>CM032875.1:30171719-30771719 GCA_019176425.1 Megalops atlanticus | reverse complement strand
AGAAGTGCTTAAAACCAATGCTAACTGTGTCCTGAGTTAATAACTACAGACTTTTTTTTATAACGATAATGAGTGTTACCTTGACTTGACAAGGTCGAGACAGTCGCATTTTAGTTTGGCAAATCCCATCAGCATTGGAGGCGGGAGGCTGCACTGAGGACGCAGGTGCAGCAGCCGCTTTGCTAAAGCAGTCAAACACGCTGCACCGCTTCAGATTTATAAAATGTTGTATTTGTAACTGTTTCATGAGGTTGCTGGTGTTACCCCCTTTACACGTAACTAACTTTTTACATATACAGACGGTCCCCGACTTACGATGGTTCGACTTACAATTTTTCAACTTTACGATGGTGTGAAAGCAATATGCATTCAGTAGAAACCGTACTTCAAATTTTGAATTTTGATCTTTTCCCGGGCTAGCGATAAGCTGTACGATACTCTCTCACGATGCTGGGCAGCAGCAGTGAGTCGCAGCTCCCAATCAGCCACACGATCACGAGGGTAAACAACCGATACTCTACAGTGTACTGTGTTGCCAGCGTTTTTTGGATATTGTGTTTTGCAGTGGTGTACTGGCCATCGGGCATACCGGGACAAATCCCAGTGGGCCGCCACATCGGTGGGCCAGTGGACCGTCAAAAAATCCATAAAGTTTTTACTGGCCCTGTCTGTCTCTTTACCGGCCCTCTCTGTGTGCCTATCATCTGATGAAATGGTTCAATTGGGAGGACTGAGAAATGAACGTTTATTTCAGTAACAAGACACCATCATTTCATGAATGCTTTCACTAAGGCATGTTGTACAGCAGTTTTCAATGACACACGTTTGTATGTAATCCTTTACTTTGACACTGACACGCCACGTCACGATTAGTTCAAACAGCTTAGTTGCATAATCTTACCAACAACGCGCTCATTTAACCTAAGTAAAATATTGCATTGTTGCCGCTGTTTTTTAATTGACGCTAAATAAAACGAGACAAGTTTTCAATGTTAGCTGTGTGCCGTTTTCAAGGCAAGCAAGCTAGCTAGGTAGCTAGCTGGCTACCTAGCGGTTTAAAGGGAACTTCAGGACCGCTGATGTCCAAGTTGTACCTAGCTTGCTAGCTGCATTAAACGCAATGATATAAAACTTGCTACGTGACATATATTCAGAAGAATATAATCATTTGTAAAGTCCATGCACATGAACTAATTAAGAGGTAGTCTCAGTTGTAGACAAAACTTGAGAATTGTAGCCAAATATACTTTAATTCCAGAGCCAGCTATGTTAGAATGAATTAACGTTACATAAATACCGATAGCAGCACCGTTTGTCCAGGGGTTTATTAATACTTCGGTACTGACCAGTCAGGAACTGGTACCAATTTAGTACCGGTTCTCGATACCCATCCCTAATGCAAAGTGTGCCAACTTCAAAACAACTGCACAGCTGACATCATGGCACTGTCAAAACAGGGCCTATAGTGTTGATGTAGTTGGAACCAGCTTGATGGAGAATATTGTTTTTCATTAGTGAAATTCAGGACGTCATAAAAGCCTGAGGAGGAGCAACAAAGTACTAATTGTGATTTTTTGTGTTGATGATTCCATATTTTTTTCCTCAACATTGAGTGATTCCATATTTTTTTCCTCTACTTGATCTGGAAAAATATATGCCATTAATTAAACCAATTTAATTTAATTTGTTTGAGGTATGTTTCATGAAGCCAGAATGTTCAGCTATTCAACAAAAATAGTTTTGTGTCATATTTGTGATTTGTTTATTTGCTATGGAGTAATAAAGCTGGGTGAACATCCTCTAAGTGTAGTGATTCCATAATTTTTGCCAGGGGTTATATACAGCGATATTTTCATGAGGAGCCTCATGAGGAAATAAGAACAGTGTTCTTTCCAACTATTGGAAGCTTAGTCTGATGTACAGGAAAGATATTGATGTTTATTGTTCAATGACTGAAATAATAATTATTCAAGGTTATTTCCACCTCAAGAAACAATCCAATTCCCAGGAAACCAGTGCTGAAATTACACAGGAGTGGGGTGCAGTATTTTTAGATACTGTTCAGCTTTAGAAATCTCTGTTCTTCAAGTATCCTATGCATCCTCTGTAACACAGCATTGCCTTCCAGGTAGCTATACTAGCTTGGTCCCTCCTTTAAATCCTTTGTCCATTAAAATGGTGGATTATGCATCTGCTCAGCAAACCTTATTCACATATGTCATTTATTCTCTGAATAATTTAATGAAATGACATCATTTGTGTGTATATTCATTGGCTCACCTTAAAATCACAGGATGTATCAAACACCTTTGTATCAAAAACACAGGACATGTCTCAGATACTTTCAGTGCTGAATGTTTGTCCCTTATTGAATTTACCTTTTCAACAAGGTTGCAGACAGCAGTATATTTAACAGGGTACATCAAATACAGATGAACATGTTGTGCTTGAAAAATGTTGTTCTTTTCCCGTTTTGACACTGATAATACCCAGGGGTCCTGACACTGATGGGCATTTAACATGTTATCTGCTGGGCTCCAGCACACTGTCTCTCTCTTACTGTCACTCCTCTCTGTCCAATCTGCTTTGAGATTTCAATGCCTAAGCATATCCACATACTGTACACATGTAAAACTATATTTAATATTCAAATATTCCTGAATTTTCACAGTGGACCTGATCTGAACTTAAAATTGTACCTGAAATGTCTGTATTGTCAAATATGTCTTTTTTGTTAACAATGTCTCCATTGTAATTTATTTATGTTTTTATTTATGTTATTTATGTTTGGTTAAAAGAATTGTATTACACTGCAGGAAAAAAGTGCTGAATGATCAGCCCTGAGGTTTTTGGTAACTCATCAACTCCACGGGTAAATCCTCTTTTTTACAATTATATTTTACTTGAAAATTAAAGGGCAAACTTGTTGCATTATAACTTCAGGGAATGGTACATTTCAGTTCCGATATTATTCTTTTAGGCTGAACTACTTGTTTACATGCAGCAGGGAAAATTAAAATACGATGGAAGTCTGTGATAGCTTGCCAATTAACATGGCAATTAAATTATCATTATTAACTCCAATATGTAAATGTGTTATATAGCTACAATGAGCGCTATACAGAATAAAATCTTAAAAGAACACATGAGCTATTCCTGTCCCACCAGAGTTTTAGGTCTGAAAGCCGCAGAGAGCCTTTGCATCACAAACATAAAGGGGAATAGTCTAGTATTCATTCTATGTGAAGGTTTTTGCCAGTAACTGAGATAAGCATACTAGCTGTGCTCTATCATTTTAGTGAGGTTCTTTTATTAAACAGCGCCTATTTGTCAAGCTTCTGTAAGTTCTTGAAGACAACAACAAGAAAAGATAATTAGGTATTTCATAAAGAATGAACAGCAGTTGATAATTATTCACAACTGGATGATTTTGATGACAATAGAATGTCATAAGAGCTCCTTCATTGTTGGGAACATCAGTCAAAGATGAATGATGTCACAACAGAAGATTTAACACTCACTGTTAAACCAGTCTTCACTGCTTTTGTGGGACATTATGTAAAATTGAGTGATATTTTCAATGTGTCAGCATTCCTTCTACCTATAATGACACTATGAAAAAAGTATTTTTCCATCATTCCTGTCATTCTCCATTATGATCATACACTTTATGGGAAAATGAATGGCACATGAAATTAAGTCAGTGTGGGAGTAATGTGGCATTACATGAAGAAAAAGTGCCTTTTGTAAGACCGGTCTTGACTGCACTATTGTAATGTTAATGCAAAGGGTATGAAATAAACCATAATAAATACAATGTGTTTTATGGGATTTCAAAATGGTGGTTAAGGACAATTTTAAACATTCACATATCATAAAGAAATACTACTTTTACAACATGGAATATTTGCAAATACCTGGTATTGATTCAGAGAAACATGTCCTCTTCAGTCCTCTGTATAGGATGATACAACTAGTGCACTTTTCATATATCTGAAATGAAGAATATATGAATTTTGCATGGGCATTGAACACATTTTCAGTATTGCTGCACTCCTCTTGTGTTCACATAGTAACTCTAATGTAATTGCTGCACAGTTCCCCCAAATTAATTTGAAAATAAAAGACATGCAAATGAATGCTCTGCTGGAGGACAAATTCTTGTGTGAAGCTCCACGATCTGTGACATTCATTGGCTTCTCGATAGAATGAATTCACAGAGTCAGTCTGTTCATTCCCTACCAAGATGTGTGATTTGCCTGGAATATATGGTAATGACATGATCCACATCAGCTCCATTTTTACAGGACAGAAACATTAAAATACCCATATTTGTTCCTAATATGTCCAACACCCAGCTGTTTTTTTTTTTTTTTTTTTTTGCGTACCCCATGTTGAAAGAAGCTAGTTGCTCTTTGTATAAATAAATTATGCCATAGTTTAAAAAAAAAGACTGAGCAAACATGGATTGTGAAGACTGAGATTATTGAGAACCGCATTGCTCCAGCATTTATTTGTAATGAAATACTTTTCTGTTGAGTCTATTACTACCGACAGTCCAGCAAGCAGGCTCCTCTCAGGACCAATGATGACAGATGAAGAGCAGCATGTTCACAATGGCATGACAGCAGAAGTCTGATGTCGACGAACCACTGGCATGCTAAGATTTTGGAAACCAGCAGTGGGCCTGACATCACATGCTGTTCTGGCCTGGAAAAGGCTAATATTCAGTGGATTAACAGAAGCAAGTTGTAGGCATAAGGTTCCTCATGTGTGTCTGCCACCAAAAACTGGACATACAGCTTCAGCTGGCAAGACAAGATGGGTTAGTTCTGTGTATGCCACACTTGGTAGATTGACTGTGGCCTGCCAAACTGCTGTAAATTATTGTTATATAATAATAATAATAATAATAATAATAATAATAATAATAATAATAATAATAATAATAATAAATCTGAACTATTAAAGTAAGGTGTCAGCACCTCTAAACATTAGGTTCATATTAATTCACATTAATTCATATTAATTAATATTCAGGATTATAATTTGCAATTGTGTGTCTAAAATATGCATATTTTTTCTTGCAGTTTTTCTTGTGTAAACATTGTAGTTGTAGTTCACTGGCTTTATGCACCCTACACAAATTAAGCAAACACAATGCAGTTTCAGATTCATTCCACTGTGTTCAATGCAATTACACTGAGTCATACAATACAGTAAACAAGCTCAAAGTAAGGGGTCTTTGAAGACATTGTGTACCTTTGCCTTTCCTTCCATCATATCACAAGGTTGACAATTTCTTTTGATCCACCATAATCCCGTCTTTATGGATTTTGTTTTTCCAGTAAGGGAGGAAGCTGAAAAATAAACACATTACATTAATCTAGCCTTGGCTGTGCTGACTCTGAACACATTTCACAGTTCATCCTTTGTTCAGTCCTTTGTACACCGTGGTCTGAATAAACTGCATGTGCTGACGGTTGTGCCTGTTTGCATGACAGACTTTGAGCTATGTTCACACTTTTCAGAAGACACAGTACCAGCCTTCACAACCTGCCATTCTTTGTTTTCCCTTTTAACAGAAAGATATATTTCAACAATGGAAGGATGTATGTTTTTAACGTAGGTAGTGCTGTACTAGAATTGCCAATTTCCTGCATAACCTGCAAAAAATCAGTTGAATACTTTATTGCAAAGCACCACAGTTTAATTTGTATTTGTTGATCACGGATCATGAAATACCAAGTTAAAGTAAAATAAGGTCTTGATTTGGTTATTTTATATAGAATTTCATATTTCTAGGGGTCACAGCTGTTAAATCCATTAAGTATCCTGCATTTACTTGCCAGGGTATGCATGTCTATCAACTCTATAAACTCTTTATAATGCAGGACAGTTAAGAGCTGCAGATATTTAAAAGAAAGAGTGTGGTTTATTGCAATAATATCTCATATAGCTAGAGAGCATGTAGCTAACTTCTAAGATGCAGAGGGAGCAGCCTAGATATGCAACAACATATTGGTAGCTAGAAGTTTAGACAGCTGATCCCATCTGAAATGTTTTGACAAGCTTCAAAATGAAAAAAATGAACATTTGTTTTGAGCTGTGTGTTATTCTTTGTCTGAATGTGAAAAAAGAGAAGTCTGTAGACTTGTGGATGCAGTTTTTGTTATCAAAAACTTTTCTTTTGGGGTGAATTTATCAAAATAGAAATATTACACACATATGTAAAATAGAAATAACACACACACACACACACACACACACACACACACACACACACACACACACACACACACACACATATATCCATAGCCTCTTGCTTTTTATTATTGTTATTTACTAGTGAAATGGTATTGCATGAAATGATATCTGTAGAGCTTTTTGTTGTTTTTAATATACCTACCATGAGAAGGCCCCATGAAAATGTTGTCACAACACAAATTAGTGACATCATAAAACGAGAGAAAATACAAAGCACACCTATGTTTTTGAACATTTGTTCAGAATTGTGGGACTTTGCTTCTCAAACAAACCATCACTGAAATACTGTACCTTGCTCTTCAAAACCATTTCCTCCTGTAAAAAGCCTACAGAAACCCTACAGAAACCCAATTTGGCTTGTGGCAGGGTTGATACAGGGACAGACAATAGCAGAAAATGTGGGGCTGGCAGATAACCCTGAATCATCCACGCACATGTAGTTTCCTGGGTGCAGAAGAGAAGAAAAACATGGCTCTAGATGCAGCTAATGCTGCTGACCAAAAGAAATTGAATGATTTTACTGAGTGTTAGCATGGTTAAATGTGGAGTATCTGATGCTTGAATCACTTAAAAGGCTGCAATTAATCATTACATGCTCAATCTGGCTGAAGTTGTAATTAATTACTTTGAAAACTGGCAGAGAAGAGCTTCCTTTAAATCTCTATAATGGATACATACAGATAAAAATGGCCCCAGACCCTTGATAAATGTTTTCTGCCTTCTTCCTCTAATACCCATGTAATAGCATCTTCAGATGTTTACCATTGTATTTGGATAAATGAGGCAGACTGTTTATTTTGACTCATCTGATTAACAAGATGAAACCATGCTAGTGACACAACAGCCAAAACGTATTAGGCCAGGTTATTCAGACTTTTTTGTGAATAATTAACAATAACAGTTTGATAAAGGACCCAGGGGCCAAGGTGTTAATTGGCTTTGTGAGTTTTAACGCTCATATTTTGCTCCAAGTTTGTGAAAAGAAAATTGTTTTGACCACAGGCATTAATAAAGCATAAATTAGACATCCTTTGTGCTGTTTGTCGATGTGACTGCATGAATGGACAATTACACATGTGCAAAATGTCAAGTCGATTTCAACCTCAGCAGATATGCTAAATGTGCTGGGGCTTTTACTATTTTATTTGGGGGTCATAGAGAGAATACTGCCAAAATACAGTAGCTTAATTTTAGTTCACTTTGGTTAAATGAGCAAATTTACAAAACAAATATGATTTGCTGTAAATACCATACAATAACTTCTCAAACAACATGTTGCTAGGCAAAAGTTCATAATTTGACCAGTCACCATTTCAGTCAACGGAGGACTGAAATGCTCAAATACAGCCTAACATGAAACACAAAATTTGAAACTAAAAACACCTGCAACACCCAGCATTTAAATATTAGCATGAAAATACTCAGCGGACATAGCTCTCTGGAAGCATCACCTCAGTTGGTGTGAGTGCGAATGTCTGCCTGAAAGATGCACCCACTCTCAGTTGCATATGTAGGCATGTGTGCGTGTTTAAATTTTTTTCACCACAAATGCATCTGAGGTGACCCACAGCCAACACTGACATTACTGTACAATATGTCACAAGTGTGACTTTGGCCCTCATTTTGTCTGCCTCTGTATAATGCATGCAGGTAAGCACATATTAATGACTGACAGGTTAAGGTAATATCTGAATAACGAGTAGTCTGTATGTACTGTATATTGCACAAATGTTATGATCTCAATGCTAAGGCATGTGTGACAGGACATGAAGTGTCATATGGGAGTAATGCCATGTGGGTGACTGAGACTGACAGTTACACAGTATGCGTGTTGGTAGATGCTTTGCTTTTCACAAGAAAAACATATAGAGTAATACACATTTTTGGTTTACATTGATCATGACTTTATAAAGCAGGTGTGTGTAAGGACAAAGGCAATGACTCATTCTATGCAATGCAGGAAGGTTATAAGAAATAGGATCCCTGTCAACAAAGCTGCAGTACTGGACTTGGTTACTTTTTGTCATGTGGCAGTGACTATAATGATTTTTGGGTCAGGCTTTTGGATCATTCCATTTGGTTTTATTGGAAATGATGTACAACAGCTGAAGCAGACATATTGGGGTGTCTGGGTCATGTATTTAAATCCATGCCTCAAAGCCATTGTTGTGAACTATTAATGAAACCCATTGTTGTCAATATTATCTATGCTTCTTGGTTCAGTTCCCCTCTGCTGCTAGTGATGATGCCATAACATTGATCCAACACAGTTGAGAGGGGCAAGTGCTCTTTATCATGTCATACAAATATAAATTCTTGAGCTCTGTATCAGATAATGAGTATGCTCATTTAATTCTCTGTAATTCAGTTTCAACATCTTGAAGAGGTGAACTCTGTCTCCTGTTCTGCATTAGGAACAGGTACTCAGGGTAACAATTCTCCCAGCAGGAAGGATTACAATAACATGCATTACCATTCACTCAAGGACAAATTATTTCCCTTTCCCCATTTAAGTTCCCAGCATGTGCCTTTTGCTTATCCATAACAGAAGGATACAATGAAGAGAGTTATTTTACTCAGTGAGTTTATGTTGGCTGAAAAGCAATTGTGAGTGTGTGGGTGGGGTGGGGGCTGTGCACTGCTGCTACCCCATCGAGCTAATTACTGCACTCAGAGCACTCCAGTGACAAGTCTGTGGAAACAGGATGAATGAGCATCATAATT
Source organism: Megalops atlanticus (assembly GCA_019176425.1). NCBI lineage: Eukaryota > Metazoa > Chordata > Actinopteri > Elopiformes > Megalopidae > Megalops > Megalops atlanticus. Next base: position 30,762,728 of record CM032875.1, on the reverse strand, counting down.
TTGAAGTCCCTTTGGTAAAAAAAAAGCATCAGATAAATGATTTATGATTATGTTATTATTGCCACCCTTTCTTTTTCATTTTACTTCTGATTGATACTGCTCTTGAAAAGCTATCAAGAAGGATTGAATCAAACATGGCTGACAGATTCATCAAGCTTGTTTGTTGATGAAAATGAATTCATGTGGAATGAGAGCATTTTACCATTGAATAAGCACAAATTATTAATTTTTTTTGTGATGCACCAGCAGTTGTTCATATGGTAGAAAAAGGACAGTGATGTGAATATGAGCTTAAGGACCAGACTTACAGCAGTTCAGCTTATCAAGTATTTACAATTTAACTTAGTTAACATGGTGTTTATGCTTTTATTACTACATTACGTCTGTGCAGCCAGGATTTAATGACACTGCAAATATCTTCTTTGAAAGAGTTCAGGGTTTCAGTGGCTTGCTTAACTCTACAGCCCATTAGATAGGCATGGGTTCTGCCATTAACTGCACTCATTATCATGACTATCCTGCACAAGGCCAAATGCAAGACAATCCTGATGCTCCCTCCTGTCCCACTGAGTGTCCATATACCCAATAAATCAGACATGTTAGCTTATTAGTGTACTCTGCTGCATCACCATTTGCACGTTTCCTCTTCATTAGTGATAACAATAACAGCATTGGCAACTGTAGATGCAGTTGCAGATATTGGTCATTATCTCATGTGAACTGCCACCAAAAAACTGATACTGTATAAACATATGTGTAAAGGTATATATTTGTGACTATAAAGTATATATATATATTTATATTTAAATAGCATACATTTTATGAATATTGTTTCCACACTGAGCTGAGCAGGACAACAAGCAGCAATGTAATGGAATATAAATACTACTCCCTAAAATGCAGTATAATTGATCATCTGGGCATGCATTGTACTGTAGACTGTTTAATCATTGGACAAGTTTGGTTGAAATGGTTATGCCAGGATTTCAGGAGTCATATAAGCCAAGTAAATAAGGCAACACAACTCGTCAGACAACATACCCCATGGGTGTTTTTCTCACATGGACAAAGGTCAGAATCTGACTACTTTTTCATGAGACCAAGTTGCATCAGATATGAAAGCATCAGGGTGGAGAGTTTAAAAATGTCACCCACAATGATAGCACCACAGGCTTCCCTGTAAAACAAACATATTTTCTATAATTGTACAAAATCTCATTTGAGAAATCTCAAAATGTAGCTATATTTTTGCATAGAGAAAATTTAGTTTGCATACAAAAACCTGGCTATCAACTATGTAACTATATAACGTTAATCAAACTTTAGCCAACCTTTGTCCTCTGGTAGCAGTGTAAGGGAACTCATAAGTGATAACCATAGCAATAACCATACAGAAGCAACCTAGGATCTTGAAACAATAAAAAGAATAAGCTACTGCCATACAGTAGCAGTCAAAAGTTTGGATACACCTACTTATAGAAGGATTTTTTCTTTATTTTTACTATTTTCCACATTTTAGAATAATAGTAGACATCAAAACTACGAAATAACACAAATGGAATTATGTAGTGACCAAAAAAGTGTTAAACAAATCAAAACTAACTATTTTAGATTCTAGTAGCCAAAAAATACTTTGTTTGGGGAAAGAAATTCATACATAGGCATCAACTTCACTATTTAAATTTAAGAAAAAAATAAAGCATTTAAACATAAGTCTTTAGATAAAAATGTCTTCGAATTCATGTTTCCCAGTATCTCAATCAGGTGTGTCCAAACCTTTGACTGGTATCGTACCTGTAGTCATAGATGACAAACACTTGGCACCATAGCAGATACTTATGGTTAGGGTTAGGGTCAGGGTTAGGGTTATGGTTAGGGTAACTACTGCAACTGCTTGGCCCCATAGCAGATACTCTCCTAGTGTGGGCATCACATTGCATTAGGAGCACAGACACACCAGGAGTTATCACTGTGGGAGTGTTGACACTGCTCCCAGCCTCCTCCTGTTCAGACATCACACCCATCATGCGCTTATTCAAAGAACATGTGGGTTCAGATTGACCAGTGGCAGTACTGATATCTTCTACTGTAATGGTAAGGAAAAATAAAATTCACTAATTAATTTAAGATTTAGGCACATGTATTCATAATAATGTAGTTACAGTTTTTCAATGTTAAAAATATTTTAAATGACCTATTTTGCAGTATATAACTCTGTGCCCTGCAGTATCCTAGTACTCTGGTGTAATGCTGCCTTTTGTTTATACAATCCCCTACTACTGTATGTACAAGAACAATGTGACATGTTTGGAAAAATCTTCACCAGCACAAAAGTAGTAACCTTACAGTTACTTACAATTACCCTTACAGTAACTCTTTACAGTAACTCGCTGACATTTGACTGTAGCTGACTGCAGTTTTCTCTGCAACACAACAGACTCTGTGGGGACAGAGGAAAACCATGCTGCTCTGATTGCTTCATAGAACAAAACAGACTGCAAGCTGATGAATCTGGTTGAATGAGCTTTTATCTTCTCTAGAGGCTTTTGTGGTTTCATAACAATACCTTATGTACACCGTAGTTCATATTCATAACCTTTCACTAGACATCAGTTTGTATGACATTTAGAGACTTAACAGTTGGCTTTACATCTGCAGAGTTGGAAAGCCACATGTACAAAAATATTTCCTGTCCAGTGCAGATGCAAGGTACATACACTCACATCTATATATATATATATATATATATATATATATATATATATATGTGTGTATGTATATATATATATATACATGCCTTCTTCCCATAATGGCCCACCTAGTATAATGGTATACTTTGTGTTTGCATATATATGAAAGTAACCTTCACCTGTTTGATTTTTAGGATCATTTAACCACTACAGTACTCCACTGATCCACATCCAAAAACAAATGGACACAGTCCTGTCACACCCAGTCAGCAGAAACACTAAGAAAAGTAAGGTGGAAAACAGCAACTTCAGCAGAACTGTCATTTTTTGGCCATTTACGCTGCCCCATAATAAAAGTTTAATAACTGAAGTTTGAGAGGAAATTCCTACATCCACGCCTACTCTCGCCAAACCAATCCAAACCAGAAAAAGAAGAATTTAAACTGCCTACTAACCACTCTTTCCTGTTGCATCAGCTATTTCTGCATTCCACCTCCAATATCCAAGCATCTTCTGTTTGACTTTGACCCAATCCCCAGTTGGATCCAGGGTTCCTCTGTCCTCTTCCAACAGCAAGGGGGGGGGGGCTGGGGGTCTTCAGTTCTGTCCTTCAGCCAAGATAACATGCTTACCTCTGTGGAAGACTGGAGTCCAAGCAAAGTCAAAGATCCCAGCAGACTTGCTTCCTATTCATTTAATGCCATACTGTCACAGTAATAAATACTCTTCAATTAATTTCAGTTATTGTGGAATGTCTTGTCCTTGTGAAGTACTGATATTATGCTTGTGCTAACATTCTTTAATTTGGGCCCCATTTTTACCTGTGAAATTGATAGACAAAATAAGGATGAAGGATGCATGCATTTGAATGTACATATTGCAGCTAAAGTAGGTCACAAGTTTGTGAAAAAAAAAAAAAAATGAAAAGCTGGCTTCTAAGACATTAGAGTGTACGAATCATTGTTCCTTTCATGATTCTATGTATTCATTTTTTATGAGTTTTATTTTAAATTCAGGAATCCATTTTTGATTATTTGATGAGTGGACTCTCCAAGCAAGTTTCAGAGAGATCTGCCTCTTCTCCCAGTAAAAGATGTTAATACTGTAGTATCAAAATCATGTGTTTTCACTGATGTGCAACATCAGTGTACACTAATTGATGCTGCCCCCACACACACACACACACACACATCAGTGTTGCTTTACTAATGATACAAGCTAAACCAATATTTTGAAACACTGTGTGGTTCAAACTACCCATCATTTCTGTATGATTTTCTGCAAATACATCCAGTTGTTCAAAGACTCCAAGAGCCTTATGTCATTATATATCCCTCTCATGCAAATTTCACAGAGAAATGTAACTAAATGGACAAAAATTACCATAGTTGTTATTTTATAATGTATGGAGACAACACATAAACCCTGGAACAAACAGCAGTGCAAGCAGCAAGTGAGATTAAAAAGCACCTTTTTTAATGATTTGCATGTGTGAGAAAGGTATGACCTTGTATAGGTTTCTTAGGATGTATAATCCATTATTCAAACTAGCACTACGGTGCAATGGCCTTTTCGACAAAAACAGTCAATAGCAACTGTGAAAGGCTGCGCAGTGAATATTTTGCACAGGGGGGAGACCTGACTCACGACCTCCGCCAATCCTTACCATCAGTCTGTGAATGACCATTGATAGACAAGAAAGAAGGTCTGCCAGGACCTCACAGTTTCATCAACTATGAGTATTCTGCCTCGATTATGCATGGTTCGATGTACAGTGAATTGGTCCAAACATGTATGCTAGTTTTCCTGTCATTGACATGCATGACTCTTACCCGATGTTGTCTCCCCATGGGCATGTGGAAGCAGCTGACATGAGAAAGAAACATGCCAACAATGTCACATCATGTGAAATGTTACAGTTCTAATGATTGGTTCCGAACAAGGTTCCAAGCTGTTGGCAGTGAACAATGTTATGTGCACATGAATTTGACATGAATTTGAATGTAAACCTTTCAAAATTTAAACGTAAATGTATTTAAATTTACATTGAAAAAATTACATTTAAAATTCTAAAATGCTGTCTCCTCAACTCATGCGTGGTCAGGGAGTTAGTTAAAGGCCCCAACAGTGTTTATTGACTAGACAGTGCCTTTAGTTGTTAGCTAGCTTTGTTGGCATCCAGCAATATGCTATTAGTACTGCTCTGAGAGAAACTGTGTTGACAATGTTAACATGAACTGTCTGCTATCTGTACACTTCTTCTTATTACTTCTGTTGTCTTTATTTTTTACTTCTACATTACGCAAGCAAAGATGTCTATGGTACATTTAAGTTATTTTTAACTTTGATGTGTAGAATCAAGGATCTCTCTCCCTAACCCCCAATCAACTCATAGACTCAAGCATTCACCGTGAATTAACTGATAGCAAATTCAGGAGCATAACCCCCATGATTAGCAAGGGACCGCTGCAGGGACTACCAGCATTTCTCTATTTAAGTGGAACAACCAACCTGCCCAGGTGTTCCTTGAGCATTCGAGATGGCTAGGACTGTCGGAACTGCAGCTGATCTCTAAGATTTGCCCCGTGCTCACTTCTACATGTCCTCCAGCTCTCTTTCTGACCCACTTTCATTAAAACACATCTGGATCTCTTTGCATTGCATGGGTTGGAAACTACACGTTTCAAGGCAAAAAAGGCTTCATTATTTATTTGTTACATAGAAAAATGCCAGACCATAGCTCCAACCAAACTAGGCTTAAAACTCAAATATAACGATTGGAGGAATATATGTGTGGAAAAAAAAAAAACTGTATGGGTTTGACATCACCTTTACAAAACAGTGTATGGATTTTTTTATGCTCTTCCATTGAAATCAAAAGAATATGTAAGTAACTTTATTTCTATGACCTCGAACTGTGTAAAATTATTACAATTTAACAAGACAACACCCACTACAATACACCATCACTGCATACTCATTGGCCAGACCCTGGGTTTAAATTTTCATATGTATGTATGACTCATATGTATATACAAAGGGTCAGGGGTTTGGAGGCCACCAAGGCCCTGAATGGGGTTGAGGGACAACGCCCTAATAGGGATTCGAGTCTGCAAGCTCCCAAATGCCAGAAAAAATAATCAATTTGTATATAAATCTGAGGCAATCATAACACCATTTCTAACTTCTAAATAAATTCTAGAAATCAGCATACCTTTTCCACTAAGAGAAAAAAAAAAAAACACGCACACACACACAAGAAATGTGTGTGTTGAAATGGAACACATTTTCCACTTGTATGACATGAGTGCATTTTTGATCAAGACTGTTTGAAAGTTTGAATCACAAAGAGATGGATGCCAAGAAGGCTTCAATTTTAAATGTAGTGAACACACATGCACACACATATAGACAAAGGATGGAGGGGTAAATTTAAAGAAATTAAGACTCGTGAAGAAAAACACTCTAGATCTTGCCCTTGACATCACAGAATAGGGACATAGCTCCTATTTTTAAAACCTCTGCGCAACTATGTCTCTCTTCACCTTGCTATGCCTACTCCCTTACCAGCACTCATGTTAAGTAAGCATGAGATAAAGGCTATTTCACAACATGTGGTGTACTATACAGTACAAGCTTGTTAGTGGTTTTACAGCTTTGTTATACAGGAAGCTCAGACCAATAAGACCAAAACAAAAGCCTAAAGGGCAAAACATAACTACGTGTTGGGGTGATATCAAATTAATCCATCTAACTAATATGTATAAAAATGAAGTTACCGATGGAATGCCAAATGTTAAAGGACCATAACTCACTCCTCTGAACTAACTATTGTAGGCAAAAGACATATCAATAAAATAAATGACATCTAGTGTATTTTCATCATGCATCATTTGGCAACTGGTCAACTTGTCAATACGGTATACTTTGCAGTCAGACTTACAGCCTGTTGTACACATTTATTTAAAAGCCTCATTAATATGTACTCCTACCACTCTTCTCCAAACTGCATGGAAAGAACAGAAAAAAGATCACACTGCTTCCAAGCAGGTGTCATGAACTGTAATCACACAGGAACATAAAAATAAATTAGTAAAAAACATATGTGACTATAGAAATGTGTCTCACTGTACAATTGCAAAAACGCAAAATATTATTAATATATTTTCCAATGTAATGGCAATACTGCATTTGCTCCTTATTGATTTTGGTAGGTTAAAAAAAATCACAAGACATGGGCTGTTTAAAATGTATATTTACGCATTTCTAAGGATTGTAAGGGCACTCAACATGCAGGCCTAAAAGGGATGTCCTGCGAAAATTATTGTTCAGAACGTTTTTCTACATCATCTTTTAACTGCAGAATTGACTATTGTATGGGTCTGGAGCCTTTGTATTATTTTTAAACAATTAAAACTTTGTAGTCTAGTGATGTACAGGTCATGAAGGATTCATTTCTTTTGAACAAAAGTATTTGGCAAATCGAACATCATCATGAATGAAACACACCTCAGATAAGGGAATCATGCTTTTTAACAGCCCAGAGCTGAAAACACTCAGTTCAACAATTAATGCATATGTCCAAGTATTAGATTTCAATTTTAGCTCAAGGGTGTTGTGCATCCTGTAGACCAAGGTTTGGGAAAAATATTTTAAAATAATGGTTGTCAAACTGGGGGTGCCGACCCAAAAGGGGGTGGAAGCAACTATGTCAGGGGGGTTGTGAGAATACAGCGCATTGCATTCAGAGCAGATTCATATGTTAACTGGAAAAAAATAATAATAAAATCACACGTCTGAACTGTGTATGTTGAAATTACATTTCTTTAAGTCATATAGGCGTAGCTTTTATGATGTAGAATTACCAGTGTGCAAAACCCCCCAAAAATGTCTCTGTTTCTGAGTCCTGTATTTTGAGTCTGAACAAAAACTGTATGTTGTGAGGTTCCAAATGTTGCTTGTAACCAAGGACAATGTGCTATAACACATAATCTGATTTAATGAACATAAAGCCAGTACTTCTGAGCAGTGGAAGAAAATTAATATGGTTTACTGAATCATCTTTTAGTATTTTTCCTACATCTGGGGGCGTTTATATTTGGAAAGAGCCAAAGGAAGCCTCCAATCCACATTGCTTGTTTCTAACTGTGAATAATGGTGGTGCATCTGTTATGGTACGAGCCACCATCCCTGGGGAATCATTGGGTCTGATTGTTACTCAGCATGGTGCTGCCAAGGTGCCAATTACAGCCAAGGTGCACCCTATAGTGTAAATATTGTTGCCAAGACGATAAATGGGTTCAAGAGAGATTTCATAAACACCAGAATGAAGTCACTTCCATGGCCTTCTGTGATATATGTTTCTGTAACATTTCCTACAGCATATTAAGAGTAATATATTGTTAGTTATAAGGCATATGTGTTATGGGGGGGTGAGCACCCCTTTTAAACTGGATACCTTGACTTGTGTAGCAAGCATGGCTGATGAGAATTAAATGAATGAAATCAACTGGAAACTCAAAAATTTGAGTTTTTAAGAATTGAGTCAGTAAAAAGAATCAAAATACCCATCGCTAGTGTAGTAATGTTTTTTTTTTTTTTTAAATTCTTTGTTAGGCCCGCCACCCTAGTGGTAAGGGCACTAGTGCCAGCAAAATATGACTCCATATTATAACAGCATATTTTTAATTAATTATATTCTATATTACAGTTTTTCTCAACTGATTTGGTACATTTCTGTAAACTGAAGTTCATGCTCTCAAAATGGGTTAACACAGCTGCCTAACCTCTTCATCATTTCTGCAGGACAAACAGTACATTTTCCTTGTTTTAACACGAATTACAAAACTAAGCACAATTTGTACAATGCATCTCAAACAAAACTCTGTATTTAAGAGTGTGCCAAATGAATTGGGAAAAACTGCACTCAGATTCTACAACAATGGCTGATATTCCTCAGTCAGTTCTTAGAGTAGACTTCCCACTGACTGCACAAGCAAGCTCAGCTTTTCCCTCATATGACTTCACTCTTAAGTGTCTCAGGGAAAAGAATCTTTACTGCCATTCTGAATGACCACATGGAATAAAGAACATGATAAAAGGCTTGCTCGGGCTAGAAGGATTGTATTTTTTTAATTAGTTACTTGATTCATTGTTTTACTGGTCCAAACAAAAAAATCTTGTGTTTGTGATTTTTTAAATGAGGTACTTATAAAGGGATGCCATCTTCTCTATCTTCTTGTCTACAGGAAGGAAAAAAATGGGTGCCAGCATTATTTATGGGAGACTATGCACTTTCAAACATGACCACTTTGGTCAATATAGCTTCACTACTGAGCTATAAGCTTCACAGCTGATTCTGAAGAGGGTGGAGCATGTCTGTATGCTTTATATGGAAACACCCAGCTATTGCTTTTAAAAACAAATAAATGGCACTGGATTTCAAAAAATAATCTTAAAAATATGAGAAAACCCATGATAAAAAATAATAATCAATAAATTTAGATATTTACATTTCCATCAGCTAAATGTATAAAACCTCTTGCACTTATGATGCATGTATTGGAAAGTGTTATGTACCACAGAAATACAACCTAGCTCATCTGTAATGTAAAATAAAAATATTTTTACAAGAAATAAAATGCTTTTGGGATTTTCTTACTTTTTTGGTTTAATTACATGGATACTAGGAATGCTAGTGCATACCTATGTTGGATTTTACTTTATAGACTTAGAGCCCCAGTTGTTGGTCACATGAAGCTTTGAACAATGTCTCTGTGGTGTGTACTTTTGAACTCATTAGACTTGATTAAAACTAGTAAAAAAAAAAAAACAGGGAAATGACATTGTGGGCCTCAACACCAAGAGGTAGAAGAATTTTATACTTCATTGATAAAGAGGACAGAGGGGAACAAACATGTCATATAAAATTAGCTTCTTTGGTGTCAACCTTTTTCCCCTTCAAACTAATTAGGTCAACATGCAAGGGTTGTTTCAGTATTGGTTGTCAGGGTGTTATTCACCTCATTATTATTTCATTGATTATTGAAGGAACAAATCCAGACCATTAACTGAGGTATTGATTAAGCAAATGGAAACCAGTGGAAACCCAACTGATGTTGTGTGTGGGTTTGCCTTTTAAACTCTCTTCAATACCCCCTTGTCAGTGCAAATGTTTCAAATGCCACATATCTTTGTGTTCTTCTAATTCCAGTGTCTCTGTGGAATGGATTTCACTCCTCTATCACAATTTTACTGTGATTAATTCCTTGCAGGCCCTTTTACCACATAACTACCTACAGTGCTAGTAAAATACAACACTGTCTCTTATGACTGTGCTAGCAAGTATAAGCATATGACACTGTGTCACAAAGTTTCTCAGCAAAATAAATTTCATAGCAAAAGCATGTTGTTTCTGCATATTCTTTTAAGTGGGATTTAAACGTGATCTAAATGCACTTTTTGTGCCAGTGTTTACCAAAATGTTGACATTTCTGCTGAAAACAGGTATTCATCATATTCTGAACACTGCTGTGTTTAAGTTTGATCGAGTTTTCATAGTCCGTAACTATATACAGAGCATACTCCCCTTTTCAAAAGGTTTTGGTTGTTTGGTTGTTTGTTGTGTGTGTGTGTGTGTGTGTGTGTGTGTGTGTGTGTGTGTGTGTGTGTGTACGTGTGTGTTTAATGCCAAATGTTTTTATTATCATGAAACAATATTATTGGCAACTAAAGTGGCAATGACTTTCTCAGATGTCCACCATATTGACATCAAATCTGCCACATCTAAACCATGTAGAAATTCCATTTTAGAACTACAACACAATTTATACTACTCCTTATTGAAATAAAGGCCACATTTAGAAATTGTTTCATTAAACACAGATCATACAAAGGCAGCTTTAAAAACTCACTAAAAGAGTTCAGAATCATATCATTATATTTGTTTGTCAAATGTACTTATACAGCATAATCTAAAAAGGTTCAGTTTAAATGTTTAACATCAGTCAAACATGAAGGTGGCATCTAAGCACAAAGGTGGCAAATGCTTGATAAGCATGCCATGGGTTTGTGATTTGTTTGTGGTTTGTCTTTGCATGAATTTCACCATGCTGTGTATTTGTTATATGTGCATGCCATTTCTGGAGCAAGCTCTCTGGTGGTTATTTTGGTAATTGCAATATGTAATGCAATATTTAAATAACTGATTACTTGGCAAGCAAAGTTGTGCATTTTCAAATGTCTGAAACATTTCAACAAAGTCATATGACAGTATTCCATCTATTACCTGATTATTTCAATAACATTGCAAACAGTGAGAAATGGATGTGGAATATAGGTCTCAGCATATGGAAAGTGATCTCGTGCCAGCAGCATAGCCCCTACTGTGGGTTTCCATCATTCAGGAACACATTGAGCCAACAGATGCACCACTGCAGTTAGAATTTACACTCCCCATGAAAGCATTGCCCCAGAGAAGTAGTTATGCTTGTTACATACTAAAAACCTTCAGTTGTTGTGGGCTTGCTGATATAACTACCAAATAACAGGTCCAAAAGGTAATTGTCATGTGGATTTTATTTTAGTGTATCCCACATAAATTCATTATGTAACAAATGTATAGGTTAAACAAAAACAATCATTTTTGCAAACTACTTTGATATATCGAACAGTAATTAAAATCCCTGCAAGCCCATGTTTTCCTGCATTAGAGCTATTTGTATTTTAACTTTTTCAGTGAGTCATAGAACATAAAATAATGTGGACTTATTATCAAATAAAAATCAAACTGTAGAAAGGAATGAATGTCCAACAATATGGCTTGGGAATTGTCATGATATTTTATAGGAAATAGTACAAGGGTGAATTCATGCACGTTTTCCCACCATAACACAATGAGATAGGATGCCTGACTAGGGACATCTGCTCGCTGCATCACAATGTATAACAGATGGATAGTGCTGACCTAAGACTGGGACATGAATACATCAAACACACACGACAGGGAAGACGGTCAAACTGCAAACACTTACAGGGACTGCGATGGATGATAGAACCAGACTAACGTGTGAGGAAGTTCTTACTCTAGCTGATCATAACTAAGATATGAAAAAGAGGAAACACCTCTTTGGCCACTAATACAGATTATTACATTTTTGAGACATGCAGATGTGGAATCTCCCCAGTGAGTTGAACTGCAGAAAGGAGCCAATGCAGTGAAAGAGCATAGAAACCCATGATATTGTAAGCCAGTGGCCCAGTTTACTTGAAGAGTACAGACAGAATTGGCACAGCAGGATTTTATGTTCAGAATATAAAAGTCTGAATATAAAGATCTGTGGTGAAACAGTGCCAGTGTCTGAAATTCATGCATAACATGTATTTAATGTTTTGGTTATTCTGCCATAATCTAGTCATCATAGATAACTCAAATGGACTATCAGTCTGTCATCTGTCAAGTGGTGGCCTGAAGCTGTTTTGCATTAGTCAGTGGACACAATTGGCACTTAAGAACACTTGATAGGAATATGTAGTGAGATAAATTGTCATGTGACATAAGGAAAAAATGAATTAGGAGTATGTTTAAGGGTGAACAAACCAGGAGAAAAACTAGGTCAAAACACAGGTACCCAGCTTCAATTACTCAATGTGTTTCAAGGCAATTCTAACTCTGCAGAGGGAGATATTCCCTGCCATTCCATTCCGTTTAAACAACAGTGATGTCCCCACCTATGATTTCAACACATAACCCCAGGTTCGGAGCTAAATACATTTAATATGGGGTCTCTCTCTCTAATTTAAAGAAATGAAAACAAATAAATTCTAAAAGTCTATGCTCTTGCTAAAGATTGCACATCTTATTAGTTTCTCCCACAGCATTTTCTTCAATGTACTTTTCTTTTCTTGTATATAGCTCACTCTTACATGCCTTTTTTCCAAATCAACAATAACTTCAAATTTCTACCAACATACTGCTCACTATGGCCATACTTTTCTATCCCTCCCTCTTTTTGATGGAGCACATATTAAAACATTTCATGGCCTCTTTTGTTCAGCTAGCTGTGCAAGGCACAATCAGTTTTCACCATAAACTTGTTTTATACCACACAGAGGGTATCTATCAACTACACAGACAGAAAGTAATGGAACAAACTGGGTCAGTTTCTTTTGAGTGAAGTCTATGAAAATGTAGCATTACTTTATTGCAGGCATGTATAGCTATCCCTGTAAAAAAGCCCTACATGGGGGAATAGAGTTGTGAGTAAGCCTGATCTTGATCTTAAGTAGATACCATTGTACTTCATTTGGTGACATTAACATATTTTTCTATTTGTTCTATATGGATAAACAGTGGATATCTAACAAAACCGCTGATTTTTCGTTATTAGAGGTCTGGTTAACAGTAGAATGTGATGTTTTAAAATGTGTTTAATGTATTTCTAGCATACAGCATATTACAGCTTTGGTGCATTATCCTGCATTGCCTTTGTGTAAAAAAGGAAAATTGATGAGGAAAATCATTTCCTATTGTAGTACATCACTCTCAGTGTGCATAACGTCCATAAAGGGCTTTCTGTTCCCTATCTGAACAGAATTTCCACTTTGCAAAAATTTCACTGCAAAGTGAAGTACATTCAAATTTCTGATTGTAACATGGTGGTTTTTGATAAAATTTTAGGTTCTTCTTTATGTAAAACATCTTAATTGATTGCATTTGTGGAAATGATGAAATACAAAATGTATTAATTATAAATTATAAATATGTTTATGCTAGTTTGTTTATTTTGGGAGGGCTGTGTCATATGTGACATTTTTATGTATGCTGAGCACACAGTAACTGAATTAACAGATAGTGACGATTCACACATGAAATCACAATTTACTTCAAAAAAGACAACCACAAAACATTTACCGTAGTGCACAATTACTTTTTAGATAATGCTGTGTTGATTTGTGAGTGAACAATTTAGGAATTAGCACTTCCTGAGCTAACCACCTTGCTGCTAACCCATTTGACATCAATGGGTTGAGCATGTGAAATCAGACCAAACTGATTTCAATTTTGAACTCAAATGTAACATTTTGTTTAAGGTGCTTGGTAAAAATTTTGTTCAGTTTCATAACTTGTTTGAAAGGAATGAAAATGTTCTTTTAGTTTTGCAAAAATTAGGAAAAGTTTAGATGACTGTGTTTGCTGTTTTGAGAGCATGGACTTTATTTTTCAGACATGTATAACTGTAACAGGTATATGGTTGTCTTTTTGGCCTCCCCCAGCTGGCAATGTAGGGAAATGTTTACAGATGAAAGATTACATATAGACAAATGGCCCTGTGACTTGCAGAATGTCCTGTAGGTCACAGGATGACAGCAACAGAGCTTGGAACTATTCATGAGTTGCATTCTGCATACAGGCTTGTGATATTTTCAGTGGCCTTTTCAATTCAGCACATTTAACACAAAGATCATAGACATTGAAGACACTTCCATGGTGAAAAGTAAAATGCCTTTCAGTGCTCATGGGCATAAACTGGAAACAAACAGCAAATACTGTGCTGTGTGTAGGGCTCCTGGGGGTAACAAAATATTGGTTGTGAAATGTGCGACAATTAAGAAACACAATCATTTATTGGTCCCAGAGGAGGCCTGATGTGCTGTAGAGCCGGGTATTGCACAGGAAGGAGCTTGTTGACTGTTCTTCTTAGAACATTGAAAGCTGGAGTTCAAGACATTTGTGTGTTAAATACTGTCAGTTTCTTATAAACTTTATCTTTGTGTTTGATTTATGTTAAATGTGGTCAGTATATACATGTTTTACCTTACCTACAGTTTTTCTCAATTGTTTACACACTGTGACTGCAAGTATACACACAAAGAGCTTTTGTGTAAAAACCATAAACCATTTTTGCAAATTTCCAAACATATTTTGCGTGTATTCACTTAGGGGCGTATTCTCCCATGCACGTAAGTCATGTATTCTCCCCTTGACTTAAGTCTATGATTTGCCGGCAATGAAGGCAGTTACGCGCTTCGGGAGGAGCAACCCCAAAATCTGGGCGTTTCTTATGTAAACACCATTTACGCGTATTCTGCCTTTGACTTACGCGCTTTTCAGCTACGCGCCTCTGAGGGCTGTAGTAAGTCAAGCGCCACTAAATGGCGAAACACCATATTGCCTTTTAAATCGGCGGTAGGCCTACTTTTAACATTATTATACATGTACAAATAAAGTTCAAAATTTACGATATTTGTGTGTCATTATTTTTAAACTACAATAACATTTCTTGTAACCCTGTATTACATTGTTAAACAGAAAAAAAGAAAACGTTTTACATGACATGGTGTTGTGAACAAGGCTGGTAAATAATTAGTTCAATAAGAATAAAACAGAAATATCAATTAAGATGAGTATAAATAGCAGAGCGTTACCCATTCATTAATCAATTTAGCTAATAGAGAGTACTTTGGAAGAATCATGATGAGTGATTACTAATGAATTTTTAATAATAGGCTAGGAGTTCAAGCGTGGACATTGGAACATGCATTTTGTTGCACCTTTTCCTCAATCGTGCGTTTTTATCAACCCTTTCGCGTGTACGGTCACACCGGTGTGATTAGCCGTTTAGTGCGTATGCTAAAATCGGTGCGATTAGAAAACTAGATTAGAAAAATTCTAGCTAATATTAGCTTTGATGAAACAGCGATTTAACATTAAAAAATATAGCAAATGCTAACTGAAAACTATGAGAAGCTTAATAACGCTAATGAAAACATAACGAACCATGTAACATAACAGGTGCGCTACATAGCATTAAAAATAAGTTAGTTGCGAAAGGGTTGATGAATCTCCACACATCAAACATGTCTTTATACATAGGCCCAGCACATATGTCGTTTGGTACATTTACTTTATTTATGGGTTTATGTCATACATAGAAACAAATGCTTTCCTTTGATGCGATTCATAATACACAGCTCTCCGGGAGAGCCTCTCCCTTTGCATTTATTTTCAAAATCAGAGTCTGGTTTATAGTTTGAATGGATTTCAATGGCATTCACATGGTAAATGTGTAAGTCCATGTTCCACATTTTCCCGACAGCCAAAATGAATGAGGTTGTGACTCAGTCTACTACTATTTTAAATAAATCACACCTCTTTCATGAGCCTGCCTTCATTCTGCGCTGTGGGCGTGATTGGAGCACGTAGTGGAGAATACGCGTAACTGAAATGCTGGAGGTGCGCAAAAAAGGACTTAAGCTCGAATGGGAGAATACCCCCCTTATATTGCAATTCAACGTCATTCTCTTAGAAAACATCTCACACAAAAGCTGTAATGTGCAGCACAGTTTTCATTGTGAAATCTCCTGTCTTCATATTGCAAACATATTACTGCAAATGCAAAACTGTAATTGCCAATTGCCCTCATTCACACTTCACCTGTACAAACTCAGATTTCTTAACTGTTCAATTATCGGTCAGAGCTTTAACATGAATAAAAGCAGTCACAGTCACTTTTCTTTTCATTGTTGAAGAACAATGTACCAAATGGTGCAGAGAAGGGAAGAGGAAAAGGTAGGGAAGAGTTCAACCAAGAAGATGCTAAAAACCCTTGCAATGGCTCTTGTGCAATGCTGGTTAATCATTTCATCAACCATGGGCTGAGCATGAGGGAGGTTGGGCAGAGGGCACAGCCCATTTTGGGTCATATCACTGTAGCTTTTTTTAATTTTACATCCATATGTCAACATATCTGTATTTGTGTACAGCACTGAAATAAGACTCTGTTAGTGGCAGTGCCACTGTATAGCTAGAGGCTGTAATAGTGGACACAGTATTGGCAAACAAACCAAATAGGAAAATAAAATGTTCCTCAATATACACCATTCTAGAATCTCTACCACAGGCCAAGGAATTGAATGAATGAAAAAAGAACATTCTTTGTTTTTTTTTTTGGTATTTCTGTAGTATTTCTGAAAAAAAAAAGATTAGGAAAAATAAATATTTTAATGATATGTTACAGTAGTATTTATGTTCATTTTGGAATTGAAAATGTAAAACCATCCATAGTAAGGTGCAATGAGGTCATAAACACATACACATGCTGATGGTAGTGTTTTCTATTTATCATTGCATTGTGAAATTGTGGTTCAGTGAGAGCTATTCATATGATATGTGTGTATTATTCGATGCAAATATTTGATTTTGTTTCAAGACGTGTGTAAACAATTGATAAAAATTGTGAAAGCTTTATAAAGCTGCTACGATATAATTAAGATATTGTTGTAGGATAGATGTAGCCTGTGTGTCTTATAAGCTTTGGATATGGCAGTTTTAGAAATAAAAATAGACAAGCTGCAGTCCAAAATGGCAATGAAGTGTCTGTGTTTAAATGTGTGAGGTGTGGATGTTTGAGTATTCAGGCACATGACATGCAAAGGTCCTCTAAGTGAATTGGAAGTGTAGTATCATACAGGTTGAGGCCTTTGAGCAACAGTAAGGTAAAACCAATGACGAAGTCTATGGCACACTGTACAGCTCCTTGTTTGACTATTTTTATATCCTTTTACTGTGCAGAAGTAAGGATGAGACTTCCAGAGTCAAGAGATGCAGCCAGGAAGAAGTGAACGCTTTTCTGCCTCTGAGCTTATCAGGCCCTGGCAGCTGCAAACCCTGCCGTTCCTGTAATTTGACCTGGAAATCCAATTTTTTTACCAGCGCAACTGTGAAAGGAACAGTAAATGATTGCAGTTCACCAGAAACCTAATAGCATAACCAAACAATGCATATACCATTGTGTTTTCTCCAGATTTTCCTCTATGAACTACTTGATGTTTTTCTTTTTTGTTGTACTCAAAATATCTGAAATCAGAGAATAAGAGATGTCATACTATTGCTGTCATAATTCACCTATGCAGAGAGATAGACATATTGATTTAAATGTGTCTTATACAGTTTTTCTCAATTCCTTTATTGCAAAATGGTTCATTCAGTAGTCAACATATCAAGACATATATGAGGCTATTGGGAGTTGCATGGAGTGTGTATATATATATATATATATATATATATATATATATATATATATATATATATATATCAGGGTTATACAATACATTTACATTTATGCATTTAGCAGATGCTTTTATCCAAAGTGACGTGAAAAAGTGCATATAGTGGGAAAACAGGCACAAGGGCAAGATGTGTGCAGGTCATACAAAGTAGATAGTGCTGAAGCTGAGCACAACGTCAGTGTAGCGAGACAGAACTAGTCTGATCTAAGGTTATATATATCATTACATATATCAAACATATCAAATACAGTCACTGGGACAATAAAGTGCTGCAATACTACCTAGGTAATTACCAGTTTTTGCTGGGTAAAATTTATAAAAAACCGATAAATTAAAAACTTTCTGGTCAAAATGTCTGGTAATAATGCTCATACAAAGCGTAGCTATAACAAAGGCTATCCCTAAACAGGACATTTGTGTTTTGACAGCGAAACAGCCTATTGACAGCCTACAGTACTTTTTTCCCCAAAAGGGTGCGCTCTTTTATTGCTCAATACTTGCTACTAGGCCCACTACTCTCTGCAGAATCGAATTAAGACGGCGCTGCGAAGTTGTCTGGAGGAGGAGACAGTGACGTGGCTTATGTGCATTGCAAGCTGCAAAGACACATTGGACATGTTTGATTTCAAGTCGGCAGCTGAGGACATTGCCGCAATGAAAAAAAGGAGAAAATAAAATGTTACCTGGTAGCCTGTAGGCTACATTTGATGCCATGTAGGCGTAGCCTTTTTTTTAAACAGGCTACATATGTTACAGGTTACAGATGTTTCGTAATAGCCTACATTTTAGCGGCTAATGTTGAGGTTTTGCTCAATCGTTACTGTTCATTAAGTAGTCAAATTTGAGGTTGTTGTCATTCTTTCATCAACCTAGGTGTACATTATACTTGCATTTGTAACATAGACTCTTATTGAAACGTGACCGGTAAGTTTAAAATTTGTCTGGTAAAATAAATTCTTTCTGACACGGACCAAAAAAAATCCTAGCAGAAACCCTGATATATATATTTATATATATATCCTGTTATGTTTGGGGTCAATTTGACCCCATTCAATGTTTAACGTCTCTAAATAAATGCTCAACATCATTTTTTTTGCTTCATATTTAATGACTTTTCCTAATTTAATAGGGACAACTGGGTAAACGCAAAAACATGATGATATGTTTTTAATGCCCTGTACTCATGTTGTACGCGTTGGTGTTGTTTGGGGTCAATTTGACCCCAGGCTGTTTTAGCTGTATAAAACATATAAGAAATATCAACATTTTACACACATTTGTTTTGGTTGTTTTGGATGATATTGAGGACACTGCAACATGCAATTTTATAATATTCAAAAGACTTCCCTCTGTTTTAGGGCCATAACCTAACATAATAATACCTGTAGTAGTGTGAGAACCACTGACAGTTCACATGACATGGGGGAGGGGAAAACATAATATCCATGAGAACTTGAGATATTTCCCGCGCTGTGGGGGAGGGGAACTATGGTTCCCACACCTGTGTCTGCGCATGACAGTAGGGGAGGAGCAAACATATAAAAGCTTGCACAGCAGCCTTCAAAACCATTCCTCTTGGTGCTCTGTGTGCTCTCTCTTTATGCTCTCTCTCTCAATTGAAAATGAACTCTAAGCAAAGGTTTTCTGCCAATGAGGTTTTGTCCCAGCTCTTTGCCAGTGAGAGTGACATACAGTAGAGGAGAATGTGTCTGAGACAGAGGATAACATTGAGGAGGACCCTGATTATGAGGCATCCTCCTCTGATGAGAATGAGACTCTAAGTGTTGACCCTCCTGTTTGTCAACCACCAGAAGGCATGTTACCTTCCAAAAATGGAAAGTTATTACGGTCCCTCTCCCCACTTGAATGACAGGGTAGACTTAGTGCTGCTAATGTTTCCAGCCACTATGTTTCTACAGAAATTTCATCTTTTCTCCCGTGTCATACGCTTTGATGACAGAGAAACAAGGCAGGGCCGACGAGAGCGTGACAAACTCGCAGCAATACGGGATGTATGGGACAAGTGGGTTCAGCGATTACCTTTTCTTTACAATCCAGGCCCCCACACGACTGTGGATGAAAGTCTGATTGCATTTCGTGGCCGCTGTCCCTTCCCATGCCAAGCAAACCAGCCAAATATGGTATCAAAATATGGGCAGCATGTGATGCACAGTCCAGCTATGCCTGGAATATGCAGGTTTACACTGGTAAACCTGCTGGGAAAGCACCTGAAAAAGGGTGGTACTAGACATGGCTGAAGGACTGAATGGTCATAACATTACATGTGATAATTTTTTCACATTGTACGCCCTGGGTGAGGAACTGCTGAAAAGAAAGGTTACCATGTTGGGGACAGTGAGAAAAAACAAGCCGGAGCTTCCCTCTGCACTTCTTGCGACTTTTTCCCTAGTCGCATAATAGGTATTCTACATGTATAGGGGTGGGGGTGGGGGTGGGGGTTATTTAAAGCCTATTTACGTAGTCAACAAAGACACATAAAGTACCTGACACATAAATTTGGGTAGCAATTTTAATTTCCACCATTTTCTGGAGGTTTAAATTGCTGGGGTCAAATTGACCCCAAACATAACAGATGTTAGTAAATTTGAACATAACAGGAGGGGGATATATATATATATATATATATACACACACACACACACACACGCACACACATACATACATGTCTGTTGAGGGAAGAAAGTTGATGACAGTTGATGGGCTGAGTTGTCAAATTATGTGGTTGTCAGCTTTCCCTGCTCTGCTACTGGCAGGGAATGGTCTGCTGCAACTACAGACTTGCATTTACTTTGCATAATGTCACATCATTGTTACAGTATTGTTGTTTTGCTTTATGTATTTGCCTTTATTTAATTTTACAGTACTAAAACAAAGAATTTGGGAAACCCATTGCTCAACAGTAAAACATTTCTGCCAAAGATTTTGTGTGTGATAACATCATTATGGACAGTAACACTTTATGTGCACAGAGTATAATTACAATAACTCTTTCTTCACCTGTATCAATAAGTTAAACTTGCATTCAGAACATGCATTCAGGTTTGACAGTCATACTGAAGCTGATACTTAGTATTTTGGGTTCCTATCTTTGCACAGTGACAAAGAGAGCTTTCCATTACCTGACACTGTTGTATTGTTTGATGGACTTATTTGCTTTCGAAACATGTTAAATGTATTGAGTATCTTAGGGCTTTTTGCAGCTGAAATGTGTTGTTTTACAAAGCCAATAATACTGTTGTAGGGTTTGCATTCACTGTTTTGAGAATGATGACAGTGTTTCAGGAAATGCATTTAAGCTTGTAAATCCTGCTCTGTCTGTTCTGGAATCCGAGGCCTGAGGCATTCAGCCTCTCTCTTTCATTTTGTTCCTGTTCAAAATCCAACATAAAACCTTTGACATTACACTTTTAACAGACACTCTTTTGCTCCCATTTGTGCAGAGAATTTAATAAAATCTACTGTGGTCAACTGGTTCAGTTGGAACAGGAAGGGCATCCCAGATTCAGACTTGTTCTGATGTCACAGTTGTTTGATGCTGAATCTCTGCCCATTGTAACAAGTATGTACCAATAACGTAGGAGGTGAATGTGCATAGTCAGCTGCTGTACCCTCAACAGCCCCCACTTGAGTTTGCAAAAGTGTTGGCTTAGCTGTGAGGTGGAGAAGTGATTTATAACTTTTTGTGTTATAGGCAGTGAAAATTTTTACACGTGTGAAATGTAAATGTAAACAGTGAACAGCAAACGCCAAATGTAAACAGTACACTATGGTCTGTCAAAGTTTTTGTTCTGTCAAAATTTAAATACATAATGTATTATACTTCCAACCTTTGTGTTTTGCATATATGTCTTATGTCTGGACTTCTTATGTCTGGACTAGCTTGCTGAACACAAAAGCATATATGCACCAGCTGTTACAGCCATCCAGCTGGCTGGCCATTTACCTAACTACATAACTATATAATGATTAGCTAACTGGCTATAATGACTATAATATAATAGCTAGCTTGTTAGCTGGAATAACCACCGATGTCAGGATTTCAGAGACTGTTTCCCACAACAGCCAGCAGGCAGCCTCATAACTGCCTGTCTGTTTTTTCTCTAGTTAGTCTGGTCATGTGGTTTGTGTTCTGTATAAACCCTGCTTTTTGCCTGGTCTCTTGCTCAGTCTTGAGCTACTCTACCATGCGTATGTTTCTGTGCACAAAGCTTGTTTTTTTTTTGTTTTGAGACTCCAGTACAAATTATTTTGTTTCCTCACAACCCATCTGTGTTCCTGTGTGGTCTCTGCAAGGGGATTCCTCCAGCTTGTCACTCAGGATAATATAGCATGCAATCAGAATTGCTTATATTGCTTGATACCAATAGCTGTTTACCAGATGTCAACATTGGCCCATTTTCTTCAGCAAAAAATAAATACAATAATAGTCATACATATAAAACAATTATGCAAAATGGTATTATTGGCTAAAGTATTTGCAAATAAAATATTTGTTGGATTAAGGTGTAGGGTTGGGTTGAAAACATACTTGTTCTACATGCAATAAAAATACTAGGGTCAACAAGGACAGTTTGTAACTGGAAACATTTCTGAAAAGATTTCTGCCAGGCCTATTTTTTGAAAATGTCAGGTGAACTCCAAACACAATTTTAACTGAATGTATTTTGAAAGTATTGTGGCCCTGAGTTAGAATGGAAAAAAATATTTTCAAAAAATTCTTCATTCATCTCATCAGACATGCATGATGTATCTATGATGTCGCAGCCCTTAACATCCCCAAAACCTATTGCATGCATGTCATGGGCAACAATAACTGGTTACACTGTATCATTCAAATTAAATGTCATCACTTTATTTACTTCATATCAGAAATGCAGGATGTAAGTCAGATCTTGTGAAAAGTGTGAATATGCTGTCATTGTTTATAGGAAGAATTTAAACTGCCAGCACACAACAGGAACCAATTCTACATTGAATCAATCTTTCACTGGGTCATCAGTTTAATTAATACACCTTGATACTGCAATCCTAAACAAAAATGTGAGGTTTTAATAAACCATCCTATGTGGAAAAAAACATGCAGGTGGAGCAATATGTATATTTACTTTGTACTGTTTTACCATCGTTGTCAACCATTGTAACTGTTTGATCTTAGAAAAGCAGAAAATACAGTCACAGACTGAGAGAAAATGAGCCTGTTTATTTTCTAAAAAAGGTCATTATTGGTTCCAGGATTGGGCAATCTTGACCTTGAGCTGTACTGTCTTTAATCAAGTGTAAAAGGGAAGTGTAAAAAGCACCTTGTCTACATCTTGCCTGTATGGGTCATGCTGCTTTGTTGAGCCGACAGCGCCATGAGGGTTTCAGTAGTTACAGCTGTGCTCCTAAAGTGGATATACACATATTAAAATACACTATTATTACAATGGTTTAACTGTTCTTACTTTCCCTCCAAATGACTAGTATCCAGTACCTTACAAGTAGCTGAGATTCAATGAGACTTGAGAAAAAATGTGAAAAATGAGAAAAAAGTATTACATTTACTGGTGACATGGGTACACGCGTTCATATTTCCAGAGTTTGAATTGCACCTTCTCTCATTACCTGTCCATTATGTGGTGTTCACACCTTTTTGAATGTCTCCTTTCATTCATGGAAATCTCTTTAGCTGTGCTCTTATAGCCAAATAAAAAGAGGACACATTGCACAGTAAACCACATACTGAATTCTGAGATGCTTACCATCCAATTTAGACATACTGTAGATAACAGGATTTATACCTATGCACATACTTATTTCCTGTGAGTGCTCCCTGCTCAGGATGAAGGATGGGAGCGATGGGTGAAGGAGGGATGCTATTCCATCTACCAGAGGGCTAAAATCATGCAAAACATTCAGATAAAACTGTAGATTGAGATGGGGTATCTCTGTTGAAAATGCTGTTCCTACCATGACAAACTGAGCAATATTCCTCAAATGTAGGACTGTATATTCACCGCCTTTCTTAGCTACTTTCCCATTTCCTCATTTTACTCCTTTCCTGAGGGAAAGCTGACATGGAAGAAGCTCCCTTTTTCAGTTAGGACATATCAGCTAAGGTAGGGTGGTGGATGTGAGGCCCACACAGTGAGACATGAAGATAACAGTGGACATGCAAATAGGATTTGACAAGGGGGACTAGGAAAGAGTAAGAAATTCAGATAGAGACAGGAAAGAGCTATGTTTTGTTTTGACCCAGCCTAAGAGCATGGTCTGCATGAAAACATTTGTCTGGGGTCCAAGAGCATAAACATGATGCCTCTCAGCATCTCTTTCCACCCTTACCTGAGAGAGAATGACAAGCTTGGTTTAGTTGTTCATGTCAGCAATGATTAACCACTGTATTTTTTTAAAATCTCCTTTAATTGCCTTTCTTTAATGAATTTGACCTTGGTTATAAACATGAAAAAATCTATATGAATGTCTTTTCAAAAATTCTTCTGTTTATAGTGCACATCTTAATAAGTTGCCTTAAAAGGCTGAGGCCTCATGATCGCCATAATGGTTGAGGCAACTGTGTGCTCCACTGACTTGAAAAGAAATGAAAAGAAAAAAAAACTTTGTTCTTCACAGAAAAAGCACCTATGATTTGTTTAGAGCAGTGAATCACAGACAACACATGACAGCTTTACCCCTTTTGGGTCTCTAAGCATCTCTAGGGGTTTGCGTGTTTGTTTTAATTTATTTTAGGCTGTTGAAGATAACCCGGAGTAATTTAAACCATTATAGGATTTAGATTATAAGATGTCAAATGATACGGGTATGCTAAGAGTTGATCAAGCTAGAGAGCTATAATTAGATTAAAGCTGCTGTGGATCAGAGGTGGGGTGATGGTTCCATGAGCACAATGTCTGGTGTTTATCAGATTAAACTTTATTGGCACAATTTAGAACCCCTTCAGATTCCCTCACAGATACAGCTTTGTGATATTCAATTCCTGTTTGAGACTTGGCTTGGCAAACTTTTTTTGAGGGGGTAATTTTGTCCTGCCTCTAATTAAGCCCAATCAGTTGTCTGCAGGTAATATTTACAATGTGTTTACACCCCTTAAAAGATGCAATATATTGTTGAAGTACTTAACATGTAGCACTTGTTATCAATGCAGTAAAGTGCCATGAGGATGAATTTAATTACACTTGCTTTGAAATGGGAGAGCACCAGAGCCCTAATTTTGGTATCATAACAAGGAAAAGATAATCATGGTAGGATTTTTAATGATGTCTGAAGTGCATATCCACTGTCATGTGTGCTATGGTGTGTTGCTGTCAGCTTAGGGTTGATAACCTAATGCAGCTATAGTTTAGAAACACATATAACCACAGCAGCTGGAAGAGGAAACATCAAAACATCTGTGAAGTAACTTTCAGGTGGATGTCTGTATTTTACAGTTGCTTATATACAGATATTTGACCAATTTTGTGCTGATATGTTGTGAATTTAAAAGCAGTTTTGACAGAAAAAAATGAAATGGTTGATGTTTTGAAGTACTGCTGCATCCTTTTTCATTAAACATTATTACATATTACCCTCCAATTCATTTCACTAACTGCTTCCCATTTCATACAGAATGCATTCTGAGCCACAATTCTACGCATCAGAAGATTGTGAGATCAACATTTTTATTGGGTTGAGTCAAATACATCATTGCCATTGGGCCCTAATTCACCTTTAAGACAAAGACTGTCTCACTATGAGCACAAATCTGTGCAAAAAATTCACATACATCATACATACACATACAAAAAACGGAACTAGATATGCACACTATAGGTAATTAGCTTCTTACCTTGTTATCAAGCTACTGTACCTACTTTTTTGCAGTACTCTTAGCACTGTGCTCTCATGAGGAGGCAAAGGATGCTTCAAAGCCTGTTGCTGAGTTGAGCATCATTTCAATGCCTTGCAGAAGTAGAAAGGGACAGGGAAGGAAGAGCAAGATAGCTGGCAGAGACAAGACAAGCAGACTCACAGAAGAAAGAGTCAGAGAATGATGAAAGACATGATACTTTTTCTGTTCTGTTCTTTGTAGAGCAAAATAAATCTGCTTTTTGCATCTGTTTGTATGAGCCCCTTTTTGTGCAAAAGGAACACCTTCATAAGGTGTGGTGTGCAGGAGCACTTGCAACCCAAGGGTTGCTGGTTCAATAACATTACATCATAAAACGCCATATTATTTTATTTTATAATAATTTTATGCTGTTCTAAGAGAGCCCTAGGCTGTTCTTTGGTAGTGTTGGCTTATCTTATTTGCCTGATTGATATGCATCTTAGTTATGAAGCTTGATATTAAATTAAAGAAGAATTTGAAACTGCAGTGGAGCAGGGTCATCACTTTCCCAACTTTTCCGTTGTGGTGTTTCCTTTTATAACTGAACAATGATGTGCATTTGATGTCAGGAATTTAGCTTTACCTGCACACCTATATGCATACCTATATTAGCACTTCAAAAGGCACTGCTGTGTTTCCAATCTCTGATAAGGCAGAAAGATTAAAGTAAGGGTTTGGGGAAAGCGTGTGGGTGTCAGGTCCTGAGCAGGCATCACAGCTGATAATATCCCATCTCTTTGAAGAAAGTTTTTCAGGAGATTAAATCTGTGGGAAACAAGGCTGTTCTACAACCATTTCCCTTCAGGTTGGCATAATTGTATTTTCATCGAAATATTTCCATCACTAAATATATGACAAACTGCTGTTTAGTAATGTACAAGCGCCTTGAAATAGTGCAGACATAGGGGGTTGCTCTTAGGTTACTGCACAGCCCCTAAAGAATGAAAATGTATGTCACCAATGTGCCTGTATGCCTTTCTTATAAACTGTATATTTTAAACCCCAGATGCACATTATGCTATTCACATGAGCCTGCATATGTTTGGTGTTTTCTCAGAGACAGAACCAAAATAGTGACTACATTAACTTGTGGAAAACTAAAAAAATAAATGCATAGATGTAAATCATATAATACCTTATGTGCAATCACACAGAAGGCATTATATGATTACATTGACAGTGAGATAACCTTTATTAGTCTGTTAAAAGGGAAATAGTGGAATCTACCTGAACACCAGGCAGTATTTTTAATGGAACAACTGAAACCAGAGGAAGTTACAGACAGATCATTGCCTGTTTCAACGAGGTTGTCAACATAATTGTTTATTTCCAATTTCTCTGTTCATGGCTGTTATTACTTGCCATATTTCAACAAAGATATCCTTTTGAGGAGTAAATTTATAATTTGCATATTCAAAAAACAAAACACTCACCCAAGATGCAGTATTCAGTATTTTCTCTTGCATCACTACAATACAGAAAGGTTGGAAAGGTTAGAAAGATACAAATCTATCAGCTGCACTGACAACACAACTGTTTTTGGTGAGTGAAACCTACTTAGCTCTCTTGGTAGCGCATCATGCTTCTCAGGCCATGTCCACACGTACACGGGTATTTTTGAAAACGGGGGTTTTCCTCCTTCGTTCTTAAAAAAATCTCCATCCACATGAAAACGCAAACACACGCTGTCAAGAGCATGCCAAACCAACAGGCGACGATATAACCCTAACCGTAAAGCCATGTTGGCCAATCAGAAGCCTGAAAAAAAAGTTACTACGGCGCACACTCTGACGTCACAAGCCCAAAACTCCGTTTTCCCTGTCTACACGTGAACACTGAAAACGGAGTTTGTGAAAATCTTCACCCTGGAAGGCGTTTTGCAAAAGATCCGTTTTCAGTGACCTAAAACGCCGTTTGCGTGTGGACGAAAGGCCAAAACGCATAGAAAAAGCTACGTTTTTAAAAATACCCGTGTACGTGTGGACAGGGCCTCAGATGACTCATTGATGACTTATCACAAGTTCACTACAATTTACTAGCTGCTAGCTTCTCTTGTAACAGAATACAATTCCAAGTGGCAAGTGGCAATTCTTTTAAACATTTTTTTTACTGCCGTTCACATTCTAGCCCCTGGGTTGGGAGATGTGAAGCTAATTTAATTTATCTGGCCATGTGAGGTAAATTGCAGCCAGTTTGGACATTGTTTTCAGTAATACACTTGAACACAAGCTGAAAAGATTATCTGTCCTCAAATACCCCACTTCCCTAGGTCAATTCATCTATGCCACAACCACACCAATAAACATGGAGGGCACAAAAAAGGAGAGGGCGTGCAATAGAGAGACACAAGGGGCTTAACCAGGGTTCCCACAGCTATGCCGGCTGTGCACCTGCACTGGTGGAAAAATATAATCAACTTTTTCCTTTTTTAATCATATTACAGCTCATATCTCTTTCATTGCTCATACATGGTTCTGTGCAGAATTATTCCAGTTTCTTAAAGCTAATTCAATATTTTTTTTTTTCTTCATGGCTCAATATTGTATGAGGGAGAATTTTTCAGAAACTGTCCTCATGGGCATGTTCAACAAAGAAATGTTGAACATGATGGCTGCCATTCAGATAGTAACAGACTGTATATCGGAGGTGGTGTTTTGTGCTACACATTTTAGAAGAATGGAGCTCAGTATTGTTACATAAGAATGTTCAAAGTCAGAAACAGCTCAAACACTAGTCTAAAGGGAGTTTAAAATCTGCACAGAATCAGGGGCGCACCATCAGGAGAGGCAAACCAGGCAAATGTTTGGAGCCCCCCAAAAAAATTTAGGAAAAGGGGCCCCTGATGGCCACTAATATTGGCACATTTTGCAATGACAACTATAAACCCCCTTAAACCTGCCATAAAGGCACTACACAGTGCACCGCCGCTGCCCCAAAAACCCCCTACGTGGCGCCCCTTCTAGCTACTGTATGACAGCTGGATACCGTTAGTTAGGACAGTCAGCTAGCTACCTGTAACTGTCATACATACAACATTAGGTGTAACCGTCAGTGCAATGAAACGAGAATACCTTTCTGGTGACCAGAAACGAAAGAAAAAAATGAGAAGAGGAGGAAAAACGACACCAGGACAGTGGTAAGTGGATATAATTATGATAAATAAATACACCATGATTAGATTGATTTTACTTTATACTGTCTGTGCAGGCAAATGTGCTAACGTTAGCTAGGTAGGTAACGTGTCAGTACATCTCATTAAGCATTACTGTTCTGATGAGTCACAGCTTGTGGCAACATCTCTTAAAACAATTATTTTCTAATCAGTTGACAAGTGTTTTTTGCTACTTGCAAAATGACAAACAGATATAGGCTATGAAAAAGCATGTCACAAGTTAATTTAGGTTTTAACGGCATCTGAGTGATACGCAACCTACTAGCAAACTTTTATATATGGTATTGATAGCTGGCTAGCTATCACTAGCTAACTATCCAGCTAGCTCAATGAGTTTAGCTAGCTAACAAAACAAAATCATTTCCTTGCCATGTCATTTGGGGGCCTCAATGGGCTTCTTTGCCTAGGGCCCCCCAGAGTCTAGGATCGCCACTGCACAGAATGCAGACATAAACAGTCCCTGTCATCGGCTGCATCTTTAAATTACATTTTAGGCCCATATTTATGATAACTCAGTAAGTAAGGTTTTGGCTGTTGTGAGTATTCTAACAATATACATTTTCATTGTCATGATAACCATTTTTGTAGAATTACAGCAGTGGGGTGACCTCAAAAGTAGAAGTAATTTTGTCATGAACTGCCCAGCCTTAATGTTCTCACAAATATTCGGTACATACATAGGGCATTCGTTGGTAGGTACACATAATGAACAATAGCAGAAGTCAATCAATTTTATTTTATGGTATTGATATCTGCACCGATAAAAGGGTAGTCTATGAGTATCCATTTGTTCCCTGAACATTTCAATGATAAAATACACAAGAAATTAAAGACCTTATTCCTAATGCATATCAATAGATAATTACTTTCACTTTTGCAAGTAAGATACAATTGCAGAAAAAATTTTGAAAATCAGTCTGCTAAATATTGTAATTGTGATTTTGTTCTTTTTTTCTCTCAGTTCCAGTCATTTTATGTATTATCAAACTGCTATGTTGGAAACAAACAGAATACAGACGGATTGAGTGTAAACATTGAGTTACAATTAATGATCGATTCAGAGCAAAAAAGAATACTATTCATTTCTTTATTCTGTAAGAACTTTTCTGCAATTCACTGCACTTTACATCACCAGTAGCTAGCCACATTTATAAATATTTTGGTTTAAGGCAAATTTTTTGTCCGATTCATGTGGCAGTATTGCATATATATATGCAGTTTGAAAGGTAATTTACAAGGAAGGTTTTACTCAGTTATAGCTGAGTTTAACACCTTTAGGAATCTAATTTATCATACAGTCTTAGGGTGGAACACAGATATTTTTAGGTTGTTACTGTATTACTATTATGGTGAAGTTGTTCTGAACATAATCACTGGTACACAACACAATTATTCTGCATATAATACAAAGTTAAATGCACCACAGTCATAAAGGTAAAGCCCAGATTCCTTCTCTGTCCTTCCCCGACTATCACACAGATGTGTCATGGGTTTTCAGAAATGAGGATGTAACAGCAATGACTTTGCACTGATAAATTTATGTATGGGAAAACCACCTGAGATGGATGACTCATCTATGCCCATTCCAGTTGCAAACATTTAATGAATATTCCATTAGATACCTCGAGTACACTGACTCTCACTTTTCAGTCTGATTGTGTATCCCTAGACTGAAATGAAGCCTCATCTAGAACTCAGGAATCTATGTCCGCACTGCTGCACAAACCAAGTTTTAACATGAATAAGGATTGGGCATTCCAACCATCAGTCTGATGGATTCTTGATTAACCTTTGGAACATTCAGTGGCTCTCCACTCTCCAAAGAGATAAACTTTACATTAAATAGCAGCAGCAAATTACAAGGAGTTCAATTATTTATATATAATAATTTCTGAAATATATATGTAAACTAATCAACTGGCATAGTCAGTATCCCATTCTTTTAAATGCCATATAAAAATGCTATAAAAAATACCAGACTCCACATTAAATTACCCTTCTTAAAGCCATTCACCCAAGTATCAAATGTTCAAGTTATCAAAAGAGGATGACTTTGTATAATTCACAATATAAAGTAAACAATACTGTGAATATCCATCCTACTAATTTATATACATTGAGTAATAAAGGCACTGTATTAGTGATGACTAAGGCAAAATATTCTCTTAATATCACCATTCACTTAATGTCCCTGTTACTCTGTTCTGTTGTAAAAGACAATCAATTCAAATAAATCAGATAAATCAAGTAAGTCAGATGGCAAGGAGTTCAAAATTTGAATGGAGGCAGTAGATTAATGCTTACTTGGTTTGAATGCCAACTGAACCACTTTTCAGCACACACAATAAGTGGAACAGCCCACTCAGAAAAAAAAAATGTTGTGTAACATTTTGCTTATTATAAAGGGATTCAGTATAGAAGTTATGCAACCAAAAGGGTGGCTGGTAATATCTTTGTTTTAAGTATTATCTCTATCTCTAATAACTGTTCACTTTTTCAGCAGATGGCCCTGTCACATATTTTTTACACATACACAAATATGGATGGGAGAGTTTGAAATACTCAAGCATGAAATGCTATTGAATATCTAAAGGGGAGTGAAAGAGAGAGGAGGAGAAAAATTACATAACTTCATCTGTGTGTCACAATCTCTCAGAAGACAAATCAATCACATGGAAGCAGGCAAGGAGATGGAGATGTAACTTATTCATTCTTTTTACTGAAAAACTATCATTTGTCAAGCCCCCCCAACAGAACTTGAAAAAAAAATCTTTGTTGTCTTCATGACTTGTTTATGACTTACTGAGACAAATTAGATTGTGAAAGCAGCACCTCTTCAGGATATGTGGTATAATTATTTAATTTTGATACTGTTCAATTTTACCATTCATACACTGGACCAATCTGGACATAAGAAGGCTTTTCAATCACCCGATCAATCAGTCATTGAAGTTGGCCATGCACTGGTACCACACTGAATCATATAGATGCTGCTCAATATGTTCCTAATGAAGTGTACTGAGGCAAAGGGAGGGATGGAGGTTTTGAAGGAGGGCCTCACACCTTATACCTGTTCCACACAGGGATACCTGGCAGTTTATTCTTTATAAACTGTAATGAGATTCTCTGAATCCATATTCAATAGTTACATATTATCATGGAGCAGCATTCAAAATGGCCTCATGATCATCACATTCATTCCAGATGCTGGCCGGAGCCAATATAATGTGGGAATTTGATTAAAAATAAAAATAGCATATTCTTCCCCATACTACTTTTTGTCTTGTGCACAAGCTGATTGAATCTCAGCCTCTTACATGCAAGTGAGAAATGTAGCCAGCAACATCAGAAATGGGCTGTCCACCATACATATTGCATTATGAATCTTTATGCATGAGTGATTCAACAGTGGGAAAGAAAGTGAGTAAATGAAGAATGGAATAGTTCCCAGGGCAAAATAGCTTTCAAAAAGAATTTGAATGTCTGCATGTTCATAGATACTGGGGGGAGGGTGGGTGGGAAGGGCTGGGCTTGCGGAGGAGGCTTTTGATGGACTGAATATATACCCAGGATGCAATGCTTTTGTGAAAGATACAGCTTGTTAGTCATGCAAATGACCACACTTTAAATTTCTGAGCATATTTTGCCTGGCACTCAACTGGCAGCATGTTCAGCTGGACAAACATTGTAAGATGCTGAAGTTGGAGTTCAGATGGGAAGAAACCCCATGGTGCTTTGTCACTGAACAAAAATATCACTTGTATAACTTGTTCTGTTCCTAGAACTGTGTTTGGCACAAAGATCCTGCATGACCTGTGCTTAGGGGATCTCTCCATCCCTGGATATGTGGCCAACCGTGACCTCAGACACAGACAAGAGGTCATGTCCCGGCTGCCAGGGAGAATAAGAAGAGAGACAACCACTTCGTCGGTCAAATGAAATCTATGCACACTATGATAGACATGGGACTGACCTGACAGATGCAGTTCACTGTTACAACCAAGCCACTGTAACCTGACCTGTGGAAGCACTTTCAGTAGGTGGCGCAGGCCAGGGCCAGCCCCAGAAATGGATGTAGCAAGGCTTATGTATCTGTGTATCTGTGCCTTATAGAAAATCATAACTCCATGGTTTTCACTGGAAGATTACAGGGGATTTTTTTATGGGAAATTCCATGAGCCCTGCAAGGTGAGAAGGGGGGAGAATGCACCTCACTTGTCCTAAGCAGAGATATCGTCTCGGTCTCTTACCAATGGAGTTAGGCTGTTGCTAGGCAACAGGGGAACGGGATGAAAGGATGGAGGCAAACATCGGATTTGTGAGGGACCCCTGAGGATTAACTTACTGTTACTGAGTTACTGGTTGGCTATGAAAGATAATGGTGCAGTGGTGGGAAGAAGGGTATGTCTCCGTCCCATTCAAGGTCAGAAAAAGAGATAGGAGTCCAATGGTTTGCAGTGTCGCCTCTGTGGGCTTTCTGCCAGACCACAGGGCTCAGGTATTCACGTGTACTCTTACATAAAACTTAAGTAGATACTTACATGTGTATATTAGTGAATAAAGATTATACAACTCACACTGTAGTAAAGGTTAGCCAAAGACTGTTGAGAGGTGGGGTGGGGCCTTCCCCAAGAAGACCTATGTAAATCCCACTTTTCTCTGGGATCCTCTGAGGAACTACTGACTTGGTGTCAGAGTTGCTTCTGGGGCGCTGTATTTAAACATACATACCTTCGTCTCAACTTAAACCTCACCCTTTGTCATCCCTGAGTATGACTCAGCCACTTTATAAAGGGAGGGGGGGAAAGAGAGCCTTTAAACAATTGTGCATTTCCTGAAATTGTAATGTATTGTAATGTATTCTCCATTAATGATAAGCATCAAGGGTATGCAGCTGGCACAGGCCTTATCTGTAGCTCCTTACTCACTGAAGCAGAAGTTTCTCTGTCACACTTCTTTGTTTGTCATGCTCTTTTGCCTGTCATGCTTAGTCATAGTGTTGTATATTTAGTTTCTGAGGGACATGCCTCAGCATAAAACATCAAAGACAAAAATAGTCGACTGCTCTCTGGCCTAATAAAACAATAATGTAACTCTTCCCCTGTGAGGCTTGTATTCAGTTGTATTACGGTAATTTTTCACACAATGCTGTATGTTTACCTTCTGTCTTCCCCTATATGTTATATTTATGACATTGAAAGCATTTGAACAGCAACACAAACATCCCTTTGTGCTGTGGTGTATTTGAGGACACTATCAACCTGTTCTGTTGGCTATGCTTTAGCAGTCACATGCTTTATATGCATATTTTGTAGGGATGCACGATAACTGTTTTTTACAACCGACATCAATAACCGATAAATTCCTGCTTCTCATAACCAATACCGATACCAATAACCGATAACATTTTTTATAGTTTATATACACACTTCAGTGTAGGGATGCACGATATAGCCATCGCCATGTATCGCACAGCTATTTTTAGCGCAATAACAGCTATCCCTGGTATGTGGCGTTAGGTTTTTTCCCGTATGTTTTTCAGTGGCTGCGGGTGAGCTGGAAACAGGGGAAGCGGAAACACTACCTTTAAATCTATCATTATTTTCAGCCTGTTCCCCTTTATCCTCCTTGATTAACAATAAAACACATAATTCACAGAATAATTGACACCAATCGTAAATAAATGATTATGCTCACAAAACAGCGCAGATTGTAGTTTGTGTGCTTGCGAAAGCGACAACGTGAGATTGTAAAATTAACTAGAGAATGTAATTCCAGGGAATTACGAGTGCATGAAAATGCAAACAGTCTAATTTTACATAGATAAAAGTATATAGGCCTACATCAAACAGATGTAGGTGGTCAGAACAGCTGCCACAAGATTCTAATTGCTTAATGGCTCTATTGTGATGTCATAAAGGCCAATGTTAAGTCTATGGGGAAAATTTTGATAGTTTTTAATTAATAGTTTAAAAAGTATAAATGTTACAAAAATAAAAAATACATAGCATAAGTGTCCTTTGTAAGACCTACGCAACACAGTTTGAATGAAGTTTCTACGTTAAACGGTTGAAGCTGTATTAAACGCACAAAATTGGTTAGAAGAAGAAAGAAGAATAAGAAAAATTCGGATAACAATAGAGTGCATTTTCATGCACTCTAATAAGAAAAATTCGGATAACAATAGAGAGCATTTTCATGCACTCTAACAAGGATGGCATTTATCGATGTAAATTACGTTAAATGCTCAAAATAACAAGGATGGCAATTTGAATAATTAAGTGGCAAGTAATCCCAAAGGTTTCTCTTAAATGTTTCAAATTATAGCTTTCTTGTGTTAAACAATTCAAATTACAAAACGGAGCTAAATTTAGTTAAATCGATTTAAATTACTGAGAATAAACTTTCAGGTTAGGTTGAGTGCAATGAACAATAACGTTTAGAACACAGACCTCACAAAAGCTGTGATGTGTCATGAGCATTTAACGTAATTTACATCGCTAAATGCCATCCTTGTTAATTATACAATCTCACGTTGTCGCTTTCGCAAGCACACAAACTACAGACAATCTGCGCTGTTTTGCGAGCATAATCATTTATTTACGATTGGTGTCAATTATTCTGTGAATTATGTGTTTTATTGTTAATCAAGGAGGATAAAGGGGAACAGGCTGAAAGTAATGATAGATTTATAGGTAGTGTTTCCGCTTCCCCTGTTTCCAGCTCACCCGCAGCCACTGAAAAACATACGGGGAAAAAACCTAACGCCACATACCAGGGATAGCTGTTATTGCGCTAAAAATGGCTGTGCGATACATGGCGATGGCTATATCGTGCATCCCTACTTGAGTGTAAGAAAGGCTAAGATGTAGTGAGCAAAGATGAATTTAACATTATAGCTCTGCCTCTGTCCTAACCAAATATAAATGATATCACTACTGTTGTAATCACAATAAAAACAAGAACAGTTCCAATTTTTCAAATGAACATTTATTATTATTATTATTATTATTATTATTATTATTATTATTATTATTATTATCCAAGGAATTTAGGTTTCTTATATCGGTTCTATTTATCGGCGAAAGTTTTATTATCAGAGTTATCTGAATGACGTAATTTTTTGCAATATCGGGCCGATAATTATCGGTGCCGATAGCTATCGTGCATCTCTAATATTTTGTGCTCCAGCTTCATAGCTGACTTTGCTTCTCAGGTGCCATTGCTGTATTTTTAATCAGGTATCAATATCTCCAAACAAAGTTCTCCAAAAGCTCCTTCTCATTTTGCTGATGTTGGTGTATGTCATGAGTGTCTTTCTTGTCTAGAGTTCATATATAATATTGGCTGTCTGGCATAACAGCACATCATTTGTGAATAGCTACCAGGCCAGCCATCCAATGCTCATCCACCTCATCAAAATGATTAAAGGAATTATGTCAGTATGAAAGAGTATTCACCTAGCTGCCTACTGTATAATTAGACGTGGAGAAAACTGATCAAACTGATCAGGTGTGTGGAGGAAATATCCTTTTAAAAGGGCTGGTGAAAACAAAGTGACATGTCATGGAGTAGGGAATCCAAAAATGCAATATGAGGGGTGAGGATTTCTGAAGAATGCTGTTTTGCAAGATTTTGTCTTGCAGGAGTGTGAAGGAGGGCCTTCACTGCTCTTAGAAACTGAATGTTTGTTAATTGTTAGTTTGTGCTGATCATTAACGTGTTAAATGTTAAATGTAAAGGGCCCTTTTTCTTCTATGCACTTCAAACCTACCAATAGCAGATCACATTTCATCTATTGCATCTAAATATGTTAATTGTTATTGCATAATGATTTGTTCTTGTAATTACCTGTGTGCATGTGAAGCCAGCCATTGGTTAATGGACTACACCTGCCTAATCAGAAGCACATTAAATACAGGTGTGTGGGTGCTGCTAGGGGAGACTTGTGAGCAGCTTGTGGCTAAGGCTGAGCTTTGTTGCATTTTATAATAAATTACTTGCCTTTTTAGTAGGTTTGTTCCTTCTGTTTTGTTGTTTTGTGAGAAGCATTGGCCAGCTTTTTCACAAGGATATAGTTTTAAAAGACAATGAAGGATGAAATGTCATTAAATAGACACTCTATACCTGTATTTTCACAATTTCAGTCATATCCTGTGGTAGTCATATATTTTCTCAACAAACTGTTTGAATCTGGCTCAATACGAAGCCAACATTGAGATTAAACGTATTGCATCATAGTTATTGGATTTCGAGACTGAAGGTTATTTAGATTACCATGAAACTAGGCCTAAATGAAGCAGAATGTTGTATTATGGAGTTTCAGCGGAATGACAGCATTTGTTTCGAGCGGCCTCATTGGCATTTAATTTGGTCTCATTTCCTGCATGTTGTTAAGGACGAGCTTGTGCGATGAGGCCTGTAGCCTGTTCCATTATTTTTCTGTTGAGTAATTACCAAACCTGACAATATATCATTGGGCTTGATGCCAAAATTAAACAGTTAAAGCAAGACACCTAATGGGATATTGAGTCAGAAATAATGTTTTGAATTTAGTGGTTGAGACTTGCCACTGCTTAATACTGAAGTTCCAAATACCTTAGTGTTTATGATGACAACTAAATTAAAAAGGCTTTCAGAAGCCAAACTGCAGGAGGAGAAAACAATAAACCTTGTAAACAAAGTCTCATTTCACACTCTGAGTGCTTGCTATTCCTTGCTATTGATTGTTTTGAAGATGTTTGATCTCAAAACTAACCTTTTAAAACCTTTTAACATTTCAAAGATATAGATACACAAATTTACAAGTAAATAAAAATCAAATGTGTTGCTCTCAGAAGGATAAACAACAGAGAACTAGTTAATTGTTAAGCATTTTTACTTTTATAAATCAAATTCCTACATTATTGAAGATATTGAAGGTTACTCTATCTTCTCTGTTACATTGCATTGTGCACTGATCAGCTCCTAAAGGTTTTGTCAAAGAACTGGCTGTCGACATGGGGCTGGGTGATAACATTTTTTTATAGGTATGAAATCAGTTAACACAGTTCAGGTTTCATTTTAAATATGAATGCTGGCCTTACTGCTGTGAGAAATTATTTGAAAGCTCTCCTCCAAAGTCCAGAAAATGTTTCTGTGCAACTAAAAGTTTAAGCTGACGAGCAATGGAAGTGCCCCGAGGCAGATGTATGACCTCTGAAAACATGCAACACTAAATAATTCAGGTCAAAAGAAGAATAGTTGGCTTGTAGGCAGATATTCATCTTCAGTTTTGAAATAAAATCTCAGTTTGTTTAGCCCCTAATAATAACATTTTTCCTGAAGATCTCTATAGACACATTTTTTAATCATTATTATTCATTTTGCTTTGTTATGCACACATACTGCTCACACTGTACATGATAAAGGCATTTTTGTGTGGTGACATGTTAACCTAACAGTATATAAGCTTAGCATTGTAATAGTAATGCAATAATGAAATCCAAGTTTTTGTCTTGTAGGGCTGGAGCAAGTTGCCATTACTACTTCAGTATATGCTATTTAAGGATTTAACAATAAAATACAACTCCTTATGAAATGTGAAAGCCCATTCCAGAAAAAAATGATAATACAGTATAGGAAATAAGATGTGAATGATTTATCTCATTGTGTGTCTGATTTAACATCACACAGCACATGAGCTCTCCAAGTGAATGTATTGTATGCAGTTTTCAAATCTTTCAATAGTGTAGAATATGTTATTCCACATATGCTAGCATACCTGCATTCATGGCTCATGCATTGGATCTAGCGGGAGGCTGATTCCTTGTTTTTGAATATGCATACCTTCTAAAGTGCAAAATAATGAATAACACATTTCATTTTGGATTTTTACTGAAGCTTTTCAGGAACTGGGCTTGTAACCAGAAGACTGGCACACTGGCACTTTACGCCTGAGTAAGGTTCTCAACCCAATTCTCTTCAGTAAATATCCAGCTGCATAAATTGATCATTTATAAAAATATGGCCTATGTAAGCTTTCCTGTATATGTTTGGCAAACAGATAAAAAGAATAACATTTCCGTAAAAGTACAAGTTAATATTTTCACCTTAAAATGCCCCACCCCAACCCCGTCTTCATTAGTCAATCCATATTTATACATGCTAAAGTTGCTGTAATGACTACAATGACTGTAATGATTATTTATGTCAGTGATTTCTCGAGTTTAAATGTTTATGTTGCCATGTTCAAACACTGTATAAGGGACGCTTCAGAAGGAGAAAACAAAATTTTTGATCAGCTATGCTTTTGGGAAGTCTGAAGGTCGGTGACATTAATATTCATTTCCTGTTCTAGTTTTAAAACATTATTTTAAAGAGGAGGAAAATGAGAGCAATCCACCATATTTTAAGAGATACTTAAAAACATGAAAATCTGATTGAGGACTAAATGGGAAAAGCGGATAATGAATGGATAGAATGATCAGTAAAAAGGCTAAGCAAAAGGATTTTGTTTTTTTTTTTTATATATATATGGGTAATCCTGTTTGGCTTGGTCAAGGCAGAGAAGTCAAAAGGCATTAATGCATTTTACATGGAGAATGACTTCAGAAAACTAAAGTGATCATTGTTTGTATTTTGGATTTTTTGATGCTGGTGTTTGCTCTTAAAGAGCAGTCTCGATAAAAATATGTACATCTGCTGTATAAACAGAGTAAGGGTTCTGATCATCAGGGATAAAGTCATGCTTATCCATTAACCCACTCATATAACCCAAGCAATAGCCACCATGACTTAAACCCTGCAAAAATAACACTTTTTTTCATCTCGACAATGCCCAAATTTTCAGAAATCTAACTTTAGGCCGCTCTTCAGATCAATCAGGGCAATCTTTGTGATGGGAATTGGTGATAAATAACTGAAAAAACACTATCAAATAATGGCAAAGGCAAAAAAAATCTTGAAATAGTGATGACACCAGGCAAACCTACTGTAACACAATTGTATGTGTATGTGTGTGTGTGCCCGAGGGTCACATGCAACTAAGATTAACTAACACTCAGTGCACAACAAACATATATTGAATCAATAACTCATTACCTATGAAATGCAATTTTTAATTAGAAAATATGTATTGCCATCACTCACAGAAAACACTTGGTTTGTGCTTGTGGGGATATTTATTTATTTATTTTATTTTTTCGAGAGTATTTACAATAACTGTATGGAGTGTTCCCAGATTACATTCACATTCCTTGTGTTGAAATCTGAGTTTTACATGTTTTACATGAAATATTAGATTTTTGTGTGACACAGCATTTTTGTACTTGGCAAACAGCACAGTACCACCATCTAGTCACTCTGTATTCAGAAAAGCAATTATGTATGGAATTAATTAGATGAACTGACTAAGAGGCACACTGTCACACCTAGACACAAACGTACTGGAGGAACTGATGAAATCAGTGAGTCAGTGTACTGGATGTTCCCACTGAAGAAAACAAAATCAGTAAAGTCACAAAAAAACAGAGATTCAGGTCAGTGGCTGGCTTCAGTAGTACAATCTCATTTGTAGCTTAATTGTTCCAAATGATAAAATGTAGTCAGGGAATGAATGATGAACTCACTTTTTTCATAAAAGATCTAAAAATGGATAGGTTCATAATGACAGTGCTGCAAAAATTAGCATAATTACTTCGTTACTCCAAGTCTATCTACATAGAGCATTCATGAGACATCCATAAGCACTACATATGCATGACATGGCAGCCATGTAGAGCATTATTGCAGATTTGTTATTGTAATGGAGTGAGTCACCATTCCTTAACATGATAAATTGTAACAGCATGTACTGGGGTTGTAGTGGTAAATATGCGACAATTTGTAGTTGAAGAAAATGGTTTTGTTTATGACTTAGGTGTAATGAAAATGATGAACTGTTATTGAATTACTCCTGTAGTTCCACCATAAGGGGAGCCAGACTGGCAAAAGGCAGAAGCAGCACCGAAGTTAGCATGCAGGTTCATAGCTGGCGGGCCACGGTCCATGTCCGCAAGTATGCTAACTACGTGGATTCTTACAAATAATATGACTCATTGAACTAAAGCTTCTCATTAAAACCCCTTCAGCTGGTACAAAATGCAGCTGCTTGAATCTTAACTAAAACTAAACGCTTTGAACACATTACCCCAGTTCTAGCTTCTCTCCATTGGCTACCTATTAAATACCGGATCATTTTTAAAATACTCTTACTCACATTTAAGGCTTTAAATGGGCTTGCCCCTCCCTATCTTAAGGACCTTCTTCACCCATATCTTCCGCAGAGAGCCCTTCGTTCCCAAAATGCCGGGCTTCTCATCGTTCCAAGAGTGGGCAAAACCACTATAGGCGGTAGAGCCTTTTCCTATCAAGCCCCTCTCCTGTGGAACAGCTTACCCTCTGAGATTCGGGGAGCAGACTCTCTCTCCAACTTTAAGTCTAGGCTCAAAACATACTGTATCTATACAGTAAATCCTTCAGCTGAGGGACATGACCTGGTGCTGGCGTGGTTCATAGAGTCTCTGGTGGACTAAGTGGTCATTGCTGTCACTTTATCATGGACTCTGTGCCGTGATCTGGTGTTGACTGCCTAGGGTCGCCCTCATGACTACGCCGGTCCCTTGCCTCCCGTCCCCTAGGTATGCTGCCATAATGTTAGCCTGCTGGGGTTTTTCCTTGTTTTCCTTGCACACTGGCACCTTTCAATGCCCCTCCTCTCCTGCCTCCCTGTTCTATACCCCTGCCATTCTTATCACCCACTAATCACTGTTTTCTGTTTGCTTCCTATTCCTGCTCTGGGCTCCTGCCTGGAGCTGTAGTCCAAGCTACTCATCCCGACATCGAGTCCTGCTACTTCGCCGCCCTGCCCATCAAGCAAGCTGCATTTCAAGAACTGGACAACCTAGAAGACATTTTTATGATCACTCTGCCCTTATTATTCACTATCTTCTAATCTCAAATATCTTAAAGTACTCTGTTCAACTTTAAGTTTGCCTTTTAACTCTGCCTGCCCAGTGCCAGCCAGAAGCAGATGGGCTCCCCCTCTGAGCCAGGTTCTGCTCAAGGTTTCTTCCTATTAGGGAGTTTTTCCTTGCCACTGTTGCCTTAGGCTTGCTCACAGGGGGTCTCAGGCCTGGGATCCTTGTAAAGTTGCTTTGTGACAACTTGTGTTGTAAAAAGCGCTATATAAATAAAAATGAATTGAATTGAATTAAAGCGACTGAAACATTGGATAAATGTATATGAGAATATTTTGGGAAAATGTGAACAGCTAAATGTATTTTGTAAATATTATATAGAGGTAATATAACTTACCCCATTGTTTGGCGGGTTTGGAGTGGTAGTGGCAGCATCAGGAAAAGATTGGACAGACTCTAACACATAACTTTATTGATCTAGTGGAGCCTGACAAAAATCGAACTAATTTGGGGGGAGGACAAAGATGATATTCTATCGACCTGTAAAATGTTACAGTGCAATTATTGATTGTATTCTTAGAGCAATTCTTAGAATAATAATGTTGTTAATGATAAAATTCATGTAAATATTGTAATTGATGACGATAATTGATTTTCCCTGAGTTGGTATGTTCTGGGGGAGGAGCTTAAAAGGGGAACATTGATAAAGCTGGTCCCAATATTCAGTTGAGGGGTTTTGAGCTGAAGAGATGGAGTAGTATTGTGCTAATTTTAAAAGCAAAGTAGTTGTTTGTATTTGTTGCAAAGAGATTTGTCAACAGTTCTGCCGGCATTATTTTTCTTTCATTTCTTTGGAAAAATAAATCTCTCACGAGTGGTGTGCACTATGACTCTTGTGCTGTGCTCGTTATTGCTCTCACTGCTTGGTCATCCAATCACAAGTATGTGCTGGAAGTAGTGCTTTATAGTTCTGTAATGACACATAGTATATAAACGTTTGCAGTATGCCATCACCTTGGGGCACCCACACATTCATAGTCATGTTTAATTTATAGTTAGCTGGAATGGACCATGCTCCAAATTACTTCACAGGTTTCCAGTTTCATGTCACATGGTTGATCATTATGCATAATTACCTACTGTAAATGTATTTTGTATGTATGATATGTACAGTATAAGTAGTCTAGGTCAGTAA
Source organism: Megalops atlanticus (assembly GCA_019176425.1). NCBI lineage: Eukaryota > Metazoa > Chordata > Actinopteri > Elopiformes > Megalopidae > Megalops > Megalops atlanticus. The sequence continues at coordinate 30,719,776 of CM032875.1, read as the reverse complement.
TGCTGTTTCGTCAAATCTATCCAAGGTGTACATAGGTGTAACAAATAACCAAATTCATTCACTGTTTCATGCCTTTATAAAAACAAGACTTTCAACAACTGGCTCATTCTTTCTTGTCTTTCATATCCTGCTTTGTTTCTCTTCCTCCAAGCTAATCACAGCCACTTATATCCATTGTTCTGAGAGTTCCATTATGCCGTGGTGCATACCTACTGATTGTCCAGTACATGGTCTGACCTAACACACATTCAAATCATTAAAAAACATGTTAGCCCATTTGCCCATTTGTACTGTTGTCTGCACCAGGTTTATACACCGTCAAAATACCACAATTTCACTGGCTCCCACCTCTTTCAGCCTGTACTTTATGTTTTTGTTAAACAACTGTAATTACGGCACAACAGTTGGGCCCTAAATGTTTTATATAACAAAATTGTAATGTAATGTAAAACCATTGGAATTCTGACAGGAAATTCTATTTTGCACTGGTGATTACACCAGCCTGTTCAAATCAACATCCAACTGAGCTTGACACTAGTTACTGTCTGGAAGGGATCTTAGCTCCCAGAAGAATATGACATACCATGAACAATGAACAATGTTCAAAATAAATAAACCACTCCACAACATGCATAAGCTCTTGAAATCAGAGTGATATTTTCACCATATATAAAAGCAATATATTACCGCCAAGGCTAGAAGGATATGATAAGAGCTTTACCATATTTTTATGTCTCATTATGTATTAGATAACTGCAGGACATGCAATAATTCTGCCTCTCACAGTGAGCCAATGACATTGTCAACTGTGTAAAGCAATGATAAATTCCAGTTTGTGGATACTCTCATGAAGTCAGGCTTTAGAGTTCTGTCAGCCTCTTTGTTATGAATGATAGTGCTACAAAGCTTTAAGTTCTAGGTTAGGCAAACTGCACTGTATTCCTTTGTCACAACGGGTTGCTTAAGCACCAAATAAAAGGAATGTTTAATTCTGTTATATGGCATTGAAGCCAATGCAAAGCATCCGTTTTCATTCTAAAAGTACAAAAGACACCAATTGATTACTCAAAAAACTTGTAGTTCTTTTTTTCAACATTACAGAGCTGTACTTAAAGGTGTCCTACATTTGTGTTCCAATCACTTGACACATCCATCATAATCACATTTTAATCTTACTTGTGCATGTATTACTTAATACATGTACTGGGGGAAAAATGAGACCCATCCTTTTGTGAAAAAATTAGTGTGTGTTTATTTTTAAATTTAGGAGGTAGGGCAAAAATATTTCTGCACTTCCATCCTTTGATGGGCTTAGCTGTTTCTGTTTAAAACATGGGGGAGAAATAATAAACAGAAATTCACAAGTGCCCTTATAACCCTCATATACAGTGTTTTTCCTTTTGTTTTTGGCAGAATACCATTTTTTTCTTTATCCTTGTTCTGAATTCTGACCTTCTTATCACTGTAAGCATACATAGCTGAAAGCTGATGGGCATTTTCATTTTATTGTCTCATCAAATCAGTATTTTTAGTGTGAAGAGTGAGTGTATGAAGACAGCACTGCTCTATTTCTTTTATTTTTCATAACAAATATACCTGAAACGATATTTTCATACTTTTGGTGGGTTGTACATTTATTAACTGGGGGAATCAGTCTCCTTAATCCTTGTCTATTCGTTAAATTCCGCAAAACAAAGAGCACTGTAGCATTTCAGCTTAACCTTTCAAATCTATGCTGTCATATTGTGATATTGTGTCACCTCCCTCATAGTATCCTATGACATGGAATCTCACTACAATGGCATAATTGTGAACAACAACACAATCTGCCATTGAGCAGCTGTAGATTAGACTGTCTTGAGTTTGTATCCAAGCTCAGCAAGCTGTTTGACATACCAACTGGAGTCTCACACATATCTACATTTTAGGGACTTCTGAATAATTAACCATATGTAGTGTTAGCTTGTCCAATTCATGAAGTAGTCAGGGAAAATAAAGTTAAAAAAACATTGTAAGACATGGAATTGGATTTAAGGGATAGTCTTTTCTGGTAACCATTATCTGATCATGCGTTCCAAGCGGCCTTACAAAATTGTGCTTATGTAAATTCTCATATGAACTCTGCCCAACTCACATCTACAAGTTCTATTAATTAAAATGTAACTATGGAGTGACTTTCAGGACTTTATGCCTAAAACATTTTGATGTTCTGTCGGCATTTGCGTTGCTGTGTGGTAAAACAGATCGATAATTCTCTGCAGGCGTTTTACCAGGTCAGCCCACACAAATGGGGATCCCTACAGGGGTCCTGAGGAATATGAGAAAAATGGTAGCAACTGTTGGTGACTACAAGACAAGCACTCCACAGACTGAAAATATACTGAAGAAAAATGAAATACACCTTGTCATGAATATATAAAGGAAATCACTGTTAGTAAAATACAAAAATTGATGGGGGCATCTCAAAGAAAATGTTACACAGTGTCATGGTATGATATGGTGTCAAATCTAAACCATAAAAATCTCCATTATGTGGACCACAATGTTTTGCTAATGTCTCTATTAAGTCTTTTGAAGCTTTAAACCTGAGTTTAAAATGTAATGTGTGAAATATCTGAAATGTTTGAAATATTTAATGTGTCATATAAGTACACATAATCACACTGGAAAAACCTGAACCTCATATGATTGTGTATGTTTATTTTCCTACACAGCAGGTACTGTAGATACTGAAGTACTTGAATAAGTATTACACCATTGTACATTATAAGTTAACCACTATAAAGTTTTGCCCATTATTTTACTTATTGTTAATTGACATGCAGTCTGTAATATCCATTTATACAGTTACACCCATCCCATGTAACCAGGATGACCATCTCTGGAACAGTGACACGAAACCAGCTGGAGTGGCTTCCTGTGCCAGCCCACACTGAACCTTTTGGTGTCTGCAGGGTAAACATCCTCTTCAAAGAACATCATCACCAAACAGGCAGAGAAGCACTCCCACTCGCATGGCCGCAAACAAGTGTTAATTTGATGATGAATGCCGAAAATGGTATCACACATGTTTTGTATTTCCAAAGAGTAAAATGGTAGTTGATTTACCAATTTTGAGGCCAGTTTTGCCTCTTATTGATAAAACCCAGAGGCATGATGAAATATTCTTCCTTCCAAGTACACAAAGGAAAAGCTAGACTATAGTCCAGGTTGGCTAAGCAAATGACAAATCTGCATATGATAAAAACAATGCTTATGGTTGGTTGATGCAAAAAAATAAGTCTAACTGTTACTTCAACAGGTATGAATTGCCACACAATCAAAGCATGAGGGTTGCATTTGAGGTGGTTGTAGAGGTATTTTCATTTGGCTTGAAGTCTTACAAAACTCCATCACACCCAGCCATGGGCCAGGGTCGGTGACCCCCTGTTTGGACATTAGAAACAAGGGAAAGAAAGGGGAGAGATTGGGTGGAGGAAGGATGCAGTGAACATCTGATGTAGAAAGGAAGTGGTACATGGGATTTTTATAGTTGTAGATGGGTTCTGTTTGTCCAGGATTGTCTGGAGTCTGCTTAAGGAACTTCAATAAAGATATGAAACACATTGAGGTACAGTCTCCACTAGGTTGTTTTATACAATACAACACATACATTTTACTAATAAGCACAGTTCTCTCTGAACCACAGAATACGACAGAACTGTACATCTAAAAAGATCCCATGGTTCCTCACAGAGGGAGAACTATGTTGTACAAAAGAGTAACTGTAGAGACAAGCATTTCATTTTTTTTAAATAAAAAAGTAAAATCCTCTGTGCATAAAAGAAGGAATGATGATAACTTATCTTCAGTTTCCTGGCTAATTTTAAAATCATTTTTTGACTCAGAGTTGTTGGGAAAATTCAATATGAGAGAAATTATATGGACTGCTTAAAGGTAACTAACTGCATATCAAAGAGCGCAGAGGGAGGTCAGAGGGAGGTCTACAGACTGTTAAATAATCAACATTAAAGCATAATTTTTTATTTGACATGTTGGTGTTTCATTCATATTTAACCTTTCACTGAATGATTATGAAACAGCCTATAGGTATCATAATGATTTGACTTATTTAAGTTCTTGAACATCTGCTGAACACATGTTGATATTCAGGCCCAATATGAGTACAGTGTGCTTTGTTAAATATTCATGCCTTCAGTCATAAAAAATAGATTTTTAATTTACACTCAAATAAAATTGAATGACCGCAGTATGTACTTCAAATGGAAATAATATCTGAAGACAATTATTTTTGGTATCTGTCACACTAAATTATATGGCCATGTTTACATTAAGACCCCGATTTTAAAGACAGGACCATGTTAACAGTGTTTTTTCCCTGCTCATTGAATTTCAGAGCAAAGCAGTTTTTGTTTGTTTTTTTTACATTGTCAGGTTATGTTCTTCATGTTTCTCTTAAATCTGTATTAAAGGAACTGAGGTCAGAAGAACACTGCAAGCAGACTTACCATATTTTTTGCATGACTGTTTTCACTTATGTGGACTAAAAGGTGTATATTCCGAGCAAATTTACCATACATTCATCTCTGATGCAAGTGCTTCAATAGCACTTGTTTGATGATGTGATCTGAGGTGTTTTTCTCGGGAGAACAGTGCACTAGTCATGAGCAGCATTTGTAAGCTCAGGTGGAAATATCTCATGTGTGTAATTCCAGGGCTTGATAACATACTAATGGAAAATCACAGCAGAGGAAATGATGCCAGGCTCAAAGCCCCACACATCTCTAAGGTTCATATAGATTGAATGAAAGTGAAAATGAAAAAGTACTTTGGAAAAGTATTTCAGATGTTTCATTTATTTATGATTCAGTTATCAAATATGATATAACAACTATGATATTATTTATCATTCAGTTATGATTTTCCTAAGTGGAGTATATATACATATACATACATACTACAGTATATATACATCATACCAACACATACATGAAAGAGAGGGGGCTTATTATAATGTGTGGTTGATTAAATACAAATTTCAATAGTTCATCCCTAGAATTACAAATTAATAATGCAGTACTTACTTAGAATGAATGTTCTAAAATGTGGTCAGTGTTGTATAGTGGTATCCAAGGGGCCAAGGAATGGGTGTTTCTGTGTGTGTGTGTGTGTTGGACAGGGGGTATCTAACGTGTCCCCAATCTTTCAGTTCACCTGATTTTTATTTTGTATGAATGTAATTCTCAGCCACGTGGCTCATAAATGCCCAATATTGTTCTGCTTTTTGCCCTTGATAGTAATGTCTGTATTTGAGGCCCCCCTCTCTAGAGATTACAAGATCTAAATATGTAGCCAACTGGAACATCAATCAGTGACACAGGCCAGCGCACTGCACATGTGAGCAGGAGGACAAAAGTGGATGGGCTGTGGATGGGTTTACATTGTCTGCTGCACTGAGGAGAGCTTCCTAGCGGAAGCTGATGTGAGCCGTGATGTCTCTACAGTGAAGGAGTGTAATGACAGCAGGCACAAGAATGTGTGTGGCCGTATGAGACCATCCAGAGAACAGAAAAGCTGAGGCATGCACTTCTATTATTGGTTTCCATTTTCCTTGGACCCTCTCATCGTGCGGAGTGGTCCTCAACCCTGATTATTCAGTCCAGCTGTGATGGGTAAAAACATTAATTGGACAGCAATTGATGTCTGCGGGATTGTACAAGTGCTCTTGGATGATCCGATACAATGTGGCATTTTAGTCATCCTAGAGGTGTCCTTACATGAACTTAAGCTTAAGTACAACATCCATACTGCTCATCAACGTTGCAGAAAATGTGTCAAAAACCTTTTTTTCCCATCTAAGTGGTCAATATTTGTCTGACTATTGCACAGTTTACAAAAGCACAGTACAACTATCTTCATGTAAGTAGACACTTCCTCCACTTTGCACCCATCAATAAATAATGATTTAATAAATGCCATGGAGTGCATATTGATGTTGTACATTTTGAGTCCAGTGATGCATGTTTACAACATCCAAGAAGTTTTAAATTATTGTGCGTAAAGAAAGTCCATGGAGAGGATTTTCAACATTCATATTTCATAATATTGTGCCTAGGAAAGAAGACTATTAGCTTTTTCCATTCATGTCTTTAAAATGGTCCTTGTCTATTTTACACTGGGTAGTTGCATATTACCACATTTGAATGAACCACGGCAGAGCACTGAATATCAAAGGACCCTTGGTAAAGCAGAAACTGAAGGGACAGAGTACAGATTTATTCTATATTTTAAGACATTTGAGTCACTCTCATAAGGACAACAGCATATGCTGCACTTGGGGATTAATTAACAGTGGCATGCTGTACACAGGGGATCACTGTGCCAGTCACAGCACTGTCTGTTTGCTTTGGCTAAGTTCTCTGTCTCTCTGACACATAGACTTTTCATGTGTCCATGTGAAGAGTTGTTTAAAGGTCAGGAGAAGACAGTACTATACCATATTTAATTATATTAATGTTTCCTGACCAGAGGTTCGACCTTTGTTTGCAGGAAATTTCATTTCTGTGTTATGATTTAATGATAGACATTACTAATTTACTGAGTTGTATCCTGTCTTGTTCACATTTATGTTGTTTTTTAGTTGCCAAAATGTTCCCTTTTCAATACATGAGAAAACACAGTGAGCAATGGACTCAGTGATTGAATTGCCTATTACACAGTTTCTCCCATCACATTCTTTTTTGCATTTGTCAGTTTACAGTCTATTTTGCCTCTGAAACCAATGAGCATTAGCAAAATAATTAGCTATTTTATGGAGAGACATTATTGAATTGCATTGGCTTGAAGGGCAATTATGTTCAATTTAGCAGATTAGGATGCTGTCACAGACTCCATTTAGAAGTGGAAACAGTTTTACAGTTGACAAATCTGTTGTTTAAATCAGATTCTGAGAATATGTTTAACAGTTTGCACACACACACACACACACACACACACACACACACACACACACACACACACACACACACACACACACACACATAAAAATACACATATACACACACACTGGGCACCTTTCAAGAAACCCTTATAGGTGGAAAAAAGGAATTATTAAGTGTATAACAAAATATCACATGTTAATATTCAATTTAATTTTCAGAAATGAAACTGGAATGAAGGTTTCATTTTTAATTCATTATATACATTGGATGTCAAGTTTCTACTCTTTAGTACTGGGAGTAAAAAAAAAAAACTGTAATATTGGAAACTCCTCTGCACTAGGAATACATTCATTGGCTCAGAGACTGGAGGAAAAGAAAATATTTCATCTTGGGTTTGTAACTTGGGCTTGTGCAGGTGCTGTCAAACTACTGTGAGCTTGCAGAGCCACTGAGTACATGGTAACTAAACTTTTAAGGTTTTTAATTAGCATGTCAGACCTTGAGGTTGGAGTATCATAGCACTCTCAGGTGCCCTTTTCCTCAAACTGTGGCACTCAAACTGACTAATTGCATTCATGCAGTGACAGAGGGTGGTTAAGGCCACTTCTAATTTTAGAAGACAGCAATTCATTATAGAAGTCTGTGTAGGGAAAACACAATTTGTACCTGTAATATTCATAGTTGTGTAAAACAGCTGCTATTTGATTGACTCTGTTAATAACCTCAGAATGGGATGCTTTTCCACTTTGTAATGTGAGAGCCAAAACAGGACATAACAGCATTTGTCTCAAAAGGACACTTTATGTTGAATTATAGGGAAGGTACACTGCCTGGGGTCCTTCCCTCTACTCTCTGGCAGGAGACTAGCAGAAACCAGTAAAAGCTCAAATCTGATGTGATTTCTCATCTAGCAAAGGAGAAAATATTTGCACTGGGAATTCTTTCAGAATCCCTGGGATAGCTTCTCAGTCAACAGTTGACTGAAACCCACACAATGGCAGACACACTGTACTAAACACCAAGTTGATTTCAATGATCATTTCAGAAATAGTAATGTCACAAAGTGGATTTTTAGTGGCCTGTAAATCTTTGTTTCCAGAAATCAGCCTGGTTGAGCTGGGCAGTTAGCCCAAATATTTACAGATGACCTAAAATGAAAGTAGCAATCCAGTCTAAACTAAATTAAACGCTAAATCAAAACAGTAAATCAGTTGCTTCATAAGTATGCTTTTTAGGCAGCTACTCCTTGTCTTTTTATTTTGCTCTCTGATGAATAGAAAAAACACATATAAAAAGAAAACAATCACGACATTCACAAAAGATGGTTTAATATCCATGTTTGTGAGAGTAAGAGCTCTTATTGATGCATGGGATATGAAGTGCTACTGTCCCATATGCAGTTTTACATAAGCAGCATTTAGCACCCAATGTGAAGAACAGAGAGGCAAATGTTCAGACTCAATTCTATTCTTGAGCAAATACAAGTCTGAGTCTAAAAATAGACCATGTGACAGAGTTATTCATCTTCCCACTCCCACACAGTGTGTGCGTGGTGTCGCAGACATTAAGCATAGATACATGGGTCAGTTCAATAATGGGAAAGAGCAGTTTGTTGTTAACAAGCCCTTTGGGGGCCAGAAGAGTATACATTGATAAAGTGAATGCTGCTGTTTCTATTGGTCATTATATGAGGTTCGATCAATATATGGGGAAATGGATTTGACAGTGACCTGGATCCTCACCAAACCTGGGTGCTGAGGCAGCAGACAAACTAGTTAGGGCTTTGTCTGTGACAGCAGCAAGCTACTCACTCTACTGGGAAAAGGCCAACTCTTGCTGAATCAACAAATAGACAAAGTGTGCTCTTTTGCATTGTCAGTTTCATATAATGGATAGGAAAGCTTTAAAACGCCTATAGCTACAGGCAATTTTCTGTATACTCCTCACTGGAAAGTATCACTCTAATTGGTTTCCTATCAGATAAACAGGCCTGTTTTGTCTTTCCCTGCATTATTTGTTGTTGTGGTTTTACATATCCTCTTTTTTTTAATGATATTTCACTTTTTATACAACCCTTTTTTGGAATCGCCAATTGCATGTTAAGGTCATCTCACTCACACTCACGCAGAAGTGCTAAAGTGAGAATGCACACAGCCAATGGCTATTTTCATAGTACAATTCATACAGTACGCCAAGGTGAAGTAGGTGCCAATTGGAGGATGGGTGCTATTCAAATAACTTGCAGATACCTGGAAAATTGCATGGTGTCTGAGAGCAATTAGATGAGGAAACCCTGGTTTACACATGAATCACTATTCCCGGCAGAAAAAAGCCAAATTGTTCCACTGCTGTAGGTGCCTGGTCATTGGCAGCAGATGACACAGCTGGTTTTAAACATAGGCTGTGGGGTTCAGCCTGTATTTGAGTGCCTTTTCAAGCCCCATCTTCAACATATTGTGACTTTAAATGTATGTTCAGTTCTCGTCAGAATTATAGTTTTAATATTTATATGTATGAAGAAACTATGTGAGTGGACAAAAACAGGGAATTGCTTCTCGGAAATGAAACTTCTAAGAAGATTGTCCTCAGAGTTATATAAATTCAAAGACTGTTCATTTGCTTAATTTATGGAGGAAATTAGCTACTTCACACCTTAAGCATTTATTTAATGAATTGAATAGAGCTGCATATCATAACACCAGGCAGCACACAGGAAGACAGTGCTGCAGACAAGGAAGTGGTTATGCAGAAATGTATGGAATTAACGAGGCACTCAATTACTCTTCTGAATATCTTTACTAAACACAAAATATTGCCCTGTGAAATGTTACTGTATATCAAAGCAGAGCAGAGCCTTCATTTGGAAATAGAAAGGATTTCATGCATTTTTGTTGATACATTCATTAGGCAAATGGAAGCCCCTTAGTGTTGCTTACATTTTCTTACTTTCTTACTCAAGTTTATTTGTCAGCAATGCCATGGAATACACACATATTGCAGCACTTCCTCATATTCTTTCATCTCAATCCCCCCCTTGAGCATATGCAATACGAGGTTAATGGCCTAGCGCAGTGGAGAGATGGATCCCTTTTCAGGGCCACTCTGCAGTTGTGGGTCAGACAGGTGGGAGTGTGTTCCAGGCCACTGAGTGCACCGGGTTCAGCTCTAATGGAGTAGTGAGGGCTGACTACGGCCATCAGTGTGATTATTCCAGCCCTTGGGGGGTCAGCTGATTGTGACCTGTACTGATGCATGCAGGCAGGGTGAGCAGAAAGGGAAGCGGGCACAATCTGGCCTACTCGCTCTCCCTGCGGAATCTGGGCTGTCAACTACAAGAGGGTTAACCACACTGACGAACAAAACATTTGTTCTTTTCCCTTCAGGAGATACGTCAGCTTCCATGTAGTTAAACATGTATTATGATGTACCTACACCAACACACTGCTTTTACCTATAGACACAATCTCTTGAGATTTTGGCCTTTTGATTTCTGGATGGTATTTTGGATAAACACAGAGCAGTAAATATCGTGTCATGGGTCACACATTGAGGATTCAGCCTCATGTGTATCAGTAGTAGTAGTAGCTGTAGTTGTCAAGAGGTGCCAGTGGGTGAAAGCTGCGTACACGTCCAGGTCTGCGCATCTGATGTATTTCAACACTAGACTGCCCTTTGGTTGTTTGTGTTCTGTATAATAATAACTGGTGAAAGCTTATTTGGCCACGTGTGAATACCCTTGTTTTTTTTTTTTGGTTGTTTGTTTGTTTTTCTTTTTTTCACAGGTGGACATGCCCTTCATATGAAGCACTTTCAGGTAAATCTAACAAGGGTTATAGTACATCTATATATAATCCCACTAAAGCAGTATCATAGCTTCTACATAATTCAATATTGTCTGAGTCACCTTGTTTTGACCTCTCTCAGAATTACAGATGATTGGATGGGTGTTGATAATTGAATGGATGTGATTGATTGAATACCCAAGTAATAAATTACACAGCTAACCACAAGAGCACATTTAAGATAAAGCATGAAAAAGAACACACAGTGTGTGCTGTATTATGCTCTTTGCAAAATAAATTGATAAATGTATTTTACAGAAGAGCCATACCAAGCTTTACCAAGAATTATATAAGTCATATTGATAAATTTCTCACCAATGTGAGAAGTGACAGAGAAAACTGGCCCACTTTGACATTTGAGTTAACATTAAGAACTTGGCCTTCATAGTAGCGTGGCAGAAAATAATAATAATGAAAAAAACTTGTCAAAAGCAGCTTGTTCCATTTCCATATTTATACATGGAGGAAATGAACTGAAGAAGTGAATTATACTGTTTGCTTTCTTTTGTAGAATGGGTCAACTACTGCTTATGTGTCTGCAGTCAAATGATTATGATTGTCTAATGGCAAGAATTTTGTCAGCATTCTTATGCACAACAATTGTGGTTTTCTGCTCTAAGCTCTACTGATGTACTTTCTTTCTTCCTATCAGGGTAGTGTGAATTGGTTGTTTAACTCATCATTGAATAAGTCAATCTTAACATTCTTAACAATCTTAACACGTTGCTGAAACATAGCTAAAGTAGCTTGATATACAATGTATAGTGCAACTGAGATCAACATTCCATAAAAAATACATAGAGCTTGTGATGAAATGTTTGTTTTTCAGCTGTTCTGATGCATTGTATTATGTATGTCTTGTGTAGAACATTTAAAGCGTAAAGAGTAAGGAGCATGTAAGACATTGTCAAGTCATCCGAAGGGAAAGCTGTCTGTGAGTAAACAGCAGTGAGAGCACCTGTGCACCTTGTAGTGGCAGATTATTTTAGCCAGAAAGAGCCTACTGGCTTCTTAAGATGGTCTTTTTTCTGTTTATAATTTGCATTTGATTTGCTTCGTGTGTATGTAGAGATTTTGTTTGTTTCTGTAAATGTTGATTCCTGCTTCATTGTGATACACACCAGGTCTGGATATATAATCACCTGAGCACTCTACTTCTTGTCCTTTCTACTTGGGAACCTTTGAAAGGGCTCTAACATATTTGCCAAAATGTTTTCAGTATGTCATGTTAGGTTTTTCAAACTGTAGTTTTTGTCAAAACAGACATTAAAAAAAACTGTTGCTGATGTCAAATTCAGTTCTGAAATGAGCTTTGCAAATTATGTATATATGCATGTATGTGTAATACAAAAATGTATTTTTACAATGATTCTAATAATGCATCCAGTGCCACTGATAAATGCTTTCCTTACCCCAAGTAGAAAACTAAATTAACTAAATAAATATACCGTATGAGCAATAATTACCATTTAAACAAGTTACTAAGAAAACATTTATGACAGGAACATGCAGAGCATTACTGTAGCATTATAAAAAATGAGGGGAAATTATGTTACTCGGACTGTGCAATTAGTTTACCTTTCCATGCTATCTTGCAGGCAAAGAGCTTTAAATCCATTGTTCTTTAAACCCACACAGTCTTGTTGCTCTGTGCAGAAAACACTGGTCCGTTTGACTTAGTGCTGAAATAAAACAACAAAGGACAGCCATTGCTTCTCCAAGTGCCTCTCTTTCTTATTTCCATTTGTCATTTGGAGGCGCAGCCCTCTCTGCTTCTACTGAATTTTCAGGGAGTGATACATTGTCATATTAAGGTCATGTACAGAGAATGCAACAGTGAGTTTGATTGTATTCCCAGATTTTTTGATAGCTAACAAACATCAAAAAAGCTACATCAATTGACTGACAGGTAGCTGCCAGTGAATATTTGACAATTGAGTCAATAAAAATTGTGATTAATGTTTGGAAAAAAAAAACAGATTATTTCACAATAAACAATTCATATCAGGGCAATAGCTGTATTTCATGGTGTAGACTAATTTGTGGTCACTTCCTATATGGCAGGGCTTAATTCAACAAATATAACAAATGTACCACTCCCAGAATGGTGTTTAGTAGACACACACACACACACACACACACACACACACACACACACACACACACACACACACACACACACACACACACACACACACACACACACGAGCACCAGTTCTTGAAATTAACCTTAACACACTTCAATCACAAGAATTCTCAGCATCACTGTGGTACAGTCATCAATCTGCCTACAGATTTCTTGGCTGCAGCCAGGGTGATGAACACCCATGCTACTTCTCACCAATGCTCGGTTGGCAAATTGATTTCAGAACAAATGAATGTTACTTGCTTTTGGACCATCAAGTGGAGACAAAATGGAAGGTCATTGAGGACTCTGAGTTTAAGGGACTGTAATTCCAAGTGTAATTCCAAATCAGCATTATGTAATATTTTCTTCACCTCCAGTGCAGTTCACCTATATCCTCTGAAAAGCAAACTATTCACTGACACATTATTTTTAACAGCTGAAAAACATAACAGTTTTTCCATTAATAGCTGTTGACAAGTACATGGCAAGGTACAGAAAAAATATATTCTATACATATACATATTACATGTAATTATACAGATTATGCAATGACCGTCTATCATTCATTTCTAGTTCCATTCACTTTAAAAGAAGCACTGCCCAAAATTATATTTTTTTCTGTATTAATTTAATTCATCTAATTAATTTTAATTTATCACAGATAAAAATCTTCCATTTTTATTATCCCTGCAGGCAAGTGATGATTCTGTCCTTTGAAAAAGAAGCTACATATTAAATAAAAAGCAAACATTCTCCTCAAGGCAGACAAGCAGATTCTGCCACTTCAGTGCACTCACCATGTTTTTCTGTTTTATTTAAAGGCCTCTCTGCAGCAATGGGGAATTTTTATTTATATATTTTTTATTCCTGACTTGAGGAGGCAGGGTCATTAAAAATGAATGCATTTTGGCTGGATGAAGACAAGATACAGAAAGACCATCTCAACTTTAGGCTCTGTCATCACTGCATGCATCCATGAGAGGATTTGAGCTTCTCAGAGGTTAAAAAAAAGTCGCATGTGCAGTGTCCTGCCTCTTAGTTCATTTGAACAAACACTTGTTTCCTCGGACTACTGGAGGACACTGTTGTATTTGTCAGGATGAAGCAGAGAGCATATGTCAGCTGTGTAAAGCACAAATAAGACAATGAAAGTTCTTTTCAGCTGAGGCCAATGATGAATAGGATGTGGAAACTTAAGGGAAATAATCTGATTGCAAAAATGATTCTCTGCTAGTAGTAGGTCTGTGGGCAATATTTGCCAAATAGTTTTCACACATCTGGCGGCAATAAAAAGTTATGGCGGCAAAATGTGGTGTCCTCTAGGTAATAACCTCTTCTGTATAATGACAATTTGCCATCTGTGCCTAGTTTCAAACCCAAGGAAAATAATAAATGGCTTTTCAGACCCAAAATAGGAATACATGAAGACTATCTTACCATGCGTTAGAAAAAATAATTTAACTCAAAAAAGGTCAATGTAATGATAAATACTGTTGTTCTTTTCAGGACAAATGTCACAAATACAACTGACTATAGTTTTTAATATTATTGACTGATTTGGATTTTCAGCTAAACAATTACAGTTTCAGTCTTGTCATTTTACTATTATTATTATTATTATTATTATTATTATTATTATTATTATATCAAACTGTGCTATGCTCAGTATAACATTAATCTTCCTTATATGAATTGTATTTTATATATGATTCCATAAATTATGTTGGTGTTGTGAAAAAGGGGGGAATATTCCACTACAAATTCAAAGTATTGCTTTGTTAACCTTGACATTGACAGCTGAAGAAAACTTAACCTTGCCAGTATAGGCTGTCACTGTCTCTAATGATGATGATGAAGCAGTGCATTTGTTTTCCTTGGGCTTAAGCTTGATTGCTTGAAAAATTAGTATTCCTTCCGAACATTGTCTATATTTTGCTAAACAAGACACGAGAGAGGCATGTCAGCCTACACATTGAGAAACTCATGAAAATGTATGAGAAGGCAAGCTACGCCTACTCAGAATTACTAAAAATAATGAAGAAAGTTGTATGAGGGCTGGCTGCAAAAATATCTGGTGTAGATGAAAAAGAGAATGTATATGAATATCCATGCATGAATACTAAGGATTTGCTGTAACTATTCATTTTTTCAGTTTTATCTTTTGAAGCAGAATAATAATTGGACATGCTGTTTCAAAGACAACTGCAGCAACATGCTCATCCCTCATGCCAGCCCGAGCTCCAGGAATATTGAGAATGTTCTGCCAAAACTGAAAAAGGAGATTTGTGCATCCATAAATACTGTGATGTGATGTTTTGTCAAAAAAACACATGGAGATTCTTAATAAAACTGTTGTTCTTCTTTCCTTACAAAGCATCCTTTCATGACACAAAGCTACATTTGTAGAATATTCATGAGTTGTCACATTATGAGGCATCTGTGATATATTAAAGCAGGTTGATGTTAAAGACTATATTACATAATTAAAACACTGCAAATTGTAGAACAATTGGTTCATTGCAGAAGACAGCATTTAAAAACTCAGCATCTTTAATGTTAACAAACAGTATAATTCCAGACTGATATTGTGTTGCAGTCATAGGTCTACAACAACAGTAATTTAATTTAATTGCTAATTTCTTTTGTACTTGTACTGATGTGGATAGCAGAGTTTGATGTTCAAACCTATAACCACAAAGTGTACAGTGCATGTGAAAGCCCTTAAATAGAAAATTAATATTCATTTATTCATAAACTCACAGTAATAAAAGCTAACCCTGGAATTAATAAAGCATACCCACAAATGAGCAATTCATGCCCTAAGATTAGTTAAAATAATCTACACATGGGTGTAGCCTACCCTCAAATAAATAAAGTGACCAACAAAGTTGCCCTTCAGTTATGTGTACACAAGATAGAATGAAGAATTCATACATTATATTTAATAATAATAGTACAGTCAAAGGTTTGCTCTTCATTGTTCATCACTAAAGGGAGGAAAATGGGAGAGAACAGAGACTAAATTGATTATATCTGAGTTTAAACTAGGATCAAATTATAAGGATATAGTTTGTATTTAAAATGGAGAATAATTCAACCTCTGAGTACAAAAACAATGCCTTTCACAGTCAAAAACCTCAACAGTTTATTTCGTATGACTGTTAAATCTTCTAGAGCTGTTGTATAGCAAATGGTGCCATTAGGAACATTTACTGAGATAATTAGCCAGATGTGTTCCTTTCTGATGTATAGGGTCTTCTGTCAGCAATTATGCATCTACCTGAAGCCATGCCATGCCCTGCATCCTTACATTTCCTTTCTGAGGAACTGTACAGTAGCAATACAGTACAATACCTTCAATTTACCTAATGTGAAGGTACAGTTTATAAAGATGACCTTACAAATTACCTGTGGAAGGATATAATTTTCTGATTTGACCATGTCACCCAATGAAGAGGAAATCACATCAAGAGTGGCCACTTAGGGGCTCAGGATAATGTTTCATGTCTGTTTTCTTTGACACAATTCTGTGAGTTTCTTCCTACCACTTGCATTTCAGTAGACAGGGATATTAATGTGAAGCAGCCATGCTCTGCTGCTGACAGTGTTCATGATGATGATGATGGTAAGAAAATGATAAGAAAAGAGGAGCAGAGGGTATGAATCTTTTAACTCAGCCCTATGTGTGTGTGCATGGGGGAAAATGCACAGAGAGGAATATTGCAAATATTTCTAGGTATCATATAATTATCTCTACAACCAACATCTCTCAGTCTTACGGTCTGTTTGAGCAATGGGTTCCTCTCCAAATCCGACGATTTACAGGTGCATTTTAGTATTTTGCTGATATATCCCCCTATATCTGTGTTGTGTCAGGACAGGAGAAGGATCTGTAATATCCCTTTCAAAAACATACAAGCTTTTTTATTTAACTGTACTAAATATAGAAGCCGATTTGCAAGCTTGAATATGGACAGTACTGTACATGACAGTATGTGTCCTGTCGTGATTTGTTTCAGGCCTCATGGTGAGCGACACGCTATTGTATAAGCTTGCTCCAGGTGCTTGCCATTCCAATCTTGTGAGCTCTGTTTTGGCTGATCTGCATGGACAGATTTTGTGGTGTTAAATCTATCGGCAAAAATTCTCTCACTCCGCAGCTTGCAGCCTGTGAAACCATAAAAGGATCTAATTCAGCCCCTGCTGTCCGTGGCCTGAATTTCCCAAGGATAGAGAGGGACAGAAAATGACGGAGCCCGTCCTTCATGTCCCATAGTCCCTATACAGGCCACTTCTAACCCCCTGCCTTTTTTGCCAGGCACGGCTTCAATTTGGGGAGTTTGCTTTGGCCACTGTGTGGACTGATGCCCCAGAGGGTCCGACTGCTTATTTTAAGAAGCAGGCTGCTCTTGTGACCTATGATTTATTCTTGCTGGGGCCTCCAGAGATTCGAACGAAATTCACTGTAGTCCATCCAGCGTGAGACCAGTCCAATTTGCCTCACATGTATTCTGATTGTATAATACCTCAGGACGTCATGCATACTGATTCACACAACAGGAGGAGGGAAAAAAAGGTGAGATAATTAAAAAAAATGTTTTCAAGCCCTTAAGGTTATTGCCAATGCAAGTGTCTGAATTCATTTGCCTTGTTTTCATTTCTGTTTCTCTCATTAATTTATTTATTTGCCTCAACAATTTCACCCTGTGCCTTAATGAACTGAAACACTGGCATTAATGACACTGTTTACTCTGTGTCCTTCAAGCAAACATTGTTGTCTGCTGAATTGATTTAACTGTTTTTTTCCCTCTGCTTGTTTTCCCTCAAAATGTTGCCTTAAAATATAAATTGGCAGATCAGTTTCAGATCATTCTGATTACTGCCACAGGCTCTCATCAATAACAATGTACCACAGTCAACTGTAGTATTTTTTAGTTAACTCTTTAATAACTTGTCTAACAAAGGCTGGTACTGACAAAGAAAATAGACAAAGTCACATCAGTATTGCTGCATGTAAATGTATTTGGTTATTTATTTACTTGGCAGACATCATTGTTTACAGTGACCTATGCCAAGCTTTATGTTGTGGCAATATGCCTGTGAAGCCCCCATCATGAGTTTTTATCTCCTCAGTAAATACCACTCTGAGTGTCATCACCCTCTACCTCCTCTCAATGTTCTTCCCATATCAGCCCCATGCCATTACATTTCTGGTACATAGCAAAAAAAAAACATTTGTCCATGTCCTAAAATGACTGAGATGTTAAATAGTTAAGAAGTGGAGTTGTTTTTGAAGTAAACCAGAGAACCACTGGTGACGCAAAAATAGACAGACTTTGCACCACTATTGTGGAACCAATTTAACATTTACTGATGATGTTTTCAACACACTGAAAGTTACAATCCTCCTGTACACGGCAAAATAAACTGGAAGCTTTTATGTGGAAAAATGATCAGATTATTCAGTGGAAAATGAGGTAAACGCATCTGGCTGCAATTTGTGACTTTCGGGTTGTAGGAGTTAACAGGGTCTCTCTGGGTCTCTCATTTCTGCTTTGAAGCGCACCAGACAGCAGCTCTCAGTCTCCACCCTACATTACTGTCACATAGAAGAACAGGTTCACAACAAGTTGCACATTATCATATTTTACGACCTCTAATGGACTGTTATTAATGCATAATCCTGCTAAGTAAAAACAAGTAGCACATTAACATGTTTTATGATTTCTAATTGACCATTATTAATACATAATCAAGCTCAACCTAAATTTAAAATGGCAAGGCCTGCAGAGACCTACCTTGAACTCATAACTGCGGCACTTCTAGGCAATAACATTTTAGGATGCGACGCCAGACACCTGTGCATGAATCTGATAGGTCTCATTGAAGCTTTCGATTATGTTCAGGTGTTTTTCTGATCTTGCGCATGGATCAGTATTCCAATGAAAATGGTGAGTGCACCCTGTCTGAGTCAGATTCTAACAGCAGTGTTTGGTCTGCTGTTCTGGGAGCAGCTGTACCTGTGACAGCGCCATGGCACAGAGTCAGCCTCACAGGGTCGAGAAAACACCAGACCACCTGCCTCTCCTGCTAGCAGGGGGAGCAAGTGCATCAACTGTGGAGTTCTGCCTCTTGTAGGTCAGTCCAGGATCTGCTTTGGACTGTGGTCCTGCTTGAGAATGTTCACTTGCTTTTGTGTACTAGAGAGAAATGACTTATTATTTGAGAAGATGTGCATCCAATTGTTATTTGTTTCAAATACAATTTATGTTATACAAAATGGACACGTTTTGTAATACTGTTAAAGATATTCTTAAACAATCTATATTACATTCTATATTATATTGTGCAATTGTTAACAGTTAACAGTTAGCATTACTGTAGTTTAAATTCCCTGAATGCTAGGAATGTATCTAGGAATGTACATGTGTTAATAAGTCTGCATGAAGTAAAAATGTGTGGCAAAAGTGAATTGTGAACCAACACTCAACAATATGCATATTCAATGGTGTTAATCAGGTGTTTTATAATATATTTTGGCCCTTACTAAGCGCTGCAATTATTGGACTACACTGGCACACCTCAGTATAATGCTGCAATGATCTGTGACATTCATCAAATCAGCCTCTCTCTCCCTCTGCCTCTAACTGAACTTGATCCAGAACTGTTTGCCAGGTTAAGAGCCAATACATTAGTGTAAGACTCTCCATTAATTCACTGCACCCGCTCCATGAGCACTCTTTATGATTAGCAGTTGCGAGTTATCCTTACCCTCTGCACAAATTTAGATCCTCTTCTTTCTAACCCAATTAATATGTATCTACTAAGATTTGTGCTATCAAAAAGAAGCTGTTCTAGTTCTCTGTAGGACCAAAGCTGGTGACATGTACTGTTAGGTATAGCACCGTGAAAGTTTGAGGGCCTTAAGAAGGAAAATGTGCGACATAAATAGTACAGTGCCACATTTGGAGCTCGTGCACCTTTGTTTTAGAGTGATTACTCAAAGCCCAGACTTTGACACAATGAGATCATTCCGCTGCTGAGACGGAATACATTAAACATTCTAGGCCAGCAGCTCTGGGAACAAACAGCAGATCATGTGCCTGTGTTATTGTGGAGGAGGATTTGTGCCATTTGGAATTCCTTCTCTCTCTATCTCTCATGACATTGTTCCATAGCACAATAGAAGAAAGGTCAATGCATGCAAAGGTGACAGGGGGCTGAATAGTACAAGGGAACTAGTGGTGATAGATTTTTTTTTTTATTTTCCTCCTGGATTACTTATCACTGAGCAAACAGGGGACAATGAACACCATGGGGACCAAGGTAAAAAACTGAGTGCATTTTAGCACAAAAGACTTTGCGGTGAGATGTACCTGCAGTCTTGTACCAGGGACAGCATTCGGTGAAATATGCATTTGCTCTACAAGGATGATAACTAAATTTAAGATATGAGAAATCTACAATAGCTATGTGACCAACCTCTTTTCATTTTTTTCCTGTGCATTTTGTCAAAAGAAAGGGTGTCATAAATGTCTACAATAGATGCATTAGAACATTTACCATAAATAATAACAACATGGACCTACACACTTGGCTGAGCAGTGCAAGGCCACTCAATGTGTTTACATCTGTGTAAATTGTCAGTTTTGCAATGCTCTAAAAACTGAAAGTATATTTAGAGAAGAAAGACGAGAGAAAATGTAACACAAAAATACAGTGTTGTAAAATTGCATACAATAGATACAATTCATAGATACAGTTTAGTTTTTACCTCCAATGGATTCAATGGCCTCTTCAGGGAGAAGTGGTTGTCTGATTACAATGTGATTTCTCCATTTGCAAGCATGATTTATAGTAAAGGCAGTGGTGACTTGTGGATATGACAATTCCTTTAAAAAACATCTCAGGCCTTTACAATTTGTAAACCATAAACCATCAAATGAGCACTACCATCATCTTTTCAGAAATACAGCTGCTTTGCCTGAAATACTAGAATTTGTGTACCACAGTGTTGGAGACTGATGTATCTCCTCTATTCACTGAAAAATTATCCTCATTACATTTTTCTTTTTCAACAATGTGTCTTCTATTGATATGATTTGTAGTTTTCAAAGAGGGTGTTTGAATTGAATCAATTTCACATTAAATGGCCACTTACTGTATGCACCTACAGTAGATACTGTAGGGGAACACTAGACCAGGTGTAATGATAGTGGTAGCAGTGGTAGCATGTCATTGAAAGAATAAGGCTTAAAACAAATAATGTGAATTGAAGTCAAAGTGTGTTACAGTAAAATAATGAATAGGTAAAGGTAGACAAATGGATGGCTTATAAAAGTGCCATGTTATAGTCTGGAACAATTTCAAAGATAAATAGTCCTGATACATATTTGATTTTCCCTGACATATGAAAGTTTGGTGTATAGAAAAGCTAGCACACATGGCTGGATAGCATCTCAAACACTGCTCAGTCATCTGTCACTGGGCCACATTCACTATTCATACGTATAACGTTTTTGTGCAAATACTGTGTGTGCAGGCAATCTGTTGAACATTTTAGTGTGCATCAATTTGTACAATCACATTTGCTACAAATGTAATTCCACAATTCAATAATACAGAAAATAGTTAAAATTAAAAAATAACAACAACGTGGGCACCACTTTTGGACATTCCTGTACATTTAACATCAAACTGATGGTTTCGCAGTTAGACATATCCATGATGCAAAGGTAAAAATCCTTCTCATAAATGGTTTTTGTTTAAGAACAGCATTATATGGTAGTCCATTTTCTTAAAAATATTTCACCACTATGACAAACAGATTAATAAAATCTACAGTACCACATCTGAAACAGGAAGTTCCCACTGCAGAAAAAAAATGGATGGCTTCTCGGAGGGCATTTTTCCCTGTGATGCCAGTATGCAAACAAATAACAGTTCTAGAAGGACAAGCTATAGTTGAATGAAGTGTAAATCCATATTAAGACTCCAAAGGCCGTATTGGAATTTAGAAAAGAAGGAAACTCTACAAACCCATAATCCAGAGGTTTACGTTGGCTACAGCTTTGGTTACAACTACAACTTTGCTGCAACATTGAGAATATGTAGTGTGTTAAATGGAATGTTAGCCTTATCTATTTCATAACATAGCACCTTGAAAAAAAAATGAGTCTGTGTTGTGTTAATATTTGTCATAGCTGCAGAAAGATGACACAGCATCACTGCATACATAACTATGTGGAGGACATTCAAATGCTCCCACACATCCTCTACATTTAGGCCTGCTATCCACACCTGATGTCAATGAGGAGCCTGCTGTGGTTTACCCTGGTTTCCTGACTATTTAAGGTAAACTTTCATATTGAACAGCCACTCAAATGAAACCGCATGGTTTTTTTTTCAGCCAATGAATTCCAGAAAGATGAAAGCTCCAAAAATCACACAGAGTGAAAGTGTAAACATGTTATTATAACTGGGCAACATTTATAAGCCATTTAGCTACGCTGTATGCAAGTAGCCTTCTGAAGACAAAGAATTATAAAGAGGGTATTGTTCTTTGTGTGTGGCCAAAAACTGAATAATACATCTATACATCCACAGCCACTGATTAATGCTGAAGATGCATATATGGATTGGACTGTGAGAAACAGTCGAACATGGCAGAAGAATTACAATGAAAAATTGGTCAAATTTGGCTGCTCATTCCAACACCTCTTGACCAGGATTCAAATCCTAGTTGACAGCAGGGTGGGCTTCAGTCACAGAAAAGTATGCCATGACACACGCAAGATAATGCTAACATCTATAGGTAAATAATACAGCTGACAGCATGGTTTTACATCCCCTTTTGTTTTTAAAAATTACATGTACTAATTTGTTACTTTCCCCAATAATATACTGATACAAATGTGGGCTCGCTCCAGGTTCAGTTCTTAGAGAGCAGAGTTTATCCTCTTGTCATATTATTTTTTGCAGCCCATAATTTGTTGTGATTGTTTGTTCTTTATGTTCCCAGCATTATTAAATGATAATAGTGTGATTGTCTGAATTGGTTAATCCTAGTTTTAGCTGAAATTATTTTACCTCTGCACTCTACCAAACAACAAGATAGTTTTGCTCTTTACACTACACTTAAACTCCCATAAGAGGATTGAGGGGGAACTTTTATGATTTATTATCTCACATATTTTTGGAGTGTCTTTTTTACCCAATCAAGAGAAAATGTCACAAAACAGTAAGGTTCTTTATTAGATCACCTCTTTGTCTGCAGTTCAGTGTATCTAAAACATGGCTCAATCCTTACTACTCATAATACCTTCATTTTTGTCATATCCGAGAACACAAAATCATGGAAAAAGAATTAAATCTCTTAAAACTTACCTTGCTGTTTACAGTAATTCCAGTCATTACACTATTATAAAAAATAATTCATCTGATTACTGTATATCATCTGTATTGAATTTGGATTCAAACCTTTAAAATTGTAATTATAAACACATTAAATTGGCAAACTTGCTTTCACTGCCCCCTATCTTTGGTAAATGTAATTCCATGTATAAATGCTGTAAATTACTTTATACTACACATCATGTCATCTTGTATGCATTTATTTCTACATGGAATCATTTCATTATTAATGATTACAATGTCAAGTGGAGGTGACACAGACAAGAGAGCGATGGCCTAGAGTGGAAAAGAAGAAGCACATAGACAAAGTGGTGTGAAATATGACTCTAGCCAGTGATTGTACAACCTTCAAATGCTTTGTGTTGAAACGATCAGAGTTTCTCATATGAAAGTATATAATCAATGAAACAATTTCAATTGATTTCATATTGAACAGAAACAGAAAATTGCTAGTTTGTAACACTGCTAAACTAATTGTTTCTGTGCTATGAAGGATTAACCTTCACCTATCCCCACATACACTGCACTCTAAAATTGTTTAACATGGTCAACATAGCTGTTTGATTTTTGTGCTAATGAATGCAAATGTTTGAAATGTTTTTCCTTTCCCATGTTTACCAATAGTACTAATTCTGTGTGTGAAGGGCAAGTCACATCTGAGTCACACCTGCCTAATCAGCAGTATTCACATACAGGTGTGTGTGTGTGTATGTGTGTGGTTTATGTATGAGGTTTAAAATAACGTGTTTTTGTGAATTTCACTCCTTCCTGCTATTATGAACAGTGCCGTGTAGATTATCAGATAGTTAACTTACAAAGGAATAGAAGAGGAACATTTAAAATGAATATCTGGCCCTGTTCACACCTGGCATTAACATGCGTCTTGGGTGATGCGATCACAAGTGGACAGTACAGGTGTGAATGCACCCAAGATGCGTTGAGGACGCATTGAGCGTCAGATCACATTCGGAGGTGGTCTGGTCCGCATATGGCCACATTCTTTTAGCAGCGTGTACGCGAATGTGTCCTGGGCCACACTGAAGGACCGCCTACTCAACTGACATTGCATGCATCCATAATGTCCTCTCAGGTCTCGTGGCTATCACAGCAGAGGCGAAAGCCGCGGCTCTCTTTTGTTCCTCCTTTTTCTCATCTCCAGTTGGTTCTCAAATCGCGTAAGCTGGCTTTGTCCACGATGTCCGAAATTTTCGAAAAGCCCATAGAGATATATTATGAGTGCGTCAAACATCTTGGGCAATTTGGTTTGCCTGGAACACACCAAGGAATAGAACCAGTTTGCATTGTTTTGATTTCTTTTAATATCCGGGGACTAGGTATGGGAAGTGCATTGCTGCCTCCCGCCTAGGCTTTGACAGGTTGTGCTCTTGAAAGTAGCATTTTATGCCAGTAGCAGTGCTCATCTTTTTTAAAATTATGCCAGAAATTATACTGGTTTTTTGAAAATATGCTAATATTAGCACAAAAACCGCAGAACTGTGCTTGCTAATTGTTTCTTTAAATTTTATACAAATGCCACAATAACTATGCAACATTACAGTCAAACATTGGAAACAAGTAAATGGCAAACATCTGTAGTCAAACAATACATTTATTTAGTTAAAACCAGAAGTTCCCTTCATTCTATATTTTTATCCAATGACTTAAAACTTGAAAGACAACAGTTAAGTACTAATGTTGATTCAGAAGCAGAACTTATATAATTATGAAGTAGGAAAATCAAGTCCTGCAATACTTGATGTTATTGCAATGATATATGAATGTGGGAAGTCAAAACAACAGAACATAACTATGAAAACTCTAGCCAGTATCCAGCCAGCACTGTTTCTTCACTTGGCTTGTTTTGCAAACCAAACAGTCACTTAATGGGAAACGAGTAAATTTGTGCAACAACTCCACCCTATCCAAATATCTAACATATATACATACATACTAAACAGCAGACAAAAATAGATTTTGCTGCTTTCCGAACAATCTTAAGAAAAAGGTGCTTGTATAGAAACATTGATTTCATGTTCAAAACTGATTGCATACTCAAAAAACGACTTATTTTGCACTCCAAAACAAGCAAAAAATGCTAATTATGCCGGCAGTGCTTTTTCGGAAAAATCATGAAAATTGTGCTCGTTATGACGAATTATGCCAAAAATCGTGCTAGCACAATCTGTCAAAACCTACTCCCGCCAGTTAAAAGCATTTGATCTTTGCAAATGGAAATGATGTATGTGTTTATTTGCATATAGAGTGGGGAAGTGAGATCCGATCACAAGTGGTCACTTGAGACGCATTCTAATGCCAGGTGTGAACTGACGTACTTAGAGCTGTCCACTTGTGATCGGATCACCCAAGACGCATGTTAATGCCAGGTGTGAACAGGGCCCCTGTCACAACTATCAAAATAAGAGAAAATCATAGGGAGAGATGGTAGGGGAGCATGTGGGAGCTGTGTGGTTGTATGCCAGCACCAGAGCCCCAAGAGGGATGCAGTCTGCAGCCAATGGACGGAGCTGTGGAACGGGGGAGGTGTGGGAGTAGGAGGGAAGGGGAACGTCCAGGCGGTCAGCAGAGTTCTGTATGATTTGGAGCAGTTGGATACTGTTGGCTGGGAGAAGAGCCAGTTGGTAAGATTTGGGTAGAATCTTGGAATGCTGGACACAAAGAATCCACAGGCACAAATTACTGCAGCAATGAAAGCAGAAGAGAGTGTCACGTGTCACTTAAAGATTCTTTGCATTTTTGGGAGGGAGTCACCTTGGTGATTTTCAGGTAGACAATAAATTCTTGAATGGGCAAGGGTTTCATAGGGAAACTGTTCATCTGGACATACACCATCTTTGACTTGAAGAGGCTGAGCTTCAGCTAGGGGAATACTATCCAAGCTGAGATCTCAGCAAGGCACGCAGAGGTCTCTGAGGATTTCTGCACATCAAAGGGAGTTAAGAACACGCACCACTTTGTTCTCAACAGCACTAAACGTTCAGCTTTCAGTTTTACCTAGGGAATAGGAGAGACTTGGTCTGGGCAGAGATTTAGAGCAATGTCACACTCAAAAGAAGTCCTCTGGAGAGGCTCCTTATGCCATATATATATAGGCTGGATCTCCATCCAACTGGGGGAAAATGGAGTGCACACTCAATAGGCTGCATTGATTTTCCTTTAAATCTACATTAACATTATGATATGAATCTATTAAAGGTGTAACTTGAATCTTTTAGCATTTATGTCTACATTCCCCACACTTACATGAAACAGCATTGAAAGAGTAAGGTTCCTAGGGGATGGGAAAGGGTACCTCTAAGACAGGGGTTTATTCTTGGCAGAATAAATCATTATTGGGTAGAATAACATCTATAATCTCCAAGAGTGGTTTGGCCTCCAAAACCGCTCTTTAATAATATGGTGCATCCAGTGTGTGTCAAATGAGCAGGTGTGGCAAAATTTATGAGATCATGTGGACAATGCCAAATGCAATGGCTCCATCTGAGCCAGTCTGGGTCAAGCCTAAATCAATGGTTATTAGACCAATTACTTCTGGAAACTGGAAGCTGATAGCCCTAACTTGTTCCCAATGAACAGCTCTAGGAATCCACAACCATAAGTGCCCCAGACAGTTAATTGCACCCCCAAGCAATATGTCATAGTGGGCCAGTATTTGCAGACTTTGCTGAGGTAATCTCTATGCCTTTACATAGTATTAGCTGAAAAGTTTCTTTTCTGTTTGAGGCAATAGAACCTGAAACCCAGAACCAAGCCTTAAACATGAACCTGGGAAATTCTTGTTTTTTCATTTCCTTTTCACAATGAGAACTCTGGCCCCCTGACTTCAAACACACCCAAGTAAAAACAGAATTTCTCTAGTGACAAAATACAGCAGATTCATCTTAGACATACAAACACAATAAATGGGCAACAGCAAGGATGCAACTGAGGCTTAAAGCACCGAGTTAGCCTCACTAATCCCTGAAAAAGACAATGGGAAAATAATACAATAGGGCGTTATCCCTAGTTCATGCTCTGCCAGTGGATAAATGGCTAACATCTATGAATTCTCCTTCATCACAGCCAGTATTTGAGGGAGATAAAATGGATCACCACTGGTGGCTGTTTTAATTTGAGTAAGAGCCACTGTTTTGGCTTTTCTGGAGTGCTATGTTGAATATAAGGTTGGGTTCCAAATTGGGAGATTTCACCTAGGAGAAAATTCATTGAGAATAATTAAAAGCTAAATAGAGTACAGCACTGATAGGAGATTTGACGACTGTGGTCAAAGGTTTAACCAGTTGTCATCAGTGACAAAAATCGAAAAAAATTGGACAGTACTGTGATCGTAGGCACATAGCTTGGCAGCTCCTTACAGACAGCAGGCGGTTACCCAGCTAGAAAACATCTCCAAGTCATCTCTATTCTGGATAATGCTAATGTAAATTAATGAGGCCTACCTTGTACTCTGCTGTGAGGGTGGTGCTTTGGAAAGGCAGAAACACAAATGCCCCAATGCATCTGTTCCATACCATACTGTTGTTACTTGTTGCAAAATAACCTTAACCTTAACTTTAACCCTAACCCTAACCTTAAAATGCCAAATAACCAGTTTCCTCCATCAATACCATTAAGGGAATCATGGGGAATCATGGGGAACGTGTTCAGCTGTTAACTTTGATAAAGGTCATAGATGGTGAGGGTTTGCTTAGAGCACTATTCTTATGATTAATTAAGTCCAGTTTGGTGTTTTTCTGTTTAATTAGTTAGTGCATTTTGTATCAGTGTATGCCTCATAATATATATCAGTTCAGACTGCAAGAGTTTGAAAAACATTCATCTAAAAACATAATACATTGCCTAGGGCAGTGTTTCTCAATCCTACTCCTGGAGGCCCACTGTCCTGCATATCTTCTATCTATCCTTGCTCCAAACACACCTGATTAGTGTGATTAACATGATCTTGATTGAATCAGGTGTGATCAGCTAATCAAAAGTGCCACTGATGAGTTAGTCAGGTAGGTAGAGCAGGGAAAGATGGAAAACATGCAGGTCAGTGGTCCTCCAGGAGCAGGATTGAGAAACACTAGCCTAGGGCATGTATTGTAAAGTAAATAGGTAAGAATGTCTGAAATGGCATAACCAGGCCATATGACATTGAAGAAGGATTTCCTTCTGAAATACATTTATTAACATAAAAGTTAAATAGCAGTAGCATTACACCTTTCATAATGCTACCAATACAGCAGCGACTGCTTATATCACAAATAATAATACTAGTGCTAGTTCTGCAATATACAGAAACAAACTCCTTCTAAATTCAACAAACTAAATACAAATACATTTTATGTAAGTAGATTGTGAAATCACTGCTGGCTACAGGTACAGTGAACAAATTTTTGTTGTCCCCAAGTCATTGCCTAATGTAACCAACCAATCTTGTCTGTAGATTTGAACTGTAATCATTTTCTTATTAGTTCATGAAAGCATTTGACTTTTGTGAAGTCCAGAAAGCCTTTGAAAAATTAAGTGTGTGCTGTTTGCTCTACTTCTCCTAAGAAGTTTCTTTACTATGGAATCCCATCCTCTCAAAATTTACATTAAGGTCAGTTCTGTCATGCTGTATCATATACCAGGAATGCTGGGCAGTCAGGTGACAGTTGAAAATTGTGACTCACTAAAATATGGTACTCTTTAATAGTATATCACAACAAATAAATGTGCCATGTTACGGTTATTGATAATCAATAAATTAATATTATTGTAGTAATATGGCATTTTACATTTCAAATGGTACTATAATACCTCAGGTGATGAGTATTCTATGCTTTCCACATGGCTGCTGTATGCGCTCATGGGGAATGTGTAGCTTTGAGGATTGGGAGGTAGTGACATGGGGGAAAGAATTTCTCCCAGGAGCCTCACATTTGCTCTGACAGGTTGACAATATACCTCACAGATGATTTCATTTCACTCTGTGTGAGATACATCTGTGTTTACATCAGCTCCCTGAACTGGAAGAGCTGAATGATGTCTTGACAAAAAAATACATCTTTACAATAATATGAATTTGGAAAATGAGTCTAAATGATCTCAATTATTAAAAAAATTTAATGACACATCAATGTTTCTCCTGTTATTGACCCCTGAGGGGGGACAAAACCAATTGGCACACACAAATGATTATAGCTTTAATTTAATTTAAGTCCTCACTTTGGTGTTGGAGCCTCCTTTTTAAGGATAGTTAGGCCATAACACTGGGAAAAGCTACATTTAATTTGTTATCTAACAAAATTTCAGATTGAATATTTGTACCACAACCCAGTCTGTCCTTATGTATAAAACATGCACTTTTAATTGCATTATATGGGCAGGGTGTTATCTCATTATTGTGGGTGTTATCTCATTACCGCATCTCACACTACAGAAGTTTTTCATTCTGATGGCATTTTGCTCAGCTTTCAACATTAAGACAAACTGGCTATATGAAATACTCAAAAAGTTTCTTCCACAAGGCAGCAATGGTGTACCGATGTTTGCTGACAATCACAGCTAAAAGAATTAGCTTTCATGGGACAGCTGCATTTCAATATGCTGTGAGTGAATTTCAATATGGGTGCAGTGGCGTGTAAATTAACTGAAAAGGCTAATGTTGATCACTTGAGTCTAATAGTGGAGCCTGCTGCAATGAAGATTGGCAAAGTTGTTGAGGCCCAAAAGTCCCCCATATTCTGATAATGCAGATACCATTCCCAGATCCCCAAGACAAGTAAAAATGTGCTGCCAAAGCAGACAGTTACTGGAAAATATTTTATTAAACAAAAGTGTACAATAATGGATAGACACAAGCAGGATGGCAAATTAAAAAAGAAGAAAAGGGGAGTCAGGGCCACACTGCAATAGGCCATCTGAGTCGTATCTATAACAACAAAATAAGAAAAAGAAACACTGGACAGAGAGCTGCTGGAGCATCAGGAGCAGGAGAGAATCCAGGAGCATCCTTCTGCAGGTTACCCTTAAAAAAAGGTGCAGCATAGCAGTCAGCACCAATTGTAGGAAAGCCTCCAGCTGTCAGGTAGGCAAAGGAGCAGCAAGTAGAGACTCTAGTATGGATGTCACAAAGTGGAAGTCCTGGAAATTTGGCTTTTATAACTGTTGATTTTGTTTTAATGAATTAAGCTTCATTAATTATTAACTGGAACTGTGTTTGAATTATCTGTCTTTGGAGAAAGTCGCACATTACTGGAGAATTTGACATGAAGTTCAAGGCATCAGGTCTTTGATCACTGATGGTTTGAAATACTTTGAAATACTCTTTTCTTTTTAGCAGGATCAGCAGTGGATTAATTCAATCCTGAAATGCAAACTCTTTTTCTTACATCATGTAACTTATCTTTCAAGTTTTTCGGTGGTTAGCAGAGGTCATGGCAAAAGCAAAAGTTTGTAGCATTAATTGATGGAGTGTTTTTGTGTTTCTGTACGGCTTACTTTACATTAGTAAGGAAATGGTGATGAGACATTTGTCATTATTCAAATTATTTGTATGTGTAGAAGCATAATTGGCTAATAATGTTCTGATTCTGATTGAACACCATTTGATTTCAAATTCAAATTCAAACATATTTCAATTGACCACATATATTGACCACATATATTGGCCACAAAACAACTACATTCTACCATCAACTGGAAATTGCAATGTGGAAAAAATATGTTTCTGCATTTTAAAGTCCAATCCCTCTGAGCACTAAGCTAAGCATGTGTCCAGCTATACGTAGGTATGCATGCAATATGTAAAATACATTGTATGTCTGGAGGTGGACAATACTGACGCTGGACAATAGACACGTGATTCTTCTTTGGGCATTGTTAGAAACTGCATTTCCATTGACTGAGACTGAGAAGGACTGCGTTATTATTTGACAGGAAAAGGCCCTCCACAACAAATGTGTGGATTACATTTTGCAATTGCCAACTAAGCAGTAATAAGAACTTAACAAGAACACCCAAGACATAATTAATTTTGTTAGCTGTTTTTTGTTGTTTTATTTATCAGTAAGGATTTTTATACATGCTCTGAGAGGCTGCATGAAACAAATCCTCCCAGACTGTGGCTGTAAATTCATTAATCTACTCGCACATGATTATTGGAAGCATACATGGTGGGATTTTTAAGTTATGTCCTTAATGATGTGTGGAAACAATCCATAAATCAGCAGTGTTTATCGCAAAGCTATTTTCAAGGTGCGCCTCGGGGAAGGGGGGCAGAGAAAAAGCATCAGTATGTAATGTGTTTGGGGATGAACACAGCTCTGACAGAAGGATGAGTTTTTATCTGGGGACAACATCAAATGAATGCAGGTGCAAAGCCCAGATGAAACCCAATTTCAATTACATCTACCTCATAAATTTGGAAAAACTTTGCTCTGGGAACATGGTGTTGGAAGTCTGCAATTAGACAGCCATCGGCCAGAAAAGTGTTAGGAAAAGCAGGTGATCCCCTAAAGGCATTGAGCTGGAAACAGCCAGCAGATATGAAACAGGTATGAAACTGTCCATCTGCAGGGGAGCAATGCAAAGTCCATTAACTCTATTTTATATGATTCTATCCTCTTCTATTCCACTGCACGTTTGTAATACTTATATGCTAATCTAAGTTTATGACATCCTAGCTGTTCAGACTGCCATAGATTTTGAGCTTGCGGCTGATACAGTGTCTCTTGTACCCTTGTGGTGTCCTGACGTACATAATAAACAGAAACATATTGCATTGACAGTGCAATACACATAACACATTGGTTCTTTCTGTGCTTTCCTTTCTTGATCTTCACCAAGCTTGACAGTCAGCATGTTAAATCACGTGTGCCCAATCATCTCTTACTAATATAGTGATTCATTGCTTATAGAACAGTTAACATCATTCAGGCAAACTGATTATTCACATGTCATCAATTTTTAAAATTCATAAAAAACACATATTATCCAAAATATGTGCATTTAATTTTTTGAAAACATGCGTGCATAAAGGGACATGTTTCTTTCATGTACTACGTATTGCATGTCTGTGATACATACAGGACATGATATCACTGAAATCTGGATGGAATTTAAAGAATTCTGTACGAAAAATGAGTAAATATATACTGACAAAATAAACAATCATAAAGCTGTTTGAATGGCTAACATCCCTGAGAAGCATTTTTGAATATGGTGTATTTTCCCCTTCTAATAGTACAATATAGTACATATGCTTTATGCTATTTCTGATGTTTCCCAGGTCCACACATAAGCAAGTACGCCTAAATTTCTATCATGTTTTGTCAAATTCCCATTGACCCAAAAGGTTTGCTAAACAGAACTTTTCAGAATGGTTGGTAAGGACATTCAAATGGTCAGAAGGAGTTTTGGTTGTTTTGTTTTTTTCACGCTTGCTGGCAAACAAGCAGGACTAGCACAGCACAGCAGGCACAGGGAAACAGCACTATTTTCCTTATAGGTACACAGCCCTTTGCTGGGATCATCTCAGAGTGAGATCCCTCTGTTTATACACTTTCTCATTCATCAATGGCAGTTTTATTGGGACATGGCGATACTGGCCAGCAACAGCCTGGATGCATATGTGTGTGTGTGTGTGTGTTTGTGTGTCCATACAGTATACAGTATGTTCTTCAAGGTAATGTTTATGTAGTGGGATCACAGGACAACTTGGGTGGTTCATTTTTCATTGGCTTCTACATGAGACTACCAAACACTGTAGCACTGTCTGTTGTGAAGTCTTATGGTCCAGACAGGAGGCAAGCAGTCAATCACTGTAAAACGCTCTATGGAAAAATGTAGGTCCAGTGGTCATAAGCCACTTTATAAGGCTTTGCCTTTTTATAAGGCTCTCTTATAAGGCTTTGGCTTTTCACTTTGTTCATGTAATAAGTGAGACAGAGTTAAATTGCGTTCTAAAATTTCAATGGAAAATAGATAACATGTTTTATTAAAAGTAGGTTTCTAAAATTTGTACAAATTCTTTAATAACCTCAGTGAGTTAGAGCTTTTAGGGCTGTTTCATTAGCTGATTTCAGAGGGTAAATTTTTCATCAGTTCAAAGTGTTTTCCATTTTCAGTTGCTGCTTAAACAGCAGAGCTTCTTGGCATGTTGCTGGTTCCAGTGCATGACTACCATGCGTCAAACATTGCTGAGAACCTTTCATTTGAGAGCCAAGGTTTTAGGGGTTCATGTGAGGGTTAAGGATTAGGCTGTTGTGGAGGCACAGTTTACTGTACCTTCAAAGCACCATATTTTGATCAATACAATGATACAGAGAAACCAACAACATGTTTCTAATTTCCAGGATAAGACCTGAGTTATTTTGCTGGGGCTTTCAGAGCACTGCTTAAGGACTTTTGCATTTCTGAAAGATAAGAAGCAAAGGCTTGCTGTCACCTGTCAGTGGCGAGGCAAGCAGAGTTCAGTGATGTATAAGGACACAGGACTATACCACTAAAGAATCACTGACACACTGAGGTTTCCTTTGGCAATTAAACGATAGAGATCTATCTTTAGGAATGGCCAGAAGCCTACAGGTTTATATCCTGGCAGTGTTTTGACAACCCTCCATCGCGACTGTAGTCAGATAATGTTTTCTTCACTTCCCGCTGTGTTGTCAAGACACAGCTGACTGGAACCCACACAATGCATACTACCTAGAACAGGTTCTAGAACTTCAGTAATGCTATGCCCTCTGGGTTCACTTTCACTTATTTGGACAGACATCATTTCAAAGTGCTCCTGGGGAACATGATCTAAGTATTGCATTAGATCAGAATCAGCCAAAAAGTATTGAACGACAGACATAGCGTGTCTGGCTTTCCAAATGGAGATTGTGGTTTTGCATGGGATACTCAAAGTGTAACAGGACAACTGTTAGGCCAACCATGGCCTAATAGCTTTTTCTTAGAAAACCACCAGGTTGCTAATGGAAGCTGAGGGACCAGGTCCTCTGAATGTTATCATATTTGGTAGTCCTTTCCCAGGTCTCCTAAACCTCTAAATATGGGTTTAATGAGATAACTGCTTTTGATATCACAATGTGTGATATTTTCGAGAATTTTACCTTGGGAAGTTGAACAGTAATTTCAACAGACCAGAGAATGTTTTCAGTGAAGTTCAGTGTTAAACACTTTGTGGCCATACACACCTATGGCAGTAAAAGCCTGGTGGCTGGAAATTGTCAGCAATACAATATGTTTGTGTGCCTTATGACCACATGTATTCCTTTTGTGTAATGCTTCCAACAATAGCAATATATTTCAAGTATGACAGTAATGATTCAGTATCTA
This sequence comes from Megalops atlanticus, assembly GCA_019176425.1. NCBI lineage: Eukaryota > Metazoa > Chordata > Actinopteri > Elopiformes > Megalopidae > Megalops > Megalops atlanticus. The sequence goes on along the minus strand of CM032875.1, from coordinate 30,685,124 downwards.
AACATCTACTTGCCTAACCTTATTGTTTCATACACAGTTTCAAAATGAGAAATTAAATTAATTGAAATCATTTGATCAGCAAGAGACAGTGTGCATTTGTGCGTGTGTGTGTGTGTGTGTGTGTGTGTGTGTGTGTGTATGTATGTGTACATATTAATATGTACAATATTAACTTTTCAATTGCTTTTTCAAGTATTACCCTCTATGTTAACCTTAATTTAACAGCTTGGCTGTAGCTCATCATATTGCAGTTTAAGTGCATCACTGTTGTAATGTGGTGTTAAAGATTTCTCTTCTCTTCCTTTAAATGCTATGAGACATTCACAGGCTGAGTGATGGTCAGTTCTTGTTTGTTACCACTTATTTTCAGACCTTATGTCAGTACTCTGGCCCCCTAGCTGTTGTTTTTATGTTCTCCCTGTCTGCCATGTGCTGTTTGTTTTCCTTTCGTTTCAGCCCCGCCCCGATCCCCGCCCGGTCCCCGCCTACCTCATCACCCTATCACCTCCACCTGCCAGCCGGCTCACCTGTTGCCCATTATGCTGCCCTATATACTGCCCTGCTTGTTCCTGTCTCGTCGCTAGTTCGTTACAGTGTTTCTAACCTGTTTTGTCCCCGCCGTTGTTTCTGCCTGCGAGTGTTCCTGAACTTCCGACCCTGCCTATGCCCCGACCTGGTTTTTTGCCTGCCGTCCTGCCCCGTTCGCCTGATTGCCTGTCTGCCTGGTTTCCGACTCTGCCTGTTCCTGTTTTTGCCCTCCGGATTTGCCCATGGATTGCCTGCCTGGTTTTGACTGTGCCTGTTCCTGGTTTACAACTCTGCCTCGTCCTGTCAAATAAACCAGTTTAGCCCTGACGCTAGCGTGGTCCGTTCTTGAGTCCCGGTCTGCACCGTTACACCTTAATGGCAGGGTCATTTGAAGACATGACCGACAATTGGAAAGAAGGGGGCCTCATGTTTAAAATGACAGCACCAGAGAGGCCTCAAGGGTGTGCATATTCTTTGGAATGGATGACCTTGTCTGGCAGGTTGAAGACATCATTATGAGCAGCATAGTCCTTGTAGAATGCTGTCCTGTGCTTCACAAGAAGGAAATTCAGTTTGAGAACATCATGTCAAACTGAGGACATAAAAATATTTGTGATAAAACACTTGCAACATGTTGTGGGAGGATAAGCACATACATATTCCATGTTGGAATTACCATGATTGAGGTTATGATCTTAAACTGATTATAGATTACATTCTTGCTTTGTCTGAAAGGTGTTGATAACCCACTCTAAATGAATTACTATGGATAGGTACAGTTATTGAAGCACCTTTATTGAACAGGGTGACAAACTTTGTCTTTTATGGTGGACATAGGCCTAAATTGTCTCATTTAAGCCTTGCCAAGTTTTTCCTAACTTTTTTAGGAGTCGAGTTGGTGAGGGAGTGAGAATTAGATGGAAAAAGAGCTGAGGTGACATGAAAAATGTCTTTTAAGGCAATACTGTGAATTTTTGAGTTTGTTTCCTTATTTCAGTCTTTTTTTAGACTAAGGAAGACTGTAATTTCTGTCTTGTTGTTCTCTTGTTGTCCTGTCATTCCTGTACCATCACAGGGTGTGTGGCCCCATAGCTTATGAATATATGGTCCTTCATGTATAAATATATTTAAATGTATACATTATAAACAGGTTTAATACCTAGTGAATATCTGGCTTAATACCAATTTTATCTAGCCTTCTCTAGCAAAAAATGACTTCTAGTTTGCATCCTTTACTCATTAACATCCATCCAGAAGATCCTGTTGACAGTGGGGTTTACAGGAACACATTGTGTTATAAAAGTGGGAACTGCCTCTATTTATTCATTTCACTCTGTCATTATCACTTCACTAGTGTAACAAGACAAAACAAAGTTAGTAACTGTTGTATATAGAATTTTTACAGTACAGTAGAACAGAATTTTTAGAATTACAATGTAAATGCATCTTTTGCACATGTTATGAATAAATGTATTGCATATTTAATAAAGTTTCCCATTCTTGATATTTTTGCCTTCTCCTTTTTACCACGATGAATACATTCTTTTCATTATTTCTTTATCTTTCCCTTTTTTATTCTTAATGAGATTTTTTAAAAATTTTCAATAATCTGTTTTTAACACTGTTGTTCCTTCATGAGAGACTAACTTCTGAGTTTTAACCCAAGTGAGAAAGATCACACTGAGAGATAAACTCTTTTGCCTCTAAGATGCTGGACTGGACATTCTTAGCCCCATTGTTGGGCAAACAAGAAGACAGAAAAAGAATAATGGATAGAAAAGGACTGAGGTATCTGTACAAACTCCCAAGAGGGGCACATTAAAATAGGTTCTGCATTTAACTAAATATATGGTCTTATATGTTGCTCCACAGGGGACAAACGCAGGAGGCAGAAGATTACCATGTTGTACCTGTGGTGGTATTGCTTTCCTTTCTGCTTCTTGGGAAAAGGTTCATACCACAAATGAACAGGGCAAATTAAGAAGTACTATAGCAACACAGATCACACAGATAAAGTATTAAATAATATTCTTTAATTTACCTTATCTTTTAAATCAACAAATAATGTTAAACATCAAATTATGTCAAAAGAAAGACTGCTAACAGCTTCACCTGCTTCCCAGATACATTAGCTCAATACATGAGACAAGGTATAAAAGATAAAAGCAGCAGTGAAAGAATGATGTCATGTATTATACTTAGTTACAGGTAACTACTGTAATTACTAAGTTATCTTTAGTGAAAATTTGTGGAATAATCAGGTGCATTGTTTGTCTGCATTTTTTTTCTTACAGTTTTAATGGCAGCACAGTGTTATCATGATTAGGTGCCATTTCAATTTGTGGTGAGTATTCCACATACCACCCCTTTCCATCATGTAAATTGTGCATGTATACATTTACATCCACTGGCACGGATAATCCTGTTGTGAAATCTACTTTCTGCTCTCAGCGAATTAGCTACCTTGCCATGCCAGTAGTTGCGCCTCAAATTTCTGATCCCTGACCAGCCTTTCTGACTGTCACAGAAGGGCTATCTTTCTGACTGAATTATTCATATTAATCAATTTAATTATTCATCAATCACTGTGCTGATTTTTAAAATGGCTAACCATTGATGAGGGATCAGCTTTTGAATGTTTACACCAGATTTGGTAATTTTGAACTTTGTTACTTGATCGTTAAAAAATTACTTATCACATTATTTTTTCAGGTACACCCACCATTTATGTAGGATTACAGATTGCATATATATTCAAAGCAGACTTTGAAGCAATTTTGAAACCCGTGATTTGTGAGATTGTTTCTGATGGCAATCATTTCTACTCAATAGATATAAGTTAAACACAATTTACATCAAAGAGGCTGCGTGTGCAGTGTGGCTGCTTTTTGAGTGCCCGGTGTTCCATTTTACATGTCTGCTGTTCATTGAAGTCACGGATTTCAAATGCAAGAGACCAATGAAAGTTCCTTTCAAATCAAACATTAATATGTAAACACAAGATAAGGTACAGAACAGTCATTCTTTATTTAAAAATACCAGAAACATTAAATTAGCAACTTCTTTTCAAGGTAACCCAATAGCAATTCATCCGGTTGTAAAGCGAGCAGTTTGTATGTTTCTTATACCAGGACCAAGCAGGGTTAAGGAGGCGCTGTCCAGCAGGATGACTTCTGGACACACTTTTGCTGGTGAGAGATACGCTAATAAGTCGATGGTACTTCCATGGGATTGGCGCAGTCAATAAATGGTTGGGAGATGGACGTGTGCACTGTGGCTTTGACCCCGACAGGCATGTAGCTGTGATGAGAGGAATGACTATTGATTGTGGAGGGGATGATGACAGCTGGGGATGTGAGCTGGCCTGTTTATTCCTCACAAGCACTTTCTCTGTTGCCACTGATGTGTTCTGACAGGGTGGTAAAGCTAGTTATGCTGACTCCCCAATGGCAGGCTTACTATGAATCCCCACCACAGTCTCTGCTAAAAAGGAGGCTTAACTCACAAGTGGACAACATGAGTGAGTGTCTCCAGTCATATATAAACTGGCAGCTCCACACTGACTTAATTCAATTATTGAATGGATAACTATGATGCATTTCCATTCTGCGTGTTTCACTGTGAATCAGATCAGCGTGTGATAACAGTATCTCATTCTCAAGATTGCAAATAATTATTCTTACACTAAAATATACCAATATGGATCTAACTGGGGGCAAGACTCCATTTGAATGTTCAACTTGTATTCCAAACAAGTTAAATTAGGAATCAACATTTCAGAAAAAAATGCTGCATGGAAAGCAGGCTCTTGAGAAAATTGTCTGTCTGAGAATGTGGAATTATTACAAGCTCCTTTGTTTTGTGTAAGCATGCTGTAATAGAAAATAATTATCTTAACCCTCATGTCCAATGATTAGCTTTAACTAATTTTGTCCATATCTGTCAGATTAGATCTTGTAATACACCTCCTCAATGCCTGTTATTCCTTAGAATACTACGTATTATGCAAACTTTAATAGTGCTCTTGTTTATTTTTAAATTCTTTTATTTTTCACCAACTTGTGCATGAAAAAGTTTCTTTTTTGTGTAGTGTCTCTGCTGTGACAGAAATGATTCATTGATATCTCTTTTTTCCACCTCCTGAAAGTCCTCAGGCCATGCTGAAATTTTCTTATGAAGATATCAATCTTGATGACTGGAGTTATTTTGTTACTGCAGTGCTTATCTCAAAGACAAAGAAATGTTCAGCCTTAATAATTGTATTTGTTCGAGTCTTTCATTTTAACACATTGCACTCCTTCTAAACACACACTCACTTTCACCATTCTTCAGGGTTTACTTGCCAAAGGAATACTGATCTGAGGCAAAGACAGTGCGAGTGTTTCAGTAAATTGGGCACCACACAAAGCCAGCTTCATCTCACTGAGCTCTCAGTGGAATGTCACCATTAATTTCCCTCACTAGTTTCTCATGGTTTGACAATGTCTTCTGCTCTATTTATCTAGTACTGGAATGAGGTAGCATAGATTGTCCAAGCTGCAGAAAGGAAACAGATCAGGGATACTAAATTTCAGCATGACTACCCACCAGAAGAGCAAAGGGTTGTTATGCAACTATCAAATGATTACACTTATGTTTATTCATGTTGTAGGGTGGTGCTGTGTTCATCTTATCTTTCTGAGACACTAAGCACTGAGAAAAGATATAAACCCTATGAAGGGAAATAACAATAGACGCTGTGATGATGTTCACATAAAGGCTGATTCAGACTTGACATACATGGGTTTAAACCCCACGTATGTGCTTCTGCAGAGAGCTGAGCATTTCTCTTACTACTAAGTGAATTCAGACATGAGACGCTTCAGCTCTTTTGTGGGAATTGTGCGTTTGGCATGGAGGTTATCCACAATGAGAGAGTTTTGTTTGAAATTAGGGTGTGTGTCTTAATTTTCCAAGATATGCATATTCTGACTTGACATTTAAGTCCATTTTCTCTCTGCAACCCTTCCATGCAGGAAAAGCTTGAATAAGCTGTGCACTGCAGTGGCCATTGTGTGTAACAACATCTTTGGTAACTACACAGGCAAAGTCCAGTGAAAATAAACAGGAAAACAGGTTTCTCTTTGACAGATAATTCGATTTTACATTTGAATCAATTCACCCAATTTGAAAACTCCAATTAATCAATGAAATGTTGAATGTTTACTTTCTTAAAGCACAACATGACATTCTCTCTGAGGTCTGAGTGGATGCACTTAAAGAACATTTAATAATTAACTCAACATGTGTGCAAAAATAATTAGGCTACCCCGACATGCTCATTGGTCACATATGTATGCACACATGCACATAGGCACCTGCAAATAACATTCTTTCTCATATGGTGGTTTGTAAAAACAAATCACTGTGTGTCCCATACTATGCATGCTTACATTCCTGAGGTAAGTGAATTGGTGATCAGATCTCAGGTAGCAAATACAAAAGGAAATAATCTGTTGTAATGAACTTTATTTAACATTGTCATTTGAAAGGGGCAGTTGCCATGGTGATTCAGTCATCTATTTGACAACATCATTCTCTGTGATCTAAATGGCAGCCAGTTCCAGAGGACACATGGTACTATGACATAGCTGACACAGTTGAACAGTTGGAAAGTGTCTCCGATCACTTTACCAGTTAGCTGCCTAACTAGCCATCGGTCTGGAGAGCAAAATATTACCATCTCCTGTCTCTTGAAATGGCGAAGGTGCCGAAGATGGTCAAGACACAGCTTGCACAGAACTTCAAAGTGAGGCATGAGTGAATTCCAAGCCTTGTTGAGATCTCATAGTGTTGACAATTTCCAGCACTTTCAGATAAATAAATTGGCAATTTATGACAGCTCTTCTACAAAGACCTGGAATCTGCACTGCAGTCCCAGTTATGCTGAACAGTGCTCCTGTTGCTGACCTCATAGGTCCAGCTAGTGCCAGGAAATATTTTCTGTAGCAAGATAATAAATTGTCCAGTGGTTTGACCACACGTTCTTACTTATGTGTCAGCTTTGTCATTATGCTGTACAAGCTACAACATGCCCTACAAGTGTTTTACTTTTTATTCCTTTTATTAAAAAAAATCTTCATGATGTGGTCCCATGACAATGCTGGGAAAGGAGTTTTTGCTCTTACCAGCACATTTTATCTGAAAAAGCAGTAAATAGCTAGCTAGAAAGCAACTACAAATTGCATTCAATTTATTATAATACATTACATTTTAATGCTGTCGTGTTTGAAAGAAGCGAGCATCATGTCAATTTAGTTGCAGTAACATTCATACACGAAGCACTCATGGTGTTTTTCCTTTTTCAATAAAAGTATTTAACACTGATGCTTTTTCACTTTGTACCACTTTATGCTGAAGTATTGCAAAGGCTCATCTTTATTTTCTTGGACCTAACTGCCCAGCTTTCATGATTAAAGTAAGTGTCTTGAGGCAGCGTTCTGCAATGTGGACTAATAACTCTGTGAGAAAATCAGCTGGCTACCAGTCTCTGGGTGTGGTTTTACTGTGCAATTTGCATTCATTTGCATCTTTGTACCAGCCATTTAAAGAGATACATGGGTGTGCAAGTAAAGTATGAATCCCAAAAACTGAAAACACATGAGTGAGGCAGACAAAAAAGCAAAGTCTGAAGTGGCCCCATAGATTTTAGTAGTACTGTAGGAACTCCAATTGCACAGTGATTTGTATAATTAGTTATTTGCAAAATCACTGAAAATCACCCAGATGAATGAGGTTTTACAATTGCTTACATATTGTCTAATGTTACTGCAATTGCACTTGAGTGATTGTGTGTTTTTAACTGAATTACATCTTTTGAATATAATATGTGGAAGCTCCATGGGTTGCTTACCTGTTTGAATGACTAATTACCCTTGATTTTCCCATACATTCAAGGGCCACCACATATTTACTAGCAGATGAAAATTTTAATTTTTCATTTATCTTTTTTGGAGCTCAGCTATCCAAATGGGATTAATGCCCCATCAGTGTGCAAAAAGGGGGGACTGTACAGGCTGTACTTATTTTTTATTCCTACCAGAAAGGACAACAGATACACACAGTAATATCTCCAATCATGCATGCAATCTCAAGCATGCATTTCAAGAAGACAACTCCATCTGGAGTCATCTGACCCTGCATTGTTGTGTTATCTTATGTTGTTGATGACTGTTTTATATTACCTGTGCAATCCCTGGGTGCTATAATGGTATTCCTCTTTCCCCCTTCATCCCTGTCTCTCTTCAGCCTAAATGGGATATTTCCACTTACTGCTTCAGTCATAAACAAGGGTGCAGTGTTCACTTCGCCATTCCTAAATTGTTTGAGACCAGTTTGAAGACGATTTCTCCAAAAGGACAGACTGTCCTCTGCCAACTTGCTAACATCGTTTTAATAATGAATTGTCCATCAAAACTGCCATTCAGGGGTACTGAGGATGCTGAAAGCATGCTAAGTACCTGCTGGCTTTATTACCTTTGATTTACTGTGAGATGGATTTAGTGACTCTCGAGACATGTACTGCCTCCCACGACACAAATGTAAGATAATGATATGAACACCTCGTTTTATTGATCTGTTTATCTCAAGATGATTTGCATGGAAAAAAGCAAATACAATTAACAAGGAAGTAGAAATGAGTTAACGTGATTAGGCTATCATTAAATTTGTACAAGAAAACTGCAAGTAGAATGTTAACAATTAATTGGATTGAAATATCCACCAGTTCATTGCATCAATTTGTGTCAAGATGTAGTTTGGTGGCTGAGAGATGGCATGGGGGGCTGTGAGGGGGACCTTCAATCCAAGGACAGGGACATCATGAGCTTTACAATGCAGTGATGGTCCAGGCCAGGTAAATAATAATCAGCATGGGGAGGGGATGCAAGAACACTTTTTGCTTGGATGGCACGAGGCATAGAGACACACAGGGAGAGATGGTAGTGTTTACAATAGGATGACCTGTCAATTGTGGTGCAGTGTACAATTTTGGGAGAATTAGATGTTAGCAAGAACAATATGCAGACGACACTACCTAAGGAACAGCACCCAAATCAATGGCTTTGAGACTGGTATGAATGTGCAGTGGGCTCGGTAATAGATACTTTCAACTGAATTAAGAGAGCGGAGACATGGATTCAAAGTCAAAAAGTCTTTATTTATTCGTCATTCTTAAAACCCTTATCCAATGATCAAAATGTATATAGTTGAGGTCTTCTTTTTAATATAGAGAATTCAAATCTTATGACATGCCTTTGTATTTTAGGTACAAGGCATTTAAGAAAACTTAGTTAAAATGTAATCCAAAGGGACACTGAACAATGAGGAAGGTAGACTGAATGTGAAAGGATCATGTTACCGTAGTCAGTCTACCCAAGAGGAATAAATCACACCACTCATGTACATGGTGCTGTACAGTAATACTCACACACAAACATGCCTCACTGCAAATATGAGAAATACCACACTATTCAGTGATATCAATAAAGAAGGCTAAACTATCTGTGCCAGACCTCCTCCTTGGCCCCAGTGCAGACATTACTACTCACAGCCAGTGGCTAGATAAAGTCAGGCCAATTAATACTAAATGCTGTAATTAAAATGTCACCAGCTACAAATGTGCACCATTTGTTTAACACAAAAACAGCTTACGTTCATGTTGCCTAAGATCAGAATGCTATTATAGACCAAGTTTACATGCACTTTAATACTCCAATATTAATCCAAGTATTCAACTATTCCAACTATGACACACCTCAAGTAAGGGCCTTATTCTGATATACATTAATCTGAATAAAACAGCATTCTGGTGATGAAAAAGCCAAAAGTAAGACATGTGATATTTGAATGGTTTCTGTGGTTTAATGTGACTGAGAAACAAACAAACACAACTTGTAACATACTTATTGTAATGCCAAACATTCAATTACCTACAATATCATATTTGTTATGTGTGCTCAACTCAATCCAGGAAAATCAAGGATACATTACCACACACCAATGTGAAGCAGCTCTAGCTGAACACCAACCTACCTGTTTGAAGCTGGACTTTAGCCAAGGTGGGAGGTGTGGTTTCAAGGCAGGCATGTTATTGGCCAACCCTGAACTAACAGGGAAACATTCTGCAGAAGAAACACAGTAACCAAGCTATGTCGGGGTTATACTGCATGCAAGTTTACTAGGTGATAAAGGTACTTTTCTAATTTATTAAACAGGCTGGGGCTTCTGAGTGGCTCAGTCTGCTATAGCACTTATTCTGAGCACAGGCTAAGCTCTACTGCCCAGGTTCAGTCCCAGTCATATCATCAGCTGATTATTACTGGGAGCCTGAAGTGGTAGAAGAGATCAGATTTGTTCCAACAGGAGAAGGGGTGGGTATGTCTGCAAAGGTTTCCCAGGCCGTAGCGTAGTCTTAACCACTGACCTATATAAGCCCTCTCACGCACTTATAGGAGCTTATGCAAGCTTAAATGATTTTTCTACCCTAAAGATTGAGGGCTCAAAGTGAAATGTTTTAGGACTCTTAAAATACAATGGAATGCAAAGAAACATTCTTCTATTCATCTTTTCATCTTCTGATTAATGGAAAAAACTATTGTTATTTATCTAAGCTTTCAAAGGGTTAATGGTAGCATTCTGTCTGATACGTTGTGCAGTACACTCTGCAAAAAATACTTAAGTAAGAATCAACCACATCGTGATCAAGAACACTGGAACAATATCTTAACTTTACTAATGATATTAAATACTTTGTTTGTATGAATACAATAGTCTGCTTACAATGGGCTCACTAACATGATACGCAATTCAGTTTAATGGGGTGTAAGTAACAAAAAATCCATTCAGAATTTGAATACATTTGTATTTCAGATTTTTATCTTATGCTAATTACTGAAGTAACTAACCAACCTGATCTCATCAGGCTGACCTAACACAGTATATTCTAATAAAATATTTGTGTTCCTAGGTTCCTGGATGTGTTTAGTGTTAAGTGTTAAGTGCCAGTTGTGTTAAGTGTCTTGATGCCACTTGACATGGAAAAAGGGAAAGATGCTTTCTACAGATCAACAACACTGGCTTCTTTAGTCTTTCTACAGAGATAAGTCTCACCAAAGAGGTGCAAACCAGAAAGACAAATTTTATACATATTGCCAGTTATCATAGAGGCACTCAAAAAGTAATAACTTCTGTTTTTAAAATTTAGTTAAGGACATGTCTATGTCCTTAACTAAACTTAACTTAACTTAACATAACTTAACTATGTCACAATGATGTAGACCACATAATGCCAACAACTGGTATGGTGACATTCAAATATGTAATGTGAATTAAATTGTTATTGTTATTTTACAGATTGAATTTAAATGTGTTTTGTTCCATGTTTGAAGCATTTAGCCAAGGACATTTTTCCCATTAAATATGGGAAATAGGTTGTTAAATACATAAACACCAATTATGTTCATTCATTTTGGATTCTGCTTTTAAGAATCAATCACATATATGAATCTAATCATCCTGGACAGACTTGATTCTTCTATTCAGAGTGAATTGTACAGAGATCACTCCTATCACATTTACCCTTACACATACAACAACACTCTGATAATGTTCTGTTTCTTGACCTCATCTCTCTGTCATTTTTGAGAAGTGAAAGTGAAACTGTTGTTCTTGGACAGGTTTTTTGATCAATAGTTATTTTTCTACCAGAACTTTCAAACACATTACTGCTCCAGATGGACAAAAACTATTTGTAAGTTTAGATGCAGTACTTTTACAGTTCAAATGTTTTTGATAATTCACAGCCTTTGAACCTGGTATTTGGATGCTTAATTTAGTGCAATGTTGCATGCTGACCTGTCTGGGAACACAGGAAAATGTTCTAATATGAATAAAGATGAAGCAGAAAAGGTCATGCAAACCCTTCTAACCATTGCCTGAGACACATGAAATTATACACCTAGATAGTGCTTTTGAAGGTACAACATAAAAAACAGGCTAAGAGACTATGTGCTTTGTGGCTAACCTTAACATCATATTCTCCCTCAGAGCTGTTAAGCCTTCAGACCTGGATCCATAGAACCACAGACTGCTTTCCATGGATGAGCTGAAAAAAACATTGTTCAAGGAGTCACAGTCCTTGCCAGATTCAAACTTGATTTTGCTGGCTCACCCTGTAACCTCATGAAATGAGATTTTTTTTTCTCTAGGCAACTGTGGCTAGACTTTTGGTTAGAGGTTTTATTTCTTCTTATGCCTCCTGCAGTTTTTAGTCACTTGAGGTTCAACAGAGGTCATAACTGTGGTCATGGTTTGTCTTGTTCATCCTCATGACCTGTGGGATGAACTACAGAAGATAAAATGAAAATGAAAAGTCAAAAATCAAAAACCCTAAATATGAATTTGTTTGCACACAACTAATTAATTAGTCAAACAACATAATGTAGGAATATACATTAAGTCTAACAACACACTGTATTCATGAAACAAGAGCGCAACATAAAGATGATATAACAGCTGCACAGAGCCAGTGTTATATGTTCAGTAATGACTTGTGAATATATGTCACACACACATATATATATATATATATATATATATATATATATATATATATATGTGTACTTAATTCAGGCCACTATATACAATAGTCTTGTAGGGCGTGTTGCAGCTAAGAAACCATTCTTGTGGAAAGGGAACAAGAAGAGATTTCAGTATGCGAAAAACCACAAAGCATGGAGTAACAACCAGTGGCAGAAAGCTTTAAGGACCAATGAGTCCAAGTTTGAAATTTTTGGATCAAAAAAGATGTCAGCATGTCAGAAGAAGAGCTGGTTGATGCCTGTCTTCAGTCTTCTGTGAAACACGGTGGCGGCTCTGTCATAGTCTGGGGGTGCATTTCAGCCAACAGTCTAGGGGATCTGGTCTAAATCAATGGAATTATAAATGCTAAAAAATATTAACAGATCTTGACTCATCATGCTGTTCCTTCAGGAAAATGACTGATTGGCAAAAACGTCATCTTTCAGCATAAGAACAACCCTAAACATTTTGCGAAAACCATTAAGACCTAGTTAGAGTGGAAGTCTGCAGATGGAACACTCACAGTATAAGATTGGCCAACTCAGAGCCCCGACGTCAACATATTTGAGGCTGGGTGGGATCACACAGACAGGGAAAAGAACCAAAAGCAGGCAAAGTCAAATGAAGAGTTATGGCAAATCCTGCCAGAAGCTTGTAGGAACTAGAACTAGGACACAGGACTACTTAAAAAAATGACATGACAGTCTACCCAAAGAAATTGCTTAAGTATTTTATTCTAAGGGAGGCTACGCAAAATACTGACTTGTTTCAAAAACACAAGAAGTTTTTGTTATTTTTTATTGTATTAATGTTTCTTTGTGTTTACTTCAATGTTATATGGTGCTTTAATATATAACTCTTGACAAAACCCCAGAAAATACAAAATAGGGTGACCATATTTGTGTTCTGCTTTCTCCTCATGATGTAGGTATATGGGACAAAACACTTTCTCGTGTGGACTGAATTGTTGGGACAGTAGCTATACAACAATATTTCTGCATCTCTGCATTTCTGCGGCAAAAAGTTTCTGTCTGCGCATAAAAATGTTTCAGTGGTAGACATAGCATTAGCAGTAGTAATTCTGAAACATTCAACATTCACATAGCATATAAGAAACAATTTCATTTTCTGGCATAAAGGAATACAGAACCTACTAAAGTCAGCCTTATGTTATTTTGAGTTTTCAGTCAATCATTTGCAATATATTTGTACACTGTATATTGTATATTTCAAAAAACAAGACACAAGTAAATTATCTTCAGCAGTGTTCCAATATGAATGTGCTAAAATTGGTTGAAATATCCAATTTATGTAAAAAAAAAAAAAAAAACTATGAAGGCAATGTACCACAAAATAGAACTGAGACATAATTTTGTCTAAACTGGGGGAAAGGAACTCTTTATGAGAAATCTAAAAGGCCCTCTGAATTGTCTTTGTGTATTAGTTAAGCACACATCAACTGGAAATAAACTGCAGTAATTGTGTCCCCAGGGTTAAACTGCAGTCAAGGAGGAAATAAACCCTGTGTTTCAATTTCTAAGATTTATGTGCTTGGAACTTTAAAATGTGTGCCTTAAAACTGTTCATGTTTCTGAAACTAGTCCCACTAACATGGGAATTTTATAACTGTGCTAAATTTAAAGGAACCACAGCCTATAATTGTAAAAATTTACCACCCGTGTGAATATCAACCTCAGTGAAGAATAATACAGTATGGCCATTAAGTTTGTTCACCACTGAATTAGACAAAGATTGTTTGTTGTCTCTGAGTAGGTATACCTGAGTTTACTTTAATGTGTTGTTTACCATTCGGACAAAAAGGAACTATTTGATCCTTAAGGCAATGTTTTTCTGAATAAAAATCATGAATTTCAACTCTTCCCTTTAACAGCTGGCTCACATATTTGTTTTAGTAGTGAGGCTTGACCACAAGCAAGGACACCAGAGCTAGAATCTGTCAGGGTCATGTGATTCTTCATGGAAATGCATTTATTATCTAAATTTTTACTTTGCAAATTGAGTGGAGCCAACTGTGAAATAATACAGTATGAATTGTGTACTGCAAATATTAAAATGGAGCGATACAAATAGAATAGTCTGCATACACTGTATGATTAAATGTCCAGAGAAAACAGTCCAAGGAGAAAATCACTTGATGCATTCTCCCTTTCTTGTTTAATAACTATCTTCTCTTGTCTGCCATTAACCTGTACGTTTCACTGTCCCAGCGTGGTCTTACCCAATCACCAACTTCCATCACAGTAACATAGCTGGCTTTGTGTGAGGAGTACATTGGAGCCTGAACTCTCTGGGTGCTACTGCATGTTGTAGAGATCACGCTGAAAGAGACTAATTCTGTATATTTACAGGTTACAGGCCATCTTGGTCGTTTCTTCCAGCCTTTATATGCAAAGTGCTCCCTAGCTCTGCAACAAAATTTGATTGCTTTTGTCAGATGTCTTTGGAAAAAGCTATTCGATGAACAATTTGTGCCTTTTAGCACACTGATGTGTGCTCCATCACTGAGAGAGTGTACGTATTATAAGAAATTTGAGGCTGAACTCGTGCAGTGAAGAGAAGTTAACCAATCCAGAAACCACCACACTGCTTGCTAGTCTTCATCCTCCAGTACCATTGCATTGTTTTCCAAAAACCTTAAGTCAGTCCAATTCTCATAGCCAATGCAGCTATGCTAAGTTATGTAGTCAGTGTTGCTTACAGGCACAGCATAAGTCAATCAATCAACTTTTATGTGTTACAGTCCATTTTTACAATCAAGACTATCACAAATTGCTGTACATAGCACATTACTGGGAATAAAAAACAGAAAACCTGGGCTAATTGGCAAAAATTCCCTGACCCCAGGAAAAGGTGGTAAAGAGACTTATGGAAAATAATAATAGAAAAGATAACACTGCTGTAACACAAGACATCAATTCATCTCAGCACTTCATCAGAATAGTTCCATTCTATAGCCAGTGAGGGGACAGGGAATGGAAATATTGTCCTCAGGAAGGTTATGAGTGCAGGCCCTCCTGAGAATGAAAGTCTACATTAACAAGGATGGCAATTTGAATAATTAAGTGGCAAGTAATCCCAAAGCTTTCTCTTAAATGTTTCACATTATAGCTTCCTTGTGTTACAAAATTCAAATTACAAAATGGAGCTAAATTTAGTTAAATCAATTTAAATTACTGAGAATAAACTTTTAGGTTAGGGAGAGTGCAATGAGCAATAACATTTAGAACACAGACCTCACAAAAGCTGTGATGTGTCATGAGCATTTAACGTAATTTACATCGCTAAATGCCATCCTTGTTAATTAAACAATCTCACGTTGTAGCTTCCGCAATAGCACACAAACTACAGACAATCTGCACTGTTTCGCGAGCATAATCATTTACTCTATTTACACGATTGGTGTAGATTATTCTGTGAATTATTTGTTTTATTGTTAATCAAGGAGGATAAAGGGGAACAGGTTGAAAGTAATGATAGATTTAAAGGTAATGTTTCCACTTCCCCTGTTTCCAGCTCACCAGCCACCACTGAAAAACATACAGGAAGAAACCTAACACCACATACCGGGGATAGCTGTTTATGCTAAAAATAGCTATGCTATATATTGCGACAGCTATATTGTGCAGCCCTACTAAGATTGTTTTTATTTTCCTCAATTAAGTTTGAGAATTGCAATGATTGGTCTGACAAAAGTGAAAGATTATAGATTATAGTCAGAGACTATCCTTCCACGCCAAAAAGAATACCTCTAGGTTTGTTGAGTTCCATTGCGGTTCCATTTTTACCAAGCTTTTTGGGCACATGTGTGATCTGTATAAGAAGGGGCCTTCTTTTTTTTCTTAAGGGGTGGAACATAGTCAAGGGTTCAATGTAGGGTATTGCTGAAGTTGGCCAAAATGTCTACTGGATTGAGACTAGACTGTTGAGGGTGTCTTCAATTGGAACAAAATTTGAAAGCTCTCTTATAAAATCTGGAGCCATCAGGGACTTCAACACACGATCATAAGACATTTTTAGCTGTGCATTTTGGGAGCAAGCAAAGAGAATTTCAAATGGTATAAGAAAATGGCCAGAAAGAACTGCATTATGGAGAAATAGTTACGTTTTTCAAGTCTATTCCCAGGGTGATATTGTTAGGAGACAGTTTTGTGGAACGGCACAGCGTTTGATCCGGAGGCAAGCAATGTGTATTAGAATACAAACGCCGGAGACAAGCGATGTGTATTCGAATACAAAGCAATGCCGCTACATCCGACCAGAGCCAAAAGGTGCCAATTCACAATTACTGCTACTTCCAGTCCGGGGAACGCGGGGTTCCCCATGACCATATATGGACTTCCTTTCCAGGGGTTTCCTGGCCATCACATGTAAATGTACCTCCTGAAAACAGTATAAATGTGAACCATACATTGTACCTGTCAAACTTCTGCTCAATGCTGATGTTCCCACAGCCGGCTGTGCAAATAAACCTTCCTGTCTTTTACTACGAACATCGGATCTGCTTCTTTGTCGGAAAATAATTTATTTCGCTCCTCCGGGAGTCGACTAACAATATCAAGATCTAACGTGTTTGTGACAATGGTTCAGTTATATACTGGATAAAACCAAGAGAGTTGAGAATAGACATAAAGGCCATTTGTGGCATTACAGTTGAAGTGAATATTAATGCAGCTGCTCGTATGCTAACCAGAACAAAGCGCTTTGAGCACATCACCCCAGTATTAGCCTCTCTCCACTGGCTACCTATCAAATACCGCATTGATTTCAAAATACTTCTCCTTACATTTAAAGCTTTAAATGGGCTTGCCCCTCCCTACCTTAAGGACCTTCTTCACCCATATTCTCCAAAACGAACTCTACGTTCCCAAAGCGCGGGACTTCTCATTGTTCCAAGAGTGGGTAAAAGTACTATAGGCAGTAGAGCCTTTTCATACTGAGCCCCTCTTTTGTGGAACAATGTACCCACCGCGGTTCAGGGAGCAGACTCTCTCTGCCTTTAAGTCTAGGCTAAAAACTTATCTTTATTTCAAATCCTTTAGTTGAGGGACATGGCATGGTGTCTCTGGTGGACTAAGTGGTCATTGCTGTCACTACATCATGGCCTGGGTAATCTGTATCCAGCTGATCTGGCTGTGGTCTGGTGTTGACTGCCTTAGGGTCACCCTCATGATCGTGCTGGCCCCTTGCCTCTCATCCCCTAGGTATGCTGCCATAGTGCTCATCTTCCAGGATTTTTCCTTATTACACACTTGTATCTTCCCCCCTCTGTTCCTCCCTTTGCCTTTATGCTTTTAAGTTTCCATTCCTGCAATTAACAACCACTAATCACTGTTTTCTATTTGTTTCCTATCCCTGCTCCGGGCTCCTGCCTGGAGCTGTAGCCCAAGCGTCACATCCTGATTTCCAGTCCTGCTACCCCACTGCCCTGCCTATCAAGCCAACTGTGTGCCAAGAACCGGACATTTTAGGATACATTTTATAAACACTCTGTTGTTAATTAATACTGTCTATCAGACTCAAATGTCTTGAAGTACATTGTACAACTTTGTTTTCTCTCAAATTCTATCTGCCCAGTGCCGGCCAGAAGCAGATGGGCTCCCCCTCTGAGCCGGGTTCTGCTCAAGGTTTCCTCCTGTTAATTAGGGAGTTTTTCCTTGCCACTGTTGCCTTAGGCTTGCTCTCAGGGGGTCTCAGGCCTGGAAACAATGTAAAGCTGCTTTGTGACAACTTGTGTTGTAAAAAGCGCTATACAAATAAAATTGAATTGAATTGAATTGAATATTAAAATCCCCTATGATCAGTACCTTATCAGCTATGATGGCTAGCTTTGATGCGAAATCAGAGAATTCTTAATTACCTAATCTCCATACTTGAGATGGGACCTAGAGGTTGAGCATTACTCTGACCTCCAGGTTTATATGTAGAAAGTCTTGATGAAGGCTTTACATTCCTAAGAGTTTAATTAATATTTAATGTAAGTCAACACCACATCCAGCTGTCCTCATTGAATTGAAGACATATGTTTTATTGTGCATCATGAGGATGATTTGGGGAGGGTGGTGTAATCTGTAATAGCGTGATGTAATGTGGTACATTTAACAGAAGGCTGCTGAAACCAAATGTAATTGACTGCTGAATAAAATGTGTTCATTGCCTGGTTTCACTCTATGCATCATGGTTGAGACCTAATAGATATAGTTAGCACAAATAAATCTGAGCTCACATCCAAGTTTTCTAAAATGCCTCATAGGAGAATTGGAGCTTTTACATCCTTTGAGTGTTGAGGATATGTATTAGACTTTTTGAAGGGACTGTTTGACTCTCCCTTGCAGGATTGTATTTATGTACAAAGCCACATATTCCCCAATTACATGGTGACACTACTGAGAATAATGTGAAGCCCACATGGAATAATATGAACATACAAATATTTTTTATGTATGCTGTATGTGAAGAGAGCTTAAAGTTGTAGATGAAAACCAGACTCTTTCCATTTGTATTGTGTCCTGAAATGTAAATGCCATTGCTGCTGTTGTTTGATAGAGCTATAATCAAAAGAGAATGGCAACCAAAACATACTGGCACTATTTAACTTCTGGCACCATGCAATGTTCCAATTAAGGTGTTGTAATTGCTCTCATTTCCTTTGCTACTGTTCTTGTTTTTCCATTTCCAAGCCCATACTTATTCCTACAGAGCCCCTAAAGGGACATGATGGAAAAAATGTACACACCTTTGTGTGTCCTTGCAAAAGTATTGTGTGTACATGACAAACTGTTGTGTGAGCACCAGAAGCTATGGCTTACGTATGAAAAACTTCTACATGCTCACATGTAGTTTCACCTACACTCAAGAACCTTTTGCATACACATGTAAAAAATTTGTCCATTTTTCCCCATGTCACTTTTGTGACTCCATATATCTAATTTAATTCAATTTTCTTTTATCTCAAAGATTACTGAAGCTAATTGAGTAATCTGAGCATGGTGTATATCTTGTCCTTCAGTTGTGAACTGATGCACCAGAAAGCTTATTCAATGTCCCTTCCATTTGATCAAGGAGGTTGTCTGCATTTTAGTATGACTGCCACCACAATTCCTCATTTTGGCAGAGAGATAGGAGATTGAATGGAAGGAGGCTTTGATGTGATAGCTGGGGGATCACTGGACAGCAATTTGTTTTTCATGCCTATGGAAAGCACTCCAAAGCAGATGTTCTCAAGCTGTAGTTGGACGTTTTCAAATATTAAACCCATCAGAGACACTTCCCCCACGGGCTAATGTAATTTTTACTGCCAGTCCGAGTCACTCCATCACAATAAAACCTTTGTAATTTATTTAAACATTTCTTATAGATTTAACATGACAGGGTTAACCATTTGAACACTATGGCATTAAACGGTATGACAAGAGTAGTTCACCCTGCTACTCAGAACTGCATTGTGCTTCCAGCGCTTCTTAGCAGCCTGCCATGTCTCTTGGATATCCCACTCCAATATACACACATACACACAGTGAAGATGCTGGAGGTGTTTCTCAAGCAGGAGAGAAGTGCAACATCTGTCACAGCCAATGGGTGTACTCTACAAACAGACCTGTGAACTGCCTACAGTCACATGCAATTGGTGAAAATAACCTTAGTGTTTTCCTTATCAAGTAACCAGTTTATCTGTGCTGTTTTTCTGTAAACTGAAAAACCGCACAGCACACAGTATTATGATTTAAGATTGACAATGTGAGTGACCGCCAGCATACTAAATTGGGTTGGGAGAGTGTGTCAAATTTGTTTTTTAGCAATGAAGGGATGGATGAGAGGTGAGTTTTTGCCGTGGACCCTGAACTGACTGTCTTGTGTTATTGGAGTTTGAGCTTTCATATAACATTCATGCTTCTGTCACACAGGATGGGAAACCACACAGTCCACTGGACTGCTTTTATATTGCTGTCATTAACACTACAGACATAGAGGTTAAACATGAAGGCTCACATGTGTATTGATACAAAATAAGGTGGAAATAGAAAGGTCCCCTGATATGCAATGACATGTGGCACGTGCTTATTAAAACAGCTATTTTGACAAAAAAAGAAGGGAGTAGGGAGTTAAAAAAAATCTCCTTCCACCTTTGCAGGGATTTTTTGATTTTCCCTTTTGTCTCTAGATTCCTCACACTAACAATTTTATTTAATTTAAACATTTTAAAAATGATATGTGCATTTAATATCCTTCTGTCCATCACAAAAGCAGCATCATACACTACCGTTACACTGCTCCATTAAAATGATAGTCGATCAAGTCTTGCAAAAAAGTCTTACAGCTTTTTTGTCATATTAACTTTTTTACAGGGCACAGCACCTGGATTGCTTTGTTTTGAAGTCTGAAAAGAGGCTGTCTTAGTACATTAATACTAAATCATACCCTTTCACTGTATCTGCCCACTTTGTAACAGACAGTAACTGTGTTGTGAAATACACTGAACTCCCCAACATTTTTTGACTAATCACATTGCTCACTGATTGATATTACATCACTTTCTTTATGTTGATATTTGATTTCCTTTTTAAAAAAACACTAACACCATCTGCACCCAGCCAATGAAATCAATTCTTTTTTCAGGCTGTATCTCTGTACAGATTGACAGCCTGCATTAGGCAAGAGAACACACTCAGGTAGCAGTCTGTAAAATGAGCAACCACAGATGTCTGCCATTAATGTTCAAGGCACGTGTATGATAAATATACAATGGAAGTGCACAAGCTTATCACTTGGGGAAATTGTGTTTAATAGGGCACTGTGCATTGGCATTTCTCTGTGTGTTCATTTGTCATTCATTTTATTTATTTCATGCAACATACATATAGCTATTTACAATGAATTAAGTAGCTTATAATGTTTTGGCACTACAATATAAATGCATATACAGTAATGATAAATGTGAAATGTTTATATTTATAAATATATTGTTGGTGTAATGGATTTTGCATAATGTGGTCACTGATATTTAGCCACTGATTCATTGTTCAAATCTTTCAAATTGTGTGCTTTAATAATAACATTAAATCTTTTACATTATATACAGTTGTTTGGATTCAGAATTCATATTTACCTCATGAATATTTATAATCATTCTTTTGATAGTCTCTGGTGTGCATAATACCCTGGCTGTTCTAGTGTTAAAACACCATGTTGTCCATGTCTACAAAAGCAACATTAAAATGAAACAAAAATAATCACATATTTTGCAGCAACTGAAGAGATTTTCAATTAACTAATTATTATTTTATAGTCATTCCACCTTCCACTGCTGTCATTATCTATTGAATCTATCACTTGAAAGGTGAGCATCTAAGCCACACAGTATAAAAGGTGATGAACACAAGCCCTTTATAGTTGACAAACTGTCAGTGCTCTTGGAGCCATATGGTTAAAATGCAGGGAGAAGTCTAATGGAGCAGCCTGTCAGCGCTCATCACAACCAGAGTCTTCATTAAAATGGAATTCCATCTGACGCTACAACTGACTGCAGGCCTTAACTCACAGCCATCTGCGCTACGTAAACTCCTCCTGTATTTCAACACACATCCATTTGTTTGGTAAATGGCCGCAGGTTCAGACTTGAAATGAGCACAGATAAAATACTGTAGCTTTCACTGTGCACAAATCTAATCAATTTGCCAAGCGAGATCAGCCACATCCAGGACACAAGAAATAAAAGTGTCCTCTTTAGGAATAGTATTCTTTCTACTGTGCAGCTGTAGGTGTATTGTTCATTTTGAGAAGGCTTAATTCATGAGTATCTCAATAATTAGGGGACACAGCAGTGGCAAATATTTGGTATCTGATTTCCCCCATTAGAGTTCATATAAGGCTTCACTGAGCAAGCCAGCAGTTTTGAGATTGCAGTAGCTTGTAATTAATAGCTGTTAAATGCATGTTAACAATAATCCAATTATATTTAAATATTTACCTTTTTTTAAATGAGGTGAATTTAGCTAAAATATTTTGCCTGATTATACTAAGCCAGCTAGCTATACTATTCCCATCAACATGCCTTTGTTTCTTCCAGATTGAGCTAATGTGATGAGTATGTACATTGGAAAAAGTGCTGCACAAGTATTAACTAAAGTCAACAAATTGTCCCACAAAATAGTAGTTCTAGCATTCTTCCCTTGGCTAACTGCGAAATATTAACTGTAAATTGAAATACTTTGAAATACAAATTGTTGCAATGCAACTGCCTAATTCCAAGACCATCAGTCTCACCACAGATATTCATATATCATATGATCTTCAAAAGCAGACCTAAAGACAACACTCATGGGAGATTAGGCATTTTGCTCAATTGGCCCACATTTTTTGAATGACCTGCTTGATCATTCAAAATCTAAAGGATCCCTGTGAGTTTTACAGCTATGTTATTTCTCTGCACTGGCTCAAAAACCCTCTGTGTATGCAGTCTCATATTTGTCAGTTTGGAACTGAGATTTGGATTGCATTTGGATTGGATTGCATTTTGTGGATGTTGTTGCACTTTAGCTGAAAGGTTATAGGCAAATAAAATTTTTCATGATGATGATGATGATGATGATAAAATTCTTTGTCTTCTTCTTCTTCTGATTATTATTATATTCAATATTATTAATAAACATGCCAGCAGCTTAGTTATACAGGTCAAAAATGTTGTGTTTAATCCAAGCTATACCTGATCGTTCTTTTGATGCTTTTACCCCATTATGCACCCCGTTTGTAATTGTACATTATGATTGTCTCACCATGACAACCTCTGTAGTCTTGCAGGCACACTAAGCAGAACGAATGCAATCCTCCAATACAGTCGCATAAAATTGCCTATTTTTGACACTACAAGTCCCACAGTGCACCATGGTGAAGTGGGCACTAATTGGAGGAGAGGTGTTATTCCATTGATGTCATCCATGCAACTTGTAGGCCACTGATTGATTGGATCGATCCCTAGCCATAAGCCTCATATCCACCTTTTTTGTTGTTGTTTTTTTGCTACAAAAGTCAAATGTATCTTAATCTTATGCTACAGAAAGAGGATTTTGACTTGCCTAGAATATTTTGGTGGAGAATATTGGTAAATTGAAGGCAGAAAATACAAGGGTAGATAAACAGTAGTGAAGAATAGCCCAATCACATCTGTATATTTTGTGGTGGTTAGTTATGTTAATGATTTACTCATGTGATGTACTGTACACTGGGGCCAAAAGAAGAGAATTGCATGTTCAAGAAAAACCAGGCCTCAAGGCTGTTCAAATTTTGTTGGTGCAAAACCCTGAACAGAAGGTTCTTGTTTGATTCAGCTTGGAATGATTTAATAAAATCAGCTTTATGTATTACTTTATGTAAATTCATTGAATGTATTTGGCTCATCACATTATCAATGATGACAATAATTTCATTTCTTTTACATTTGTTGACATTATTTCTTTTGCACAAACGGTTGTACGCCCTCATAAAGACATTAAGAAATACTATAACTGCCCTTTGGAAATTTAAGCTGCATGAAGTGGCATCAGTGTTTCTTTTTAATTATAGCAAATTCCATTTAAATTTACACCATATTGATGAACAAATAAAGACAGAGAAGGGATGTGCACAAGTTCACTGTCTCTACTCCCGAATGTTTCTACTTGAAAGTGCTGCCCATTTAATTTCACAGGAGCACATTGTGTTAAGTATTTTATTTCACATTGCCAAGTACATGAAATAAGCATGATGACATTATTTATTCTGGTATTCAAAACATACCCAACTGTCTCTTAAAATGTAAAAAATCAGAGTTATGTTTTCATGGTGCAGTTCAACATAACCTTGCCCAAACAAAAGTGACAGCTAGGTTGCACTTACTATTGCTAGTAGTGTGTCCAGTGCCACAAAAATTGTTGTCATTGTCATAGTAGTCATAAAGCCATCTGCTATTTCAACAATCATTTCCTAAACTTCCTCTGGAGTTACTGTACAGTATGCCACCTACAGTACATCTACAGTATGCCATTTATGAGGGATTTGTGTAAAAGTAAACATAAATCTCTCACTGATAATGTTTAAGGTCTCAGTTGTCAATGGAACATCCCTTTTGGTTAGAGGTTGGCACATATGCATTTTAGAGTTTATAGGCGTACAATATTATTGAGCCGTCATTACGAGTGGTATCTACAGTTCGAAATACATTGTAAACAAGCAGCTGGACATCATATGACCATGCATGCCAAACATTTTACAATGAAAAATATTATATTACTGATTGTATATTACTAGGCTCATGAGCTGTATAGAAACAGATAAGCCAACAAAAACAAAACTAGAAAAAAAAAGTCCAGAGCAAATATGAGGCATGGAATTTATATGAAGTTAAAGTAAGGGTTCCAAACATTTGTCATTTGTCAGTCTACCCCAGTGTACCTCAAATTATCATGGGTGCCACTTAATAAGAACACAAACTTAAAAAGTCCTGACAATGAACTTAATTGAATTTTTATTTAATCTAGAATCAAACAAAATGACCTCAGTACATTTACTGGCATAGGCTTAATTCAACAAGTCAGAAAGTTTCTTTTTTTCTGGTGGTGTTATAGAGCTATAAGAATGCAACATTTTTATTTCAACAACTTTGGTGGTTGTGTCTGCTACAGAGGAAAGAGAATGAGATGCCCTGTCTTGCTTTCAATTCCCTTTCTTTCTCTGAGTTGCACCTTTGTCACTATATAGAATTCAGTTGAAAAAGCAATATTACACTGTGTCAGATGAATCAAAATTCACATTTACAATTACAATACGTGCTACCTGACAGCAGAACAGAGTTTTGCTTTTTTGATATCTTACAGACGATGGAGGCAAAAAGTTAACATAAATCCAATTCACTTAAGTTATGCAGGACTAGCTGAATAGAGTAAGGCATATTATGCTCAAACAGCCTACAGGTAACATCTGACACAGCTACCACTGTTCCTCTTCCAATACTGGTAAACTATGCCTGATGCTATTGCTGATGCGACATGCTTGCAAACAGATAGAAATAATGCAAGCTCTCTTGCTGATACTGTAGCGTAAAGACAAATGTGGTTTTATACTGTGATCCCACAACAATTGTAACATTTAGATGTTCCTCCTCACACACCTGTCCATAATTGTGTGGGTTGGCTGGCAGGGGGGTGTGGCACACAGGGCCGCAGCCAGAGGGGGGGGCTTCAGGGGCCACGGGCCACCCTTGAGATTTGATTGGCCACCCCGGGTGCCACCCAAAAATCCTAGTCTATGATTGGCCATCAACCAGGTCAAAGGCGGGACTTTTCTTGATGTACTCAGTGGTTCAAGTCAGTGCAGGAGTCGGGAGTGGCTGACTTCAAAAATTTAAGTACACGTTTTGATATAGCCAAGAAACAGCCATTCTATATGTGTAATTGGTTGTTAGCATGTGAGTTAGTTTACAACACTATCGCTCTTGCTAGCAAGCAAAGTTGTCTAGGTAGCTATCTAGCTATCTGCCCATCTAGCAAGGTAGCTAGCTAGCTAGCTAGGTAATGTTATCTAGCTAGCTAGCTAATGAACTACAAAGCTCACCAGGCAGCTAGCTAGTTAAATGTAAATCATTATTGTAAAAAAAAACCTTGTAGGAGTAGGATCTTTTCATTATTTAGTTGGCATGTGTTGATTTGTATTTGAATTTCTTCAAATAAAAAAAGATGACGTGAGAATATGGTGTTTGTCCTTTGCAGTTTCATCCTCTGAATATGGTGTTCATATGGTTAGTTTATGGTTTATGGTTTAGCTTCTGTATTGTATTTGTGCTAATTTCACATCTTGGACTGCTTTTAGTGTATGGGGGGCATTATAAATATTTGTTGTGCGCCTATTTCTGTTATTGTGGATGTTGCATTATCCTCAGGCCACCCTTCAATGAATCAGTGCTCCACTTGGGCCACCCCAGTCAAAAAATTCTAGAATCGCCACTGGTGGCACACCCCTTTACATTCCTCAGGTCTAAAATTGGTGTGCGGATCCCAGTATAAGTGTCAATGGAATTACAAAGGGCCATTTGAAGCAGCAGTGGCAGAAAGAGCTCAGTGTAGTATGGGCCCATCCGTCATGCATGACAGAGTGTAGAGCCATGTCTGAAATCCAAGCATAAATGCTGTCTGTATGTAACACAATGTTACTTTTTCAAAGCTATGACTCCTTATCTTTATGACTCTAAAACAGTGATTAGGAGGCAAAGGCCCTTTCCCAGCATGTGTGGATATATTTGTGGATGAATTTAGGATGGATGCAAGTCTGGTAAGCAAGTTTTTTTTTTTTTTTTGCTGCTTGGGAAGCAGGTAAATCATACAGAGCAAATGTCAGTGCAATCCAGAAATTCAAAGAATGAGTTATAAAAGCCTCTCCCACCCTCCAGGAAAATGTAACTGCATGTTTCCACATCATTTTTATAGCGGTGCACTTAAAGACACATCCATCAAACCTACCTTTAATGTCCATCCATTTTCCATCCAACCCACCTCTAATGTCATTGGTCATGCATTTCACTTCCTGCAATAAAAATATAGGGTGCAGGGCTTGAAGCCTACTTTGAAATGCTCACCTACATTTTTTAAGCTGTACAGACAAGTTAAGCTTTCATTTTTATTTTCCTTCTTTATTGAAATATCAGTGCGTCTAATCTTTGGCTTCTTCTCTCTGGGCTATTAACACTTTAAAAGCTATAAATTAATAATATCCGGTCATCTCAAGACTGCTTCAGGGAAGATAAATGGAGGCATGTAAATTTCTCCCAAGTTCAAAGCTCTTCTTTACAATACAAATTAATGTCAGAAAGTGGCAGCTGGTTATAACATTAGCAAAGGGATGCTGTACATTTGGCCTATTTCTTTGCCATTAGCCTACATGAGTGGAAAAAGACAATGTGTATTGTGCTTTCCCTGTTTGAGATGTTATTTGACTGTAAATAACCTCATGAATAGACGTGATTCTCAAAAATCAACAACGTCCACTCCATGAAATAAAACCAAGTTAATTAGCTAAATAAAAGGAGTTTGCCATATTACAGTACGGGCCAATAGCCCACTGTAGCGAAGGGCGAGAGCAGTCACCCCACCCGGCCTCGAACCCAGGTCTACAGGGTACCAAACATGCAACTTTGACCGTGAATTCAGTAAGATATACAGGAAAAACTAAAATCTGTATCTGGCAAGTATTTTGGGTTCACTTGATGAGAAGGCTGAGAACCAAGACTTTAGTCAGGTGAGTGTTATACTATTCATCCAAACTGTGGAAACCAAATTTGTACGTAACATCTCTATTCAATTGTTTCCAAAGTAATTCGAATTTATGAATGAATAAATAAAAAGTCATAGTCATAGTTAATAGATAACAATGAATTTGTCAACTCTTTTGTGATCAAATGGGCAATTTAAGCAACCCTTTTGCTGGCACTTTGTTGTGGTTTTTTACAGCACCACCTGAAGCTTTTTTACCTTTATTGATTAGTCCCACTGTGCCCTTGGGCAAGGCACCTAACCCAGAATTGCCCCAGTAAATATCCAGCTGTATGAATAGATAACATGGAATATGTATAAGGTAATGTATATACAATTCACATATCCTATTTTAGCATAAATTATTCTCAAATACTTCAAACATCTTACACTTCAAACACCTTACATCTTAATATCGTTAGCACAATGGTGAGATAAGTTGCTTCGAACCCCGCACTCTCCCACCCCCCTTCATATCTCTCCAGTTGATAAATATCAGGATATCATGATTTTTAAACTGAGGGCTGCACTGTTTCAGAGACTGATGCTCTCCTTCCTGATGGATTTGGTATTAAAACAACTCCATATGTACGTTTAAGGAACAGACAATCCATTGATACGAGGGTACAGACTTTTCTGCAGCAGCAATTGAAGTCTGAGCAAGTTAACCAGCCCCTTAAACATGGACAATTACAGTTGGAAAAGGCTAAAATTTATATTCAAGTAAGTGTACTCTTCAGATAA
This sequence comes from Megalops atlanticus, assembly GCA_019176425.1. NCBI lineage: Eukaryota > Metazoa > Chordata > Actinopteri > Elopiformes > Megalopidae > Megalops > Megalops atlanticus. Next base: position 30,656,940 of record CM032875.1, on the reverse strand, counting down.
ATCGGACAATCACACAAAAGTGGTGCTTAATGTATTTATTGATGGTACGCAATGACCACTGTAGTGTCACTTGTGAAATCTTGAGTACTTTCATAGAGTTGAAGTCTTATTCACATTAATGTTTGAAACATTAAATCGACTGCCTTAATTTGAAGACTGAAGCTGCTCTTACTCTGGTGTCCCCTTAGCATTTTATACCATTATTTTATTTAAAAAACTGTATTACAGGAGGCAATAATATTCAGTAGATTTAAGTATGCCTACAGTCTTATGGAGTGGATAAGACCTTTGGATAAAGTAATGTTTTAGTAGATGAACTAAAAGAATAAAACCTACAGGCCCACCTTTATGAGATGGTATTGTATCATAATTATAATGAGGGCGAGGGCTGAATGAAACTGTGCTGAATCCTTCTAATTTTGTATGGGTTACACAACACTGAAGATACTGTATTATTTCATGTCTGTGTTCATTTAATTGAAAAGGTTTTTTATAGATCATAAAATCAAATAAGTGGGTAAAGCAAAGAGGACTCCAGAAATATATCATTAGGATTAAACTAAATAAGAGTTTTATTTAAAGGCCATTTTACTTTAAATAATATTTAATCTCCTTCTCAGGATGTAAACTGTACTGAGCTCCACTGACCAGGAGCAGCAGGACAAACTGCATATTTGGAATTTTTGAAAGTCATTTGCAGTCACTTTACCAGATAACTAAGTGTTTTCCAGTGAAATCAATTTATTTACTACTGGACTTCAAGAGAAAACGTTGAGAATGCTGAGGAGCTTGTGTTGGAGACTAGGAAATGTGAGACTTGACTAACTCTGCTATTAATACAAGACTTTCATAAACATTGTCTTAATAGAAGCTGAAAAATTGGTATGTTTGAAATGTGGTTTCATCATATTTCATGATTTTCTCAAGGCTAATTTAATCCTTCTACAGGTGGTTAAAAAGCATACCATATCTATGCTTTCATGACTTCTTCAAGGCAAAACACCTATCATTTGCGGAGTTGACTAATGACTTGCAAACAGCTGTCCAGCCCTTAGGGTGTCATGCCCCATTTCTCGTAGTTGCTTTCCAAAGTGGTGCATGGCATGCCAAACCGACACACTCCACATCCATTGCTGGCTTCACAGAAGTCTGCTGTTTATCTCCCCGGGTCTGTCTCTCCCTCAGCCAGATAGTCCTGTCTGACACGCCCCACTGCATCGCTGATGGAGGCCACAGCCACAAGAGCATTGTCAGGAGGAATTGGTCCCACTCCAAATCATAAGCAGTGGCAGCATTGTGGTCATAAACAGTCTCCGGTCTTTACAGCATATTAAGAGTAGGAATGAAGTGACTACTGGGGGAAAAATGCTCATCTCTCCTCTCACCTCTTGGATATAGAATCCATTCTGGACGTAATTTGCATGTACCATATCAATTTGGTTTTTTTTGTTTTTTCTCAAAAATGTTCATTTCTGAACTCACCACTGCTTGTGTGTAGAAGTTGGTAATCTCCCTTTTCCCTTGATTGGGAGCTTATACTGCCAAATTTAGTGTGCCCTTCTGTCTTCGCAAGAAGAGTAAAACCATGTAGTTAATATGTTTCATATGCAAAGTCATACTCTCCATACCCCCTCTGTAAGTGTAACATGTAGAGGCCAAGCATATAATGGATCAAATACTCAAAGGAAAAAAAATCCAATCCTCCCCATTTTCATCCTACCTCACAGAGCGGTTGTGCTTGATTTTATTCATAAATCTAACGCCAGATTAGTCACAGTATATTAATACTCCATGTAAATGTATAAGATTCCAACCTATAGCTAAGTCATGTAAATGGATTGGTCTCTTTGAACAGAACTGAGTAAGCTCTCTTATATGTCATAGATGGATTCCCTTCAGCTTAACTACCCTACAGTTTGTGCGGGTGGCACTCAAAGCAGGACGTGAGGATATGAACAATTTGAAGTTAACAGAGTAATTTACTACTGCATGTACTCTAAAGCTACTGTTCTACATTTAGCTTTTTCGAGTCACAGGTAAGATACTATTAGAGACTAAAAAGTAACAAAAATTATTCACATAGTATTATGTGATATTGTTATGTATCATAATGTTATATATCATCACTGCAGCAGATATTTCTCTCTCTTAATTAATAACAAATCATACCTTGTCTATTTCACAACTTAGGAGGAAGAGAGAGTCTTACATCATAGGTAGACCCTCTAGGAAGCCTGGAATGTGGACCACCAATGAGCTGTAATGGGGAAGCAGGGCAGGAGAAATTATAGCTCAGAAAATACATATTCCCTGAAGTCATCACTGATATACCAAAGAATAAAAAGACACCATTTTGCCACTTGAATTTCAACGCTTGCCATTCTGCCATTCAATTTTTTAACTTCTCGACATGTAGCTAGCCAACATTTGAGCCAACAAGACTAGCCTTTTAGCCAGCGAAATCTGACAGTTTGCTGCTTGCAAACTTGTTATCTAGTCCATCTTACATTGACAAGACAGTCTAACATTAACTTACTGATGCTAGCCAACTCGTATGACAGAAACACTTCACACAGGTAAGTCAGTGTAATAAGACCGTGTTGCTTAAAACATGTAACTGATTAATATTTATATAACTAGCTAGATGCTTTAAATATTTTAAGTTGGCTATGTCTCTTTACCTTGATAGCAAGCTAACTAAAAAATTCTCCTGAAATGGATCATGGTGCAACACCACGTTCTTCTCTGTGGGTGTATGGTTGAGTACATATTGCCACTTACTGGAAAGGGCCGTGGATCGCAGTATATTGCTTGTATAACATTATACGATACATGATGTTAACTTCTTTTTGAAAAAGAGGGAGGAATTAAATACATTGTTCTCTGCCCCTGTTCATAGAAAATTGTTATAAATTATTAATCTGACTATATCATATATCAAGGACACTTGGCAAGAACGTTCTTCTCAAGAACACAAGTATGTTCTTAGTCTTCTTGGTACTGATAAACAGCCACAGATTGATAAACAGCCCCTGTGAAATTCGGCTCCCCTAGTTGAAAGGTCCTAATAAAATGAGGACCCCTTAATGTTTTTTAAAAAATTATTGCCTCGTTCAAATTTAAATTATTTAACGTTTTTGTTTGATTATCTTTGATTGTACTGTAAAATTTTACTGATGCTAATGTTAAACTTGTTTTGCTCACTCAGTAGCCTATGAAGAAAAAAAACAAATTATTCAAAAAAGAAAAACAAGTGTCTTGTATGCCTGAGTATAAACTAACTTTTATATATTCAGAGTTACTTTTATATATTCAGGAGTTACATTTATATATTCAGGAATTATATTTATATATTCAGAGTTACATTTATATATTCAGCTTTATATTTATATATTTCCTGTTTGCCTGTTTGGCCCCTCATAATATATATATATATATATATATATATATATATATATATATATATATATATATATATATATATATATATATATATCCAGACGGGTGACAAATTAAAGGAAAACCCTGAATAAATGAGTGGAGAAATATACACAACAAATACAGATGCTTCCACACAGGTGTACTGCATGGTACAGTTAAGTAATTAATATCCAGTCATGCTCTGTGGCATGTATAAAAATGCTGAGCAGGCCCACTTGATCCCAGATTTTGGATCAAGATGGCAAGAGGAAAAGATCGAAGTGACTTTGAAAGAGGGTTCATTGTCGGAGCTTCAGTCACAAAGACTGCTCAACTGGCTAGTGTTTCAATAGGACTAAAGTGACATCTGTATTTAGATCTATGGGAAAGACATCAGTAAATCGGGTCGGAAATTGTGGTCGACAGCGCACATTCAATGACCGTGCATTAGTGCGATATGTAAGGAAAAACAGAAGAGCAACTCTTCCTCAGGTGACTGAGAATGTCAATGCAGGACGTGATCAGACTGTGTCAGCAAGAACAGTCTGTCGACAATTACATAGAGAGGGATATTATATTAGGGTTGCAGTGCATAAACCCCTTGTTACAAAGATGAAAGCACATTTGAGAGTTCAGTGGTGCAAAAACCATAGACACTGGTCTACAGAGATGTGGAAAAAAGTGATATGGTCAGATGAGTCATCCTTCACCATATTCTCAACAAGTGGGCGAGTGCATTTGTGGCATACACCAAGAGAACGGTACAGGCCTGAATGCTTGACCCCTACAGTGAGGGGGTCTGGTGGCTCTGTTATGCTGTGGGGGGCATTTTGCCGGCATGGTTTGGGTCCACTTGGCCCCTTAGAGCAGGGGTGGGCAACTCCAGTCCTGGAGGGCCATGGTCCTGCTGTTTTTCTTGTTGACCAACTAAATACAATCTCTGATTGGCTGAAGAGCAAGCACACCTGTTATCAAGGTGAAAATCAACAGGTAACTAAGAGATGAAAACAAAAACCAGCAGGACACTGGCCCTCCAGGACCGGAATTGCCCAACCCTGCCTTAGAGGGAAGGTTCACTGCAAATCAATACAAAGTTGTTCTGAGTGATCACCTTTATCCTATGATGAAACTTTTCTATCCTGATGGGAGTGGTCTCTTCCAGGATGACAATGCCCCCATCCATAGGGCACGAGGGGTCACTGAATGGTTTGATGAATATGAAAATAATGTGAATCATATGCTATGGCCTTCGCAGTCACCAGATCTCAACCCAATTGAACTCCTATGGAAGATTTTGGACCGACGTGTTAGACAGCGCTCTACACCATCATCATCAAAAAGAAAAACTCTAGCCACATGGGAAAAAGCTGTTACATTAGTGAAGTCTCTCTTACTGATGTAGCTATAATTTTCATATTTCTTATTCCATTTACAATATCCATATGAATCTACAACGATAATGATATTCCAAATATGTAAAAGCTATAACTGCCTGATGCATACTGAACTGTGATTTTTTTTTAATACATGTATGTATATGTATAATACATGTATGTGTATATATATATATATATATATATATATATATATATATTAGGGCTGTCAGGTGATAAAATAATCTAATTAATTACATACTTTGTAATTAATTAATCTAAAGTAATCGCATATATCAATATTTGCTTATACAAATATTTTATATACAAATTGTACTTTATACAACAGTTAGTTCTGACCAAGTAATTTTATTGGACAAGAGGCATTCCATGAGTGCTGACATTCAGTATAACAGCACTAGCACTTTTAACTATACGCGTACTCTGCTCAGGGGTGGAGCAGATGGCTCATTGCAGAGGGGGTGAGGACCTGTAGTGGGCCCTTATACAGCCTATTATAGGATGTATGGAGATGCAAGACAGATCCAAGGGGAAACTCACGGAGATGGAAGGGCGGAATGGAGAGACATGCAGATTACAAGTCAATGAGGTGTGCTATTTCAGCACACCTCATTGCGTGAGACCATTTTTAAATACTGCAGCTCAGCAGTGATGGCGATGGGAAATACAAGAAGACAGCCGGTGATCGCCTAGTTCCTACTGTGGGCCCGGGGCAGCCGCACCCTCTGCCCCCCCCGCTTGCTCTGCTACTGACTACGCTTTACAGATGTTCCGATGCAATTGTTGATTACACCAATGCGACCTTAATTCGCATTTACCGACACCGCAAATGTGGATACATTTGTGTATGATAATAAATAAAAGAACCTAGCTAGCCTGCAGTTGGGTATGATAAATGCTCAAATGCACAGTGATGTATGGGGTCAAGGGGCATCATAGAGTGTGATTAATCTGTGTTACTATTTTTTTTTTGACATGTTATTTTTTCTATAATTAATTAATAGAAATTAACGTGTTATTTTGACAACCCTAATTATATATATATATATATATATATATATATATATATATATATATATATATATATATATATACACATGAAATGTATATGTATGGGGAATCACCACTGTGGTTCATTCGGTGGGTAGGAATGGGATGTTTTGTTTGTACTAAACATTGTATTGATGTTTATAGATATTTGTAAAATAAAATAAAAAACATTTGTATATCCTTCTGAAATTTGTGAATTTGGTATGGAACTTGTTGGGAAAACTACATTATTGCCATTTTGCTTACCTTTTTCTCCGTTAGCTCAGTGAGATGGAAACAAACTGGCCTTCTGCCATGTTTCATATTCAGTATCTTTCAGTGCAAATACTTTTGCCAAGGAAAGGAAGGCTAAAGGCAAATAACTCTTGTGGCTCTGGCCAGCTATGTGTTGCTGCCGGTTGTTTGTGTGTCTCTCCCAGAGCTGTGGTTGAGGTGAGGACACTGCAGATTTACCAGTAAAACAGAGTGAGCTTGTGCAAAGATGGGCACGGGGGTTGGTTTGTTTTCAAGAGTGATGGAAGTGGCAGGCTCCCCTTCGTCTGGCACCAGGGCTGGAGGCACCTGCCACAGTACAGAGGGACACTGCAGACCGACAAACCTGTAAATCATTCAACCCACCTGCCACAGGTCAGTTTCATGCAGAATCTCATTTCTGACATTGCCCTGAATTATGGCCTTACGGAGCTATTAAAATCTGGACAGTGGCATAAAGGGTGGACCCTATTAGAGAAGCAAGTGATGCATGGTTATAATTCAAAGCATCAATTCACACAGTGAACTTTATTGATTCTGAGGTACAAAAGAGAACAGTGTCTTTTTTTGTCAAACTCGCTTGTCCTCCTGTTGTTTGGATCTGTTTATAGAAAGTGCATACATATTGTAAGAAGTGATTGTGAAACCTGCTTGGGTGGATATAAGGATGATTTTCCTTGCACAGTGTGCATCATAGTGGGTGTTTAGCCCTTTTCTGTGTAGTGGACAGGTTTAAGAGTACCCAAGTTCAGCCACATGGACAGCCTGCACACTCTCCTCTAACAGATACACAATGAAGGGCCAGGCAGCCTCACACATGGCTGACATTTACCTCTGTGACAAATCCCCCCCTTGAGCAGATGGGCTGCAAGGCCTGGTCCAATTCCAAGCATGGATGACTGACTTCCCTGGCCCCCCAAAATGTTTCCTTTCTTATTTGTGTTTTTTTTTGTTTGTGATATTCTTTATACTGTAGTCTTTATTCTTTATACTGTAGACTGTATACTATAGTCATGAGATTGTTGTTTAAGTATATATATATGTATATATTAGGGACATGTAACAATATATCGAATTTCGCAATATCGCAATAAAAAATGTCTTGATACCGTCGTTGGCCTGTGACGAAATCTACCAGGATATTACATGGTTATTTCACTAGTATAGCTGCGTTCTACTATCTCTCCTTGTCGAAAATTGTATTGTTTTTGTTTTGCAATTGTACCAGGGGCAGTTTGCTCCTTAGGGCAGTCGGGCGACGCACCACCAAAGGGGGAAAGGGAGGGAATTTTTCTATCACATTCTACCAATATTATGCTAACTGTGACTGTTCTAGACAATTTGTCCTGCCTCTGAATATCATAGTCCAATCAGCGTCTTCGTGTTCCGTGGCGTACTGCCCCTTTCGGGCGATTTCAGTCTGGTTGAAAACCGCCCAGATCGCTCTGATAGACTCTCATGTTAAGGAAATTTTTTTCGAACTGCAGGCACTGCAATGCAGTCTGTATGGGTTCCGGGTGGGCTTGCATTAACGTGCTTTCATCATACCTAGCCTGGTGTAGGGATTGCCGGGGCAGCCAGCGATCTTGTCATATTCAAGGTCAACATGGCTAATGTTACCTAAACTCAGAGCAATTTGATCGTGTCATTAAGAGAAATACCATTCAGTCATTGTAGTAATCATGATAAATTGTCAACTAAAGAATTAGGATCACCCAGACCAAATTTAAACATTGTGGTGGGAAGCGCTGTATTATCTTACAGGTACGCGAAGCTTCAAGCCACGCGTATGCCAAGCATTAGATCATACCAAGCATTAGATCATGCACTGCTGGGAAGGTCATATTAGTTCATATACTCTGCTTAAGGTCAATGCAGGACAGGCGGTATCACCCTTGAAAGTTTGGGGTAATTCCAAGTCAAGCTCTGGGACAACGCCAGGTATTTTAAAAAAAGCTAACTCAGGCTGACTTTAAGATATTGGTGGAAACTCCCTAGAAAAACCAAGAAAAATGAGAAATAATCGTGGAAGGTTCTAGACCAAATATGTCTCTACATAAAAGTATGTTTTGAACCAAAAGGTAGCTATGCTGATTGCTCAGTTCCCCTTAGCATTTACTGTATATTTGGGGGAAGTCACTTCTGGTATACGTTCAGTCAGCACTGGTGCTCCCCAGGGATGTGTCCTCTCCCCACTGCTCTTCTCCCTCTACACCAACGACTGCACCTCCAAGGACCCAGCTGTTAAACTCCTGAAGTTTGCAGTCGACACTATGGTCATCAAACTCATCCAAGATGGCAACGAGTCTGCATATCGATGGGAGGTTGAATGCCTAATGCTCTGGTGCAGTCAGAACAACTTGGAGCTGAACACGCTCAAGATTGTGGAGATGACAGTGGACTTTAGGAGACACCCCTCAGCACTGCTCCCCCTCACAACAGCCTTGTGTCAACCGTGGAGACCTTCAAGTTTCTGGGAACTACCATTTCCCAAGACCTGAAGTGGGAGACCAACATCTCCATCTCAGAAACGCCCAGCAAAGGATGTACTTTCTGTGGCAACTGAGGAAGTATGGTCTGCCACAGGAGCTGTTGAGCCAGTTCTACACCGCAGTCATCAAATCGTCCTGTGCACATGCATCACGGTCTGGTTCGGAGCAGCCACAAATCAGGATAGGAACAGACTGCAGCAAACAGTAAGGACAACAGAAAAATCATTGGTGCTCCCCTGCCCAGGACTTGTACTCTTCAAGAACCAGGAAACGGGCAGGGAAAATCATTACAGATTTCTGACACCCCGGACACAACCTTTTTCAACTCCTCCCCTCCAACAGGCACTACAGAACCCTGTATACCAAAACTACCAGACACACGAGCAGTTTCTTTCCTCATGCTATCACCCTCATAAATAGCTGACCAGTATCATCTGCTATGCCATAGCTACTCTCGTTTCTTCAGATAGTTATGACACCCTGCTTCACATCTACAAATACTGTATTGTACAAATACTCATACATCACAATTTCATTCCCATATGTGATGCACATTATTGTTGTTTGCACTACCACACACACTTGCACTTTATGTATATTGTTTGTTATATAATCTGTATATTGCTTTTATATTGTGTATTTTCTGTAAGTAATATGTACATTGTCTGTTATTGTCTGTATTGCTGGAGAGACACCAGCGACTGGAACCAAATTCCTTGTGTGTGCTAACATACTTGGCCAATAAATCTGATTCTGATTTATAACTTTGGTTGTCTTGCAGTATATCACCAAGTTGGGAGTTTGGCACATGCTGCACCTAGCTATCTATAGCATTACCTGTCTAGAGCAGATACGCCAGCTCTATGTGGTTAACTGAAAACATTTGCTGTGAGTGACTGCCCTTATTGTCCTTTGCCATATGACAATAAGGAGACAATAGGAGATAAAGCAACTTTAGTGCTGTTTGATACATTGTTAGAGTGTAGTCACATATTGCCATTAATTAATCTGTAATTGTAACTTCTCTCCACCAAAATTATTTTCAAAACATTTTTACCTGTAATAAAGGTTCTTACCACAAGGATCATTTGTTTCTATTTTTTTCATTGCTTTTGATTTTTATATGCATTGCATTTGAAATTGTGACCTTTTAGCTGCACCTGAGAGACCTGCTAGTTTATGTTGCAAATCATCAGAAATCTGTTAAAAGTTTTAGAATAAATCCAATCAGTCTTGCAAAAATCCTTGCCCTACAAAACACTTAGATGGTAAGATGGTGACCGCTCATTCAATACCACATCTGCTCTGCAAAGTCACAGGAGAAGAACAGCTAGTTTGCAAAGCAACAGTGACTTTTTGTCAGATTGCTTTGTTACAAATCAGCAAGCCAAACAATGTCAAAGTTGTCTAGATGAGTACTTGTGAACAGTGAAAGATTCATTGGCTAAAAATATGATTGCTGCCTGCTGTGGCACAGTACTGGCATGTAAAAGCTTATGATCTATGCTATTAGTGCACTTCAGTACATTTTAGCTTTGTGCTTATTTATTTGTTGCGTAAAATCTGTGCATTCTTTTTCCTTTTTTGCAAAATGCCTCTCAGTGTCCCTTAATATACCCCAACAAACAAACAATTTTAGCAGCTTTTGGCCTCCACAGACTTTCTTACAGTTCATTTGCCTCATTGTCACCACAACACCCCTGATTCTTTGTGGATCCTTCTATAGGGTCACTTAGTAGTTGTTCTTTCCGCCTGCATTGCTTCCCAGTGCAAGTAAAACTCTTAACTTCTGTTAATTATCATTACCTAAATACACATTTTCATATTTCATATTAAATAGATGTGTACTGTAATTAGTACAGTAAAATCACATTGAATGTAATTTGTAGTATAACACAATATTAAATTACAAAATTACCTCCAAAATGCTGCCGTGTAATGGTTGATATTTTATTTGGAATTTTGATGGTTTGCCCCTCTTCACTTTTTTGGTATTTGTTTTTAGACTATAGTCTAGTAGAGGTCTGGCTTTGTTCAGTAAATACCATTGTTTAGATTACGGAAGTAAATTTTATCATGGCACCATATGTTCATTGAGTACTTGAATATTATAGCAAAATGCAGTATGATTCTTGTTATTGATTTTCAGTTGTGTATTTGTTTTTGCCATGTGAATTTATTATGTCAAGAACTGTTGTTACCTTGTGCACATATTAACTTGTCAGTTGAACCTTACCCTGTCTCTTGCTTTTGTCACCATTTCTTGTTTTATGAAGCACAGTCTACATTTTTGTGTTGGTTTATAACCATAACCATTTGACTCCTCCTCTTCATATCTGTAAACAGCTCACCTAAGTATTCAGGGAGAAACACTCTGAGAGAGAGTGTAATTTATTGTGACAAATATTACGTCTGTACTAAATGCTGATTAATTTCTGCCAGACATATTAGAAATAATAGCAATTTGATGTAATTGCTCTTAATTAAAAGCATGCCACACATAGTTAAACTAATTGCTCTTTTGATGGCAGTGTATGGTGACTTGGGTTTTTGGTGCTTGAGAGTTTAACTTTTCTTTACTTCTTGATAAAGACTTTTTTTCTTTCCCAGCAGGAAAAAGGTCTGTGGACAGTTAAACCACTGTGCACCCTCTGAAAGAGTAAGGTATTAAGGCTATGCTGTGGCATAATGTCATCTGAATTAAATTTGTGTATTATTAGGCTGATTTCATAATGTTCCCATGTGAGGTCAACTGGAAGATATTTGGATGTGAAAAGAAAAGAAAAACAGGATCTATTTTTATTTTATCATCGTAATTTACATATCCTGTGTATGAATGTCTTGGAATATAATGCAGTAAAAAATAACATTACTGTAATGCATCACAAAATGGAGTCATTGTTATTGTTCTCAGATTGTGTACCATTTTGATAGTTTGATGTTCAGTCTATACTTTTTTGTTTCTCCCAGTTATGAGATATGTAAAGTCAATATTCTACACTGCTTTTGCTTAGCGGATTCTCTCATCCTCAAGGTGGTCATTCCAAAGAGATTGCCCTCTTCTCCATCACTGAAGCTCTTCAATCAGCCAGATCATCCTCCCACTCCTCAGGCTTAATTGTTCTGGACCTTCCTGCAGCCTTTGATACAGTGGACCACACCCTCCTTCTGTGTTAAAAAAAATCCTGGCTAAATTGGGGATCTCCCCTTCTTTGGATTCAGTCCTACGTCTAAGGATGCTCTTTCAGAGTGTCCTGGAATGGTGGTTTCTCCAGACCCCACATCCTTCCTATGGGTGTCTCTCAAGGCCCTGTAATCGGCCCCCTCATCTTCTCTCTTTACATGTAATCTCTTCGCTCTGTCAACTCCTCCCATGGCTGTTCATACCACTTCTACACTCAACTTTTCCTGTCTTTTCTGCCATCTGACACACAGGTCTCTGCATCTCAGCTTGCCTGAAGGACATTTCATAGTGGAAGGTAAGCTGCCACCCCATAACACTGCACATTTTATGTGTAGTATTGCATATCACAGTATGTAGTGTAGTGTGTGTACTTGGCTTCCCTTAGATTCTAGGTTTTCTAGTCTCAGATTAGCACAAGTTAACTTGTGGTAGTGCTTGAATGGTGTTGTACTCACACTCATTGGCCTGGAAGTGCTGTTAGCCTGGTCTGACACTGCTGCTCATTTACTTGAATGGCTACACCTCTCTGGATAAGAGCATCTGCTAAATGAATGTGATGCAATGTAATTTAATGTAAAGCAACTTACACAGCCTACAAGTTTTACATGGCATACATAAATACAGCTGGATATTTACTGAGCCAAATAGGGTTAAAGACCTTGCTGAAGGGTACACAAGCAATGCCCCACCTGAAAACTGAAAGAGAAACTTTTGGGTTAGAAGCCCTGCACCTAACTACTATGTCACATTTTGAGTTCTCAGGATGATGAAGTTGAAAGGAGTTTGTAGTTCAGAGTAGGTACACCTGAGGGAGGCAGTTATGCACACTACAAAAAAGTGAGGAAAATAAATTTTCTTGATTACTAGAACATAGTATTTTGATTATTGTTTTGGTGCCCTTATTATGCATTGCAAATGTTTTTTCACACCCTCCACCACAACAGACAACTGATCAGATTCAAAGGCCCCATTTTATTAGACAAGAATGAAAGCATTGGGGTCTGAATGTAACGTCCAGTTGTGGCTTGACTTCTCTGTCATGAAGAGATGGCTAAAGACACAAATATAGGAGTCTTCATTTTACTTTGAGTCTTCATGCAAGACTTTATTTCAAAAATCCATGGGATTGTAGGCAACCTTGCAACAGAGAGAAACTCTTGATCTGAAAAGTAGAGAGGAGTGAACATAAGTCTACTGTTAACAGACACAAAAGAAAGGGAATAAAATAATAAAAGAGACTGAGAAACTAAGATGAAGAAGTATAGTCATATTGTATGTGAGTATTTCTTTTATTTCTCTTAACTTACCACCTGATTCAGATTTGCTTTTGGCAAGGTTGTGGAAGTTTAAGACCAGGTTACCCAGACTGTTGACAAAATAACCTGATATGAACCTGTCAATCTATACAATAAATGTAACTATAAACCAAGAGAATATATAACCAAGAGAGCAGATTCCTCAAGAATCCTGTAACCAAGAGAACTATAACTACACTATAAATCATACAACTAATAACATTAATTAAGATAAATTCACCATTATCACTCACTACATCTAGGGACAGGGACAACCTGCGGAGCAGATTGAGGAGCAATCTGATTTCCTGTGATCCCATAATGCTGCTTGTCTTTCTACACATCCACTGCCCCTTCCATTTCTCCAACACCAATGTTTGAAAAAAAATTAAATGCAACAATATACATTATTAGAGAATTTTTGCTAGATTATTGTTTTTATAGAACAACATTATACCATAGAATGGTCTGGTTACAGTCAAATTGGGTGCTAAGTGCGTTGATCATTTGTGGAATTAAAATGGTTATCAAAAGTCAGCAAGTTAGCTACATTATAGTTCCTAGCAATGACAAATTTGAGACTGACCTCTTAATTTTGAACTTATCAAGTCCTAAAATGTTGCATGCAATAAGAACAATATCTTGTGAGCTTGGTTGTAGCTGATTGCTGGCAGGTAACAAATTATTTTGAACAGCCAAATGCCTGGTAGACCTGCCTTCGTTCTAGGTATAAGTGATTGACACTGGGGATTATCAGGTCTATGCTGTAACATTGCAAGCTGCACTTAACATTTTTCGCAATGTAGTTCTTAAATTAAAAATGTATTATTGAAATGTATTTTGTAGATTGTTGATTCTGTTAATTATTTTCTACAATGCAAATATGAAATGGGTTTTTTTAATTATCATGTCATTTTCTAGCTAGCTTTAATATGTAACAAAGATGGGCAGCATCTAGCTTTTTTAAGGTTTTGTGTTGGCTGCAATGTCTTAACAAATGTTCATCCCTATTGGTTTGGATGTTCACTTGAAAATATAAGTACAACCGCCAATGGTGTGGGCATTTCCTGCCCCTATCATCTGATGTTGGATCATAAAAAAAGAACAAAAAAAACTGTCAAGGGCAAAAAGCAACTGGAGCACTGTTAATGTTTTCTTTAACTTGTATTTAACTAATTGGTTATGATGAACAGATGTGGCTATGGGCTGAATATGTGGAAAAACTAACAGTGAGAAAGATAATTAGGGGCACTGGCAGATTAGCAATGATCTAACACAGCCGGAAAATTAACATGGAGCAGCAGAAGATAAGGACTGCTAATAGTTCAAGTCTGGATATTTATTGTGTGTCCATTTGAGATTTCATGTAAATTTTATATGCTTAAACAGTATGCTGCAGAAGTAAATATTTTTAAATACAGTTAGCAGTATTTCTGCCCCTTCTTTCAATAGTTTTAAAAGATGACTCATACTCTACCCACCTGAACCATATAGTCAACAAACTAATGTATCTAACTATGTATATGGGTGAAGGAAGTAAAGTGCTTAGACAGTTGCAGTGGCACAAGGATATTTATCCACTTAGAAGACCAATATGAAAAAAGGAAAATGATTGGTTGATTAACGACTCATCAAACCCTTCAAGGACACATATTTTGCAACACTTTTATACCTGTGAACTGTAAGCATTGATGATAACAGTGGACATTTGTGCATGATCTCCTATCTCTTCTGCAGAGTTGTGAGATTTACTCACCTGAAACCAACAGGTAACTTAAGAATACTGCAAATACATGGTTACAAGCAGTTATGTAACCCACTGTAGTAAACAAAAATTGCCAGACACACATGATACTGCAGGTTTATGAAAGGTCATAGCAAACTGTAAGCGTTCTAAGGCAGCAAATGAGGAAACTATGATACAGTAAATAGCACAAAACACAGGTACATATCATTTTTCCAGCATGCATTGATCAGGTCTAAAATTTTACTTTCTATACCCACTCCCTTAACCCCAGCAGGAGGATTCCCCTCTATCTAAAATCAGACATGGTCAGCACTGCATGTGAAACATCTTACAATTACCTCAAGATGATCAAACATGAGCACGGCATGAGCAAAGTAAGCAAAAGGACTGCCCCCTGTGGGCTAATTTTTTTTTATTGAGTAATTATTTTTCAACTTTATAGTCCTTGATACAGTGAACTTGGGAGCTTCTTTATTGTTCTCATTGTAAGTTGCAAGGGAAGGATGTATTCTGCTCACACCATGCAGAACATGTCATGCAGTATTATTGTTCCACTTACAACCAGGTTTAAAATAGCAGGAGCAGCCCCATCTAGTGTTTAGCACAGAAAATTACAGTGTCACAGTGGGCATACTGCTCATAGATAGATAGATAGATAGATAGATAGATAGATAGATAGATAGATGGACCAAAAGATGTTTCATCAACCAGATATTTTTGTAGATGAAATATAAGGTTGATAAATACAGTCTCTGTGTTGTATCTATGTAGTCTGTTTTGAATTTTTCTCAAAAATATTTATGCTATTGACATTACAAAATTGCAGATTATTCTGTGACTATATCCTGATCTTGTATGATTTTGTTTCAGTGGCAATGAAGAATCAGTGTAATGCAAAACTATAAATTAATAAAACATACAGGTCAACTGGGCGCTCACAAGAAACAAACACACCATAAATTAACCATTAGTTATGAAGTAAGGGTATGTCTGTTCCTCCATTTAACAAAAACACTAACAGTTTTCTTCACTGGAGGATGTAAAGAAATGTAAACTAATTCATACAGAGATTTCAAGGGTAAAAATGGCTATATTGTGTGTCATACTGTAATTTGAGCACAAAATTCTAACATGTGCTATGGCTTGCTTGAAATAACACTCCCTGGCTGGCACTGTTACAAATTTAGCTGGGCACACCAAGCTGTTGATAATGTTTTGTAGCTCTTGAGGGTACAGCTATACATTATTAACGTTGTATTGAGAAATAGTGGCTGTGTGAAAGGCACATTTCTATTCAGAGCAGATGCTGATTTTTGCTGTTGTTTGCTTTTGCAGAGAGAAATCAGAGGTAATGCAGTCCTGGCAGAGTGGAGTGGGACAGTGGCCTTCGTGGACAGGCTACACCTGTTCCATATACTGGGCTAACACTGATGGATTAGCTGAAACAGTCTTTCATGCTGTCATGGCTCCAGTCATCAGTCTGCCAGCATCTGAAGGGCCTTCTGCTAGACATGGTCACACAGAGGAAAGTATATGCTTCATATCCATGTATGGTATTAGTCTATGGCAATGGGGCAGATTTCTCTCTAACAGGTGTCCCAGCATCCCAGAACATTGCCCCCATGTTGAATCCAAATGATTGCTGCTCATTAAGGAATAAGTTAATAGCTTGAGACAATTTGGCGTGCTTTGAATACCTTCTGTCTCCTGCATGTGCCATCTAGTGTATGTCTAGAAAAATGAGATCATCTTTGTTACAAGAGGGCAGCCAAGCAAGTGAGGAGCTATTTAAGGAATTGAAGTAGTTGTTTTCACAATGTTGTCATTGTTATGACTATTATTATTATTTTTATTGCTGTTATCCCTGTCCCCAAGGTCAAGCCTTTAAGGTCAGGTCATAGATCACTCCTCTGGGGAATATTCGTGGAAAAATATTGCCTTGTTAAGACTGGCTTGACAATTTTTGTCTGAGGTGGCACACATTTGAATATATTTGTTAGTAGCTGTGACCTTACCTGTGTTTGTGTTGGGAAGGCAACTGCCTTACTGAAAAAAATTCGGGAACTTCTCTGGTGAGTGGTTGACTGAATGAAAAAAAAAATAATAATGAAAAATTGGGCCTCAGAGATCATAAGCATTGGCTGATGTTGGCCTAAGCTGTTTGTCCAGGATTGGTTTTGATTATCACTTTGTAGACTTCATGGTTAAGGTTAGGATCGGTTTGGGAAATCTGATCCTAGATTCGCGACTAACTTCAATTGAAGGCAGTCCTACTGGAAGATAGGCAGCAATACATGCACAAAACATCTGATGAGAGAGACAGTGAGACAGAGAGTTGTGGAAAACAGCAAAACATTGATGCATCATGAAGAGGTCCAAACATTCCAGTGCACAGGCGAGAAAGCAGAGAAGAGAGGAGAAGAAGAAGTGATCATACCAGTATGTCATGAGCATTATGAGAATTTTACTTGTTTCATCTGATTTGTTATCTAGCTAATGGTAGCTACATGATAGCTAGCTATCTTAGATACCCAGTCCTAGATAGCTAAGAGAAGTAGATTAGTCTACAGCAGGCAGCTTTCTGGCCAGGAAAAGATGAAAATACAAATGTACAATGTACTGTATTGTTATTCAAAGTTATAATTATTATAATTTGTTATAACTATTTAAATTTTGAGGAGCCAATCATCCTTAAAATCAATCAAATCAAATC
Organism: Megalops atlanticus; assembly: GCA_019176425.1. Taxonomy (NCBI): domain Eukaryota; kingdom Metazoa; phylum Chordata; class Actinopteri; order Elopiformes; family Megalopidae; genus Megalops; species Megalops atlanticus. The sequence goes on along the minus strand of CM032875.1, from coordinate 30,639,393 downwards.
AATTTAAGCTGTTTAAATTATTCATTTGTTCCAGTTGTTTATTTATCTTCATATTAGCACTAAAAAGTAAAATAAGTGATTTTTTAAATGCAGTCAGTGTGTGTTTGTTGTTAGGCAGGTCTCGCTCAGCACCGTAATGCTCATAAGACTCAGAGCAGCCATACATATGAGGCTAATAGTCCAATTTATTACCCAGGTAACATCTCAGCAACAGCCATGGCAATAGCCACCAGTAAGTCAAGAGTTTCAAACAGAAATCAGTTGACAAGAAAGAGTTATGATAAGTACTTATGTCAATTATTTAATATGAATGAATCATCATAAAATAAAGTGTGGTATGCTACACAATGTTTATTGATTATAAAACTTGAATGTGCTGTATTATGAAGCTGTGTGGTACATAACATATGTGTGGGCAAATTTCATGAATACAGGTGTAAAATACTGTTGTTTGTGATGTGTTTTCAACAAACTAAAAGCATTATGGAAATTACACTGGTGAAGTAGTGCCTTTCTGCTTAAATTACAATGATCATTGCTCAAGACATTTACTGGGGGTAGATCCAGTTTTCAGCTTGATTGGCAGGCTTTGTGCATGGCAAGGTACATCTGCTGTACCAGGTTTTTTTCTATTTTTAAGTATGTACATTAGGCCTAAATGTTCAGAGCAGCTGCGATGGATATGCATTTTGTTGCAATGCCATCTGTAACTGTGTGAAAACTCTGAAGTTGGGTTTTTGTACTTTATGTGACCGTTGAAGGTGAAAACCTTCACCAAAGTCATGAAACAGCTACATGCTGGGTCCAAAGTGATTCAGCTGGCAAAGTGCTTGTTTGTAACCAACCATGTCATCTTCTGACAATGAGCTGGAGCTCACAGTAGTAAAAAGAATCAACTTTGTTCCACCATTTTCAGGCAACCTGCAATTCATCAAGTTGCTCAACTGACATCACTAAAGTAGCACCCCTCCTGCAATTGGTGCCCACTTCACTGTGGTGCACTTTGTGACTTGCAGTGTGAAAAATAGCCATTGGGTGCATGTGAGAGTATCAGAGGATTGCATTTGTTGTACACAACTCTAGACATTGTTTCAAACAAGCCTAATGCCAGGTTGCATGGAGGGGTAAATTAAAAAGTGATATTCTGAAATACTCCAATAATATTATTGTAATTCATATTGCAAAGGGACTGTTTTGAAATTGGCTTCCAAACCACTTTATTACATGCATTGTAGCATTAATAATGAATTCCCAGATCTCAGTACAGATTGCAGGTATTTATAATGGTTGTCATCAGTTTGAAAACAGTGCAGAGATACTTCCAGATTCATAAAGCCAGTTTTACAAATGGAAAAGTTTCCTGTGTGTTATAAAAGCCACTCCAGGAAAACAAAAACACAAAGAGGACAATTACAAATGAGGGATCAAACCTTGAGTTTCTTTCATTGTGCTGTGCCTTCAGTGTCAGTATGACTCTTCCATTTGTATTATTTTTTATTTAACTGTAACTAAGGGCGTAGGACTTGATTTCCTCCTTATAAACAAATTAATAGACCAATCTTAACCAGACTGAAATTCTGACTGATCAAGCCTGTCTTTTACGACCTACATTTTTGTACATCTACATCCCCTGAACACATTCGCCATACCTCAGTTTAGCAATCTCATGCATTAGGAAAGACTCAAAGACTGTTAGCAAAGAATCGAGAGAATGCTGCATTTTAAAGACAATATTTTACCCTATTACCATGTTTGTTATTCAACATTATGAGTATTGTTTTGGAATATTTGAATTCAGCATTAGCATACATTTCTTTCTGGTTTTTAACTGTAAGGACTGTGTATGAGTGTGTGAGAGAAACATTTGAAGCAATTTATGCTCATTATCCAAGATATTTGATACCTTTCTTGATTCTTGTTTTTTTACTCAGCATATGAATTTAAAAGCATCTCTTCTAAATGTACATAATATAATGTACACACAGTACACTTGCTGACTAAATGCAGCACAGCATGAAGGTGAGAAGGCACACCATGTAGGAGGCAGAGGGATGGCGCAGAGTAGCTTAGGAGGATGGGCAGACTGTGGGTTTTAAAAAGACACCCTCTGGAGAAGCCTCCCTCTAAATGGTTTGTGCATCCCAGGCTAAACTCAGGGGTTCATGAAGGTGTGTCTAAATCCAAAGAAATCTGTTGCAAAGATTAGTACTATTTGCCAACGGCCCTCTCCATTGTGACCCTGTCTTCTTCAGATAATATCAACATAACTCTACCAAATAAACCAAATACAGTATGTGTAACTTCTGTAGTGTTATCAAAACATTGTGAAATTGTGTGGACTCTGTTTTCTACTGTGCACTTCTTTCTACTCGAGCTGAGAGTCACTGTGGGTTTCAGGTAGTCGCCTGTATTTATGAATTGCTATACTTACTTGGTTATTTGTATTCCACACATTGCAACTGTGAAGTGATGGAAAAAAACAAGCTTGAGAAAATGGCAACAAGCTGAGTCATTGGGCTTCTTAGTCAGGAGTGCCTCTGTTGATGCCTCTTTGTTTAACCAATTACATTAATGTGCAAATCTGGAGTTTTCAGTGACTAAGGGCTCTTAGATTACACAATCCCAGAGGGAGAGCTTCAGCTGCTCTCCACTAGTGAAAAAAGGAATTGTGTTTGTTAATAATTCTGCTTCTAATGCTTGTTAATAAGTCTTCTTGTTTATGTGCGATATCCTCTCTGGTGTGAGAAGATGCTGTTCTTGCTGTTACGGAAGACAGGTATAGCAATACAAGAGGGAGTTATGTTATTTAAGCCCTTCCCAAATCACAACAATGGTTGGCTATGAAGATGCCACAAGAAGAGGTTATAATAGTAACATACTGGATCTTGCAGTAATCAGATTCTAGTCTCGCTGGTCGGGCCATTAATAAGAGCAGAGCAGATATTGTGATGCTTTAATTAAGGTGGGAATAATGTCACCCAAACTGAGACTTGTTACTTGAAAAGCACAGTCAATAGAAAACACACATTAGTTGAAATTAGACAGGTTATTGTTGTAAATGAAAGTGCTTGTTTCATTAAGAGTATTGACCAAGATAATAACATTGTTGCTGAAACAGAGATTATTACTTTTGGGCATTCCTACTGTGCAGTTGGACTATTGCAAACAGTAATTAAAAGTTCACTTGGAGGGGAGTAATTTGCTCTAATGGAAAGAAACATGAGTGTAAAGCAAAGTAACATGTTTTTAAGTAAACAGGAAACACAAGGCACCATAATGACAGCTGGAATGACTCTTTCATCAGTTTAGTCAAGGTTATTTTAATAATTCAGGAGTATAAGGTGACAGTTATCAATGTCCTAATATCCTCATTTTCTTGAACACAATTTCACTGTGACACTCTGTCCTGTTGGCATGTGATCACTTGAGGTTTACCAGACATTTGCTGAGGACCTTGCTACAAGCAAGGCATTTGAACTGTGACATGTTTCTTCTATGACCTTTTGTTTTATGTTAGCTGTCTGATAAGGAGACACCCACCTTATTAACCTAAAATGCCATATATGATGGAATTATCAGAGCAGCTAAGTAAATGGCAAAGAAATGGTTAGTTTTGGTATTCTTTTCAGATGTGTATGATGTCAAATGCATAACACTGGAAATACTACATTCCTTCAGTAGTCAGTAGTCAGTGCAGTAACACTCTAATACACCAAAATGATTAATTTTATTGATTGTATTTGCATTTACCAGCTCCTGTCAGTCATACAGTGCTGATAAAATGCCTTCAGTGTAGCCTGACCCAAGAGTGAATTACCTAAGGATGCAGTGGCAGTCTTTCGTTATAAATGACTGGTAAATTAACCACTTATTTTAGCTTTAAGTACTTCAGCAAGTGTTTCTGGGAAAGGTTCCATGGTGTCCTTCTATTCCTCTCTCCTCTCTATTCTTGGCTCCTTGCCATGTAGAAATTGCTTCCCACTCTTTCAACCACATCATGTGTTTTCAATACACCTCCCCAGATTGTGCTCTTATTCATCTCAGCCTCCACGCGCTCACCCTTTACAGACACTGTCCACAAGTTGCATAACTTCCTGCCTCGGTTTCTGCAAAGTACCAGTGCATACAATAGCAATGCCTATGGTAACAATATCATTAAAGATAATTATAAGCAAGATAAAATTTGATCATGTGCAGCCTCCAATGTGCAGTCTTGCCGTGTGTGCTTTTTGTGCATTGTTTAGACAGGAATCTTAACTGCTGATGAAAGCAAAAAGATATCAGAAATTTCACAAATAGATTGCAGCATTCAATGCTGCAGAGAACCCTTCAACATTTTCTATATTAAAGCTACAGTTTTCTGAGTACTCTGAGACCCTTTTGACATTGTTAAAGCCACATGGCTCTGCTGAGACATTTGTTGTAATAAATCATAAACATTCATATCATTACATCCTGGACTGTATTCTGCAGACAATCATGTGACACCTGGAGGCATTGCTCTTTTACAGCCTTTAAATTATTGTGTCCAATAAACGTCTCACATTCAGTCACAAAATGAATTTTATCGCACTGGCATTAAGGAGGAAAAAGGTTTCTATATGTACTGTATTAAGGTATAGTTCTTAATTTAGCTCTGATTATAACAATTAAGTAAATCTGATCTGATAAGATTGGTAGAATGTGTATTTGCAGCCTTATGGTAATTCCTGTTAATAATCTTTTGTTTTCTTGAATTATATGTGTATTGTCAAGATGTAACATATTAGTGATACATGTTTGTAACTTTTTATTTTGTAGCTGCAATTCAGAAAAAAAAATGACAGGAACAAACAGCAATACAGTAGCAATACAGTTACCAATAAAGATTTTTAGTGAGGTACTGTATAAAGATCTAATGCACAGAAGTGATAAACTTATTGATGATACAAATACATCAAGGAGAATTATTATCAGAAGGGTTGGCCCTTGAGTGACCTTGCTTCAGGTCATGGTTGCAGTATCTGATATGTAGTGTTTTCTTTAAGTACATGTTCTAGATTCCACCTGTTCTTTTTGTTTTCTTCATTCATTCGTCTGTCTGAAAACGGTCCAGAGAATTCAATGAGACGAGTTTGTTCCTACTAAGGTTCCCATATCACGTACCCTGTTACCTAAAACATAATAGGCTGTACATTCCATTTCACTGTCCCTGGAGCACCTTTACCTGAACTGACTTCTATCAGAACCATACACCAGGACACAAGATGTGATACATTCAGTGCCCACTGTTTAACATTTGAGGCAATATCAATCTATAAGCATATTTTACATTTTGTTTGATCTCATTGTCCTTTCTTCAATAAGCAGGACAATAATCTTTTTTACTTTTTCTTTTTTCTCAAACTGGTTTTATTCAGTAAATTCTTTTTAGTATAGACAATATATAAACTGCTGTTATGATTGTTTAGGGCATTATTTGATTCAACTAATACCATATGCACTGTTTTAGGATAAGTAATATACTGTATGAGAACCCATCTAATGTATAACATCACCTATGTGCAAAACCCTGGACATTACTAGCTGGTTGACTTCAGTTTTATTCCATTGGTATGTCCTGCAAGAGGTGGGGTTTGTATAGTAACATAGTAAGTTATGCACTTAAATTCATCCGATCATTTCAATGTAGATTTGATGTTATGCAGCACTTAGAGCATCATTTCTCTTACTTTAACTGCATTGCATGAGGTATGTTAAAATACTTTTCAACAAACCAGTTAAACCACAATACCTTGCCTGTTTTTAAAACCATTGCACACAGTATTTCTCCCCATTTAACACTGCAATACCCTCACCTAAATTTCATGTAACTAACTGCTGAAAACAGTATAATTTATTTGGAATGGAGCTCAAATACAGTTGTTGTGCAATGTATAGCAAGTTATGTATTCTATGCATAGTGTTAGCCTAAAAAAGGTGACTTAGATTCAGATTAAATACTTCAAAGTAATGCTAATAGTAGATCACAAACGTGCAAATAGTAGACTGCAGTTACATTCAAACTGGTAATGTACTATCACATACAGAATCAATTCTCTTTTTTTTCTCTGTTGTTGTTGTTGTTGTTAATTACAAGAAGTAAATGCAATTTGAGCCAAACTATGATTACATGTTTTTACCTAATTCATGTTTTTAAGGACATTGAAAACAGAGCAAGGGCACCAGCAAGGCACATTATAAACAGAGAAGTTCACTTTTCCTTTCTTTCCCATATTTGTGCTTTGCCATCAGATAGAACCATGTGTTTTCAGTATGTCCCTGTTGTAATGAAACAGCCCTGGATCGAGATGCAGTTAACAGGTTTTAATGCCAGAATCCAAAAGGCGTGGTCAGGGACAAAACAGGTCGTCAACAGGAATCAGAAGTACTACAAAACCAGAATCCAAAAAACACACGAGCAAGGTCCAAAAACAGGCAAGAGGTCAAAAACACAGGAACAACACAATGGAATGGCAACGAGCAGACTCAGTAAAGAATCCGAGAATCAATACCTCACAATGAGGTAACAAAACTGAGTCCTTATAAAGGCAGGGCTTGATTGAGGGAATGAACCACAGGTGTGGTTGAGCCAGGCTGAGCGGGGCGTGGCTGAGCTGGCTGAGCGTGGCGTGGCTGAGCTGGCTGACTGGGAGCGGGTGTGACACCTGTTGTTCAAAACAAACGCAGCTCTCGTGTCATTCATAGGAGGAAACATAATCTGGACAACCTGCGGCCCCTCCCTGCTTCCTCAGGTGCACCCCTCTGCTTCTCAGTTGGCCTCTGGAACTGCCAGTCCACAGTCAACAAAGCTGACTTCATCCCCCCCTTAGCCACCCAGTCCTCCCTCCAAGTCCTGGCTCTGACCGAGACCTGGATCCATCCAGAGAACACAGCAACTCCTGCAGCTCTCTCCACCAACTTCACCTTCTTTCACATTCTTTGCTCAACTGGACACAGAGCTTTGCTGATTTCCAGCACCTGGAATTTCACTCCTCTCTCTTTTTTTAACTGTTATTCAAACTGTCAAAATCTATTTCGTTGTCATTTATCATCCTCCAGGTCAGCTGGGCAGCTTCATCGAAGAGCTGGATGTGCTTCTGTCCTCCTTCCCTGAAGACGGCAGCCCGCTTGTGATCCTCTGTGACCTGAAAGTCCACCTTGACAAACCTCAAGCTTACTCCTTACTCTTTTAGCCTCCTTTGACCTGAAACGTGTTTGCACCCCAGCAACTCAAAGCTGGCAACCAGCTGGACCTCATCCTGACACGTAACTGTAGAAGGTGGAAGCCGTCAGCAGTCACTTCTCCACTCCATACACTCACAGCCAGCCCCCACCCACATGCAACACATTACTGTGCACATTGTCCCCTATCTCTGAGGCTGATGTCTCCAAGCTTCTCCTCTCCTCCAACCTACCACCTGGCCCCTGGACCCAATCCCCTCCCATGTCCTACAGGCTATCTCTCCCAATGGAGGAATGAACTTCCACACTTCATCTGTTCTGCCGAGTCCCTCTCTGTCCTCAAGAAGCATCTGAAGAGACAGCTCTTCCGCTCTCACCTAGCACCTGAAACACTACCTAAAGGAATTTCTCATGTCTCAAAACTGTTTCCTATTAAACTATTTTAAAAAAGAAAAATGTAATCTAATTGTTTAATGCACTCATTATCTCTACCAGCTAGCTTGTAGTTTGTCTGGCCAACTATCGAAACCCGGTCATGCAGTGCTTCTAATATTGTTGACTCCTTATGGTTTTCACTTGTGTTGCACTCTGCCTCACTTGTAAATTGCTTTGGATTAAGGCATGTGCCAAATGAATAAATGTAAATGTAAATGTGATTGGGCTATGGCATTGTGGCTCAAACAGCACCAGCAATTCATGCAGTGATATTTAAATAATAAAAATGCATCATTAATAATGTTTTGGATAAACAACTCTTCCAATATATTTTGTTCTGCTAATAATATTTTATCAATTAATAAAGATAAAAATATTGTTTAAAATATAAATATCCAATTTAATTTGGAACCTTCATTTGGAGCTCCACTACAAAGAATCAACAGCTGATAAAACTCAAATCATTCTTGAAAGATGTGGCTCTGTGAATCTTGTAAACTGAGTGCACTGTGTCACAAGCATTCCTTTGAGTTTTCTTTGTCAGTACCAGGTATACCAGGTATGCTTGAGCTAAAAGACATTTATTTCTTTTTCCTGCTTCAGTATTATGCCAATAGTCTTTCAAAATGTGTTAGCAAATGTCAAATATATACTTCTGTGATAATACTCTATAACTCTCAAAGAGTGCATTATGCCTGACTTTCAATAAAGTATGATATTCTATCTGAGATCAGCCAATTTCATCCGAAGTTACCACTGATTGTTTACTATCTGGGACTGGAACTGATGAGATTTACAGGGGCTTATCCCACCCAGCAAAGTATAAGTGACCCAGTTCTGGTCCGATTCTGCCATACCAGATCAGTTCAATCGACCCGAGTCCGGCAGCCAGATTCAGGCCAATGTCAGAATGAATGACGTGCCAAAATCAGCCCAAGGACACCAGCCCTGACCTGGCAGCTGGAATCTGGCTGAAACGGACCAGCACTGGTGCATTGACTTTGTATTCATTTGTACGCCCCCTGCCTCCCCACTACCCACCTCTCCCAGTTTATATTTTATATTTTATTTACTTGCAAGGCAATAGTCAACATTTGATACTCTACTTTTATACATTATGTATTTTATATACTATGTTGAATTACGCTGTTTGCTGGCTAACACCTTACATTTCAAATGGACACAAATTAGACTAATGGACACATTGGCAAAATATTCACACTTTTCTTGTACAAATGATTCTGCTGCTTCAATTAAAAGATCCAATAAAATGCAATAAGTAACAAATGTTTACACAAAAAATGATAAATTAGCAGTGACTGTATAGATACTGTACTAATTTAAAAAGCCAAATTGGATCTGAATGCAAATACTAACTTAAATAAATATAATGCAATAACAAATAAATATATAACAATAACAAACACCTACAACAAATATATGTTACATGCTTTGTTTAAATTTCTGTTTCTCCTCCATCAACTGCCTTTTGCATCTGTGCCTCCCGATTGTTCACCAGCTATTTAGAGCCACTGTTTGATGATTTTTCAGTCTCCACAGCTGTGGCCTTTGAGGAGAAATGTTTTTTCCTTACTGCAGCTTAGACAGAGAAGACCATTAAAAAGTTTTACAATATTCTCTTATGACAATTACTAGTATGGCACACAAATGTACATGATGTTCAAATGAATTACAGTCTAGCCTCAGTTATTTTTTTACTTTGCATTCTACTATTTCACAAGGGCAACAGGCAGGAATTTTTAACTGGGTGCTCTCTGGGAAAAAATATGTTTATTTGAAAGAGCCATCCCAAACCTAACATTAACAGCATTAGTAGCAACATTAACTTTGACAGGCAACTAGTCAGCTGTCTTGTTGGCTATCAGCTGGCACAATTTAATTGTTAGCCTCCGGTAGATACTGTAACATCATGTTAACAAATGAGAGTCCACATGGAACATTGTCTTTCAATATCTTTTTAGCTATCCTTATAGCCACATAAGTGCTACTTTTATGTGAAATTTAAATAACTTAACCTTCACGAACTAGCAAGTGGTGCAGAGATACCTAGCCAGAGAGGTAATGTAGATCAGTAAATGTAGGTGGGCTATCTCCAAACCAGGTAATGTGAACATTTTGAAACTCACAGGTTTCCTGAACTTTGCAAAAAGCAGTCAACAGATAACCCTAAAATTTATATGATCAAGTAATCTGACCACATTAATACTGGACATGACACATTTATTTAGCAACTGCACACTTTTATCTCCTCAGAGTGAGATTGAGTGACTGAGTGACTGAGATTTCAGCAGTTTCAGTTTTGGCGTGCCACTACTTAGCTTCATGTGACTATGTGGAATGTGGGTGGAAAAATTGGATGGATGGAAAATGGAATAATTGACCACTGCTTTAGGAAACTACCCTCTTAACTGTGAGGTCTAAAATTGCATGTACCTTTTGAATGCCAGTATTTATCCACATCTATGATTTGTCAGAGAAATTGTAAGCATGAGACTATATGTGAGACTCTTTTTATTCTAGACTGTTCAGCTAGATCCCCAAAGCAATAAATGCAGGGATTGAGTTAGATCATGATTTCACCCTGGTGGCTAATGTACCCTTTTCAGTAATGAGCTTTTCAACATATGATGTGACCAACTCAGCACTGTCCTCTTTTGCTGAAGCTGTAACTTTGCTTGTGTTGTTGTCTCCTCCATTGTGATGAACCTGTAGAACACAGTCATTGTTGTTGTTGTGAAACACTTGATCCACAGGCCACAACACTAACCCTTACGCATGTCTTGTTTCATCTTTTTACTGCCCGAGCTTTCATTTGAGACATAGCTGCCTAAATCCATGGAATGTTAAAAAAACAAAGATATTGACCCCAGTGGACAGGGATTTGTCAGTTTTTCTCAATTGCATTTCAATAGAAGCCCAAACCCATACATTTCCATTGATTGTGGAATCACTGACTGGATTGTAGAATTGATATTTGGAAATGGAATTTGAAATTTCAAAATAGATTTGTGACCCATTAAAATGGATGATCATGTTAATAACGTGTCAGTCATGAAGTATTCATACTATTAGAAAGGATACAGTGGTGGATAAATAGAGCAGCAAATGAAGAGTAAAAATACTTACACACAATTACACAAAAGTAATAAGAATTTTTAATTTTTAAGCCCTCTCCTCGTCTCGAAAGCACACAGTTTCACCATCTAGGCTGTTTGGAAACCTAAAAGGAAAAAAAAAAATGGTGTCCATACGGGATTGAACGGTGGTTAACCAGCTAACCTCAGGTGGGATGCTGTGAATGCATGGTCCAGCACACAGCAGGCACATCACCATGGAAAATTTGATTGCTTTAACACTGCAAGAGAGAGAAAGTTGACATCTTTATCACAATCTGAGGCAGTCACCTGTACAATTGGGTTTGGCCCTGTCTGTCACTTGCATTCTCCTTGCAGATGTTTATAATTCCCACTTCCTAGTTCAGCAAACAGAACAGGTGCTATATTTGTCCATGGACATCCACATAGCTGTATTCATGAAATAATGTGGGGCACTCTAAAACTGAGCCTAATTTTAACTCTGTGGTGGGAAGTTTTGTAATTTGAATTTTCCTTCATGATGGTTTAAAGCAAATCATGTTAATTTACTCACCTATACAGTTTCAATATTCCTATGTACAGGTTGATGCATACACAGGAAAGTGAACCCAAATCAAGGAGTGCATCATGGGGTGTGGCATTGCCAAATAATCCCCAGGGAGGATAGCATAATATTTCCTTCATGTCCAGGATCTTTCCAGTGGAAAAGGCTTGGTGATCAATGATCAGGGAAACAGACTGTGCAGCTGTTGTTTGATCGCGGTGATGTGCTTTGTTTTTCCCTTGTTGACATGTGGCTGAGCAGATTCCTTCAGTTTTCTGGCACAGAGTTTTCACCCTGTTGTCTCAAAAGGTCATTCCTCTGGGAGTTAAATGATTACACATTCTACTCCCAATAATCAATTACCATCCAGGAGCTGGACCTCCCGGTCTAGGTTGCCTTTTCATAGCTCACAACCAAATCTACATGTCTTGCTCAGATGCCCTGGGAATGGAGGTATAAGTATTGAGTAATGCCTAATACTATCTAAGACATTTCTGATTGAAGTCTTGCAATGCATTTGTCTTCTGCTCTTCTCCATTTTATTTTTTTTTACTTGCTCCAGGCCTTAATAGCCAACTCTTTAAAGATGAATGAGAGTTACACAGCCTTAAGTCAAAGACATCTCTCCACCATGCAATTCAAAGATGCTTTCAGTTGTTTAAACAGTTTATTTAAAAACTGTATTTGGCACCCCTATCTAACCTCATTGTAGGGAAGTATAATTCAGATAGGAGAAAATAAATCTGTTTCAGTATGCTGCAGACCCTGACTCTCTGCTGCATTTATTATGAATTCATCAACTAAGAATTGCAGGGTAGTATCTGCCAGTCTAAAGTGGTGTGAGGAGATCCTTTTTATGTTTCTGTGTGCTCACACAGTGAATAAGGCTTTTCTTATCTCGAACACATTACTTTTAGACAGGAATACTATATTTGTACAATGCTAAATTGTGCATGATTGCCTTTTCTGGTACACTGTGCGATTCTGGACAGCAGAGTTTACTACAATTAAAGTTCCTTTTATTGCTACTGTAAAGGAAAAACGAAAGACAGGACATAGCATCCATACTGCTTTGCTTTCACTGTATAATAGTACATATTATAGTACATATAAAAGTTGCATTGATAAAAGTTGTGTTATTCAATGAGAGGGAACTCATCAGTCAGGAGTGTGTGTTAGGGACATTCCAATGCAATGTTGATAGATGTATGAAATGCATGTATGAAAACAGTACATGCCTACACATAGTTTAGACATACATTTTGAGTATTTACAAATGAGGGTCCATATTTATGTGGCTAGGGGATAAGGCAATAGCCAAACTACGCCACCTCAGGGGTTTCACCTGACGACGGGGGGTGGGGTAGCAACTCAAATGCCTCCACTGCACCAAATAAGTTCTCAGATTCGTGTAATTCAAAGAAAGTCAGAGACGCGGTTTCCAAGACCACACAGTTTATTAGGCAGGGATCAATAATTAAATCACATTTGCACCAAGAGCTTCATAGTTTCTCCAATTCCAAAATAAAATAGCTCTTTTGTGCTACAATATTTAGTTAAAATAGTTACCATCAATGCTATTAATGAGCGGGCTGCGGGCCAGCTGGGGGGGGAGGTATACTCACCACCACACGTGCCCACACACTCTGGAACACAATGAAATCGTGTCGAAAAAGTGAATCGGTGCAGCTACTGATAACACTCATGCAAATATGAAGGGGTTCACCCACTACAAGTAACTTCCCGCCGCAGCGGCACTAGGCTCCACTATATTAAGTAGGGCTAAGGCGCAGCCCATTAAAATATTACACCAAAAGTACACAGATTAATAAAATTAGAAACCAGTTGGTTTTCACTGGGCAGTGGGATTCAATACTCTTGCAACGTAACCGAAGGCACATCAAACACTAAGGAGCCAGGATAGCACAATCTCCCCTCCGTGCCTTAGCAGCTAACAATCAGCGCCTCAGCTTCAAGAAGGGTAATGCTAGCAACACAGACAGTAGCTTGCTAGCACGGCGCTCGGTATGGCATACCACGCGAAGCTAACGGTAGTTTTAAAACTTAGTTGTGCATAACCAGCGATACTAAATAACCGAAAAGGTTAGCTAGTTCACATGTAAAGTGAAATAGCCAGATACTAAAAAAGGCAAAACAGCAGCACCAGGAGATCTAAAGAACACAAGAGGGAAATGAATCGCGCAACAATAGCTACGGACAACGCAAACCTCAAATGCTATAAGGGCAATCCTACTCGCCACAAGCCCAGTCTAATATAACGGTACCCCTGGGAAGCCACACCCCTTGCGTGGGGACGACTAATGCACCCACTTGTAAACAGCAAACAGCTTCCAGAAGAACATGCGCACCAACCAACTGATACCTGTAAACAAACCAGGTTAGTGTTAGCGAGTGGAAACTTGCCAAATCAATTAAATTTTGGAGCAGGCACCTACCCACACACAGTTGCAACAATCCCCAGCGGTACCAGAAAGTTGACATCAGGACCCGGGAGCTCGCATCAAAACAGGACGACGCATGGGAAGGGAGGCGGACCGGATCAGAAGACAGTGAGATGGCAGGTACCCCCCCAGCTTATATAAAACCCGTGATTGGTAAATTAATCAGGGGGGAGGGAAAACAGCGCAACCTTTAGCCTGTGACATAAAATCATCCCGGAACCACTAGAAATTCAACAATAGTTTACTCTTGCCAATGAGGACATTTACACTTTCTTCAACGGGCACTTTGTAACCAAAAAAAAAAGATGCAGGATTGTCTAGACAAAAGCTGAGATTTTCAGTGGTACATTTCATCTGACAATGCAAGAGACATCCATTTAATGTACTATTCTAATTGGCCTCATTCAAAAATTCAGACTGATAATTCCAATCTTGAGATTTATTAGGAGTTTTGATGAAAGACAGCTATACCTGAAAATGACATATGACTGAAAAATAAATTTTAACTGAATGAAAATCAGTGAACAAACTCAATAATTGTAGCTAATGGGAGTAAAAAATTACGACTGTGGAGATGATCATTATGAAAAAACATTCTAGACTGTATAAACAAGATAATGGAGATGCTGATTCTGAAAATATTTATTTTGATATCATCACCTAAAGTTGTCAGACATGTTCATGACTCAGTTCTCTGATTGCCATAGCATGATTGAACATATGTTTTCACTGTCCACTTGGTTGGTGTTGCACAATGGAGTCTGGTAAACAAAACAAAGGGGCAGTGATCATATATTTGCACGCAGACTTATAGCAGACCATTTTAATGGATTATGAAAGTGCTCTCTGGAATTACATCAATTAGTTGTGCAAATGTATGTAGAATCAAAACACTTGAATTTAAAATATGTTGTGGTCTTAGAATTTTCCTCTACCAGAATAAAAAGATATATACTATTACATAAATCTGCTGCAGATTTAAGTCTTACAACTTCGTCAGCATGTGTTCTTGTAGTCATAAAAAGTCATGACCAGACTTGTACTGCATTTGTCTGACTGTTGGAGTTAAATTAGAAATGAAACTTAGAAAAAAAAAAAGATCCACTCTGCAATTCTAATGTTAATGAATACAATCAATGACCTTGCCAAGTGCACCTGATTTATTGGCTAAGTCAAAAATTGCAAGACACATTAAGTCAGTGTTAGTAATTTGTAACCCATTGTGTCTGTGCACAAAATTAGATAGCAACTGAAAGGAATACTGGGATAGGGTCAGCTAGAGAATGTCAATATTCAAGCAGAGTTGGTGCTGGAGGTTTCTCATTTCTGTCAGCTACAATGAAACCATAGATGCAGTACATTATCACAGACACAGGGAGAGCAAATCATATTGTCTAAAAATCCTTTTTCACTTTCTTTCATCAAAGACGATGATTTAGTGTGTAATGTGAACGGGAAACCCGCAGACAGCCTCAAAGAACAGTTGCCAGACCCAATCCGCAGTGAATAAAAAGATGCTTGGCACTGCAGTTAAGGTGAGGGGAAAAAAGAGAAAAAAGAAATAAAACTTGTTGAGCAGCAGAAAAAAGGGTTGTTGAGTTACAGGGCTGATCAGAATTTCTGCTAATGTTGACAAAAGTGCCTGCAAGTTGTATTGGAAATTTTAGTGTGTCAAAAATGCACAATATACATAACAATGTATGTGTACATTGTATAGATGTTTTATTTTTTAGTTGATGCTGTTTATTTTCATGCTATGTTTGTGGAAAATCAGGTAGAATGTTTGCAAGATACATAGTCAAGATACATAGTCAAGATTATGTACTACACTAAGGAGTATATCTATACGTTTTAAGCAATATTATTTTGAACTGGAGCTTGACAGGTGGAAAGTGTTACATCATCAAGAAACAAGCAACCGGGACAAACTACACAGACAAGCAAAAATGAAATGTGCATTGTCTTACTACGCTCAAGCTAGCCATATGCAAGTTTAGAAAACAATATGGCAATTTTAATCCCTATGGACCATAGTATAATAAATATGATAAAATGTACATCCCAACAGGTTAACATTTTGGAAATAATAGAATTTTATCAGAATTTTATTTGGGAATAATAGAATTTTTGCAAGCAGCACACCATATTGCATTTCACTTCAACCTGAGTATGTTTAAAAAGACAGCCATACATATGAAAATATTTTGTGTGAAAGTATTGTGTGTGTGTGTGTGTGTGTGTGTGTGTGTGTGTGTGTGTGTGTGTGTGTGTGTGTGTGTGTGTGATAAACCTGTCCAAATTGTATTTGAAAAGATTAGGTAGTCACTATAGGAGAACTCAGTAGTTAATTGAACATAGGTTACACATCCTTTTGATATTGGTAGAGCCAAGAAATGAAATCAAAGGCTTACCAATTTTGTAAGAAGAAAGGGATATCAAAGCTGTGTGGGCTATAGAAGTCAGAATGTTTCACAGATGGGACACAGTGCTGTGCTAATTGGCATTGTACTACAGACTAAATGTTGTCACAATAACAGGATTTAAACAGAACCGATTTAAAAAAAATCACCAAAAGAGCTCCTATTCAAATTACATTAGTTAAAAATGAAGCTGTATTATGCACAAGCCTCATGTTTACATTTATCTGACAAAATCAGAGCATATCTATTCTAAATGTTTTTGGAATATATTCATGGTGTATTATCACTCATACCCTTGTAGTCCTTCAAAACACTCCATTTGAAATTTCTGTCTTTGAATCCAGTAGGTCAAGAAAGTACATCTATAGAGTGATGATCTTTGATTAATCTTTTCCCCTTTGGAACAGATATGAAGACTTGAGTACAAATTGCTATGCTTCCTTAATAACTGACCCCTCACTTTAGCATGGTGAGGACACTGAATGCAGACCCATGGGTCTGTGTTTGATCATGTTCGCTTACATGTTCATTTTTTATCATTTACCAGAATGTTCAAGAATTCTAAATAACACATTTATTTGTCAATTTTTCACCTGTGTTAAATAATAATAAAGCCATACCTCAACAAATACATCTGAAATCTTCAGTCCTCCAGAAGAATTTGCAACATGTTGAAGGCAACCCACCATACAAAGAATTTGAAAGATTTCCTTTGGAACAACATTTTCCTATACTTGTGAGTGAGAACACCTGGGTCGAAACAGCATTTGTTCCATCAGCAATAGCTTTCTTTGGCAATCAAATGTGTAATAAAAATAGTTACAGTATGGTATGCACACATTTTGTTGACTTAATTTAAGAGAAAGCTAAAAAAAAAGAGAGGTCTTACTTTTTAAATTGGATTGGCAGTTGGCAAACTTACTTCTGTATGCTGTTGTGTATACAATGCTGTATTGTTGATACAGTAAATGCATTTATTGCTTATTATCATTATAATTATGGACTATTGTGTGTTTTTAGTGCTGCAAAACAAACCCCCCCCCCAAGGGCAGTAATGTTTTCATGTATTCAAGTTTTTGATGAGATTATGACACACAAAATCAAGCACTTTGTATACTCAACTTACAGCAACAAGAGCATAAATTTTTCCCTTCCCTCTTCTTCTGACCACTTTGTCCTCCTTATCACCCCATATCCCAGTGATGAACATCCCTCCAGCATCCCTCCAGTAATAGTCTTTACACTTAAGCAGTGAACTGTTGGATAAATTTCTTTAACAAGCCCTTTCTGTTTTTATTTTTTTCCCCAGGAATGTTTCTCAACCAACATTCAACCTCAACCTGGGATCAGGGAATAATTTTCCTTTATTTCATACCTGGCCTGAGTTTGCTGTTTTTTTTTTTTTTATTCCTGCTGTAAAATGCATTCTGTACAGTGCTTTACGACAACACAAATGTTGTTTTTGATCCAAATATGCTACACTGGAACCTATGGTGGGCCATACCCTAGTTATATTTCTATTTTTCACAGTGATGAAGAGTCAGATCCTAAATCTCTCTAAACTGCATAAAGCCAAATGATTCTGCCCTGGCTCATCTGAATGTGCATGTTTGCCAGCTGCAGAAAATGCTCTCAAATATTACATGAAATGTAAAACATCTGACACATTTTGTTATTAAATTGTATTTTCTGTTGCCATCTTTAGGCTTGACTTGTTTCTTCACTTCTGCAAGTTGAAATGTTTGTGTTTAACCAAATAAAATTTTCAGTCTCACCAAATGAATTTTGTGATTCAGATATAGTTAGTATGTCTCTGACGTAACCCTTGCATATAGTTAGTGACAGTGAAATTGAATGAAAAAAAATTAAAAATGGAAACAGGTTTTGTTCCAAGTTTAATCAGTTGAATATGGTGGGGGGTCCTTTCCAATGAAGTAAACTCACTTCATATCCATCATAAGAATAATGATCTCAGTCTTTCCTAAACTTTTCCCCAATCAATAAAATACTGGTTGCATTATCGATTTTCTTTCCATCTTTGGAATGGAATGTCATAGTATTGTCTCAGGATCTTTAATTTCTTTCTTCTGATGAAATTGCAAATTTTGACCCCTCAAATGATCTATAGTTTGTCTTCTTACCACAGAAACACCAGCACGTCACTGAAATGGTTTCGCTAAAAAACAGAGATGACTAGTGATCATCTCCCTCACCGGAAATGAAAACTCTGGGGACAGGGTGGCTTCTGAGGTCTTCCAAAATGAAGAGAAAAAGAAGCATCTCTCTTCTCCCTTCCACCAGAGATCTAACTACAGAGTGCATTGAACAGCAACTGCATTAATCAGAGCCACATTTCACACAGTCGCTTTCAAGTCCTCGCTGTGGGCAATCAATACATAACAAAGGCACAGAGCCGCCGTGTATCAAAAACATGCCAGTAATTGCAGTTTCTTCTTCTTTCCTATTCCCAGAATATCTACTGCCACCACGGCTGGTAACACAATTAATGCAGGTGATTGCTGAGGGAATGTGTTTTTGTGCCTCTACTTGCAAGAATGCTTCCCCCTCATCCAAAATCATTGCTGCAATAAGAGGGCATTGCAATTTATTCTTTGATGTAATCAGCAGGATGGGAGCAGTATTCTGTCACC
Organism: Megalops atlanticus; assembly: GCA_019176425.1. Taxonomy (NCBI): domain Eukaryota; kingdom Metazoa; phylum Chordata; class Actinopteri; order Elopiformes; family Megalopidae; genus Megalops; species Megalops atlanticus. The sequence continues at coordinate 30,620,562 of CM032875.1, read as the reverse complement.
TTCTTTGCCCAGGCTGTGAGCATTCTCTTGTAAGGATATGCATAAGGTAAGCTAATTGAAATCCATAGATAGGAATCAAAATGGCTTGAATTATATCATCCCTGGTGAAGGATCACTTTTTCTTATGAGCTCAACTACCAGAGGTCAAGGCTATTGACACTACATGTTTACGCTGTCCGCTGCTCACCAGGGCAAGGTAGTGGGAACTGCTTCTATCCAGATCAGTAATCAGCTTATAACTTGCTATCACATTGCTATCTAATTTGTTTTCCATTGTCACTGATTGTTTCCCTGGCCCTGTCCAAAGCAGTATATTGAACTTTAATCAAAAGGTTTCTTTAATAATTGTGTCTTACATGTCAAATAAACTCCATAGGTTAAATAAATCATCATGCGCAGTGTCTCTGTTTACTTTTATACCAGAAATATTTGTAACCTTTTTATGATGAGTTTATCAGAAAGGAAAATGCAATGCAGGCATTCCTGATCCTAATTCTATAACAAAATGAAATGCCTAATTTGCTAATGCAGTGGTACAGCTCATTAGATTACTGGTTGCTGCCTAAGCCTTTTCATTTACAGTAAAAAGCATTGAAAAACATTATTGCTTTCTAACACATACTTGTCATCTTTTAAAAATCTTTAACTATAGGCCTGTAGCTATGTAAATGTTGTTATATCTTTTTTTGAGAATAAGTGTTTATTCATACGCAGTTTGATTATTCACCTTTATATAACATGTATTTGGTTAATATGTCAAATGTAATGTCTGCGTGCATTAGACAATGTTTGCATATGACTATGTATTTTTTACCATTTTTTTGCCTTTGATTCATTTTGACTGATATATTGCCCCTACACTAGTCATTTGTTGGACTGTGTTCTCAAACGCAACCATATATTTGACAAGGGTAATTACACTGTAGTGGATCTCCTGTATTTATGGAATTATATTAGACATATTTGCAGGCCCAATGACTGTCATTGTCACCCTATCTGCTATTTCAGCAGGAAAATCCTGAACATTATTTGCATCAGGTTCAGTACTGGCTGTATTACTCTGCCCAGATTGGCACGCTGTGCTCAGTGCAGGACTTTAAAGTTCTTATTTGATGGTAATTATGGGATAGGCATTGATGACCTCAATATAACTTTGAACTTTGAAACTGAGCCAGATTTTGAGGCGGTGAAACTGCATCCTGGAATGAGTAATGAGTTTTTCCACAGTGCAATATGATCACTCTGTGATGCTGGTAGTATTGCTGTAATAAGACCCAAAGAATATCTTGTGACCAAAGTGTGCAATATATTACTTGGACTTTCAACAGCAAGGATGAAAATAATAGCTGTGGTCATTGTATCAATCATCACTGTTTGTCAGTCCGTTAATGTGACTTAAATGAACAATCATTTCGGTGCTAATGCTAAAGCAGTGATGTGGCAACTTGTAATCTAGAAACCGAATGGGGTTAATTATTTCAGTTATTGCTTTCGTTCATATCAATTTTGGTCTACCCGTCAGCAAATTGTCAGTTAACTTTCTTTCTATATCCTGTGTTTGGCAAATTTGAGGAGTTTACCGACCTTAAAGGAGTGCAGAAGGCAATCACAGGTGGTGATGGTAAACATTGAGGATCAACAAGTTAAACACTACACAGTAACACCTCTGTGCTGGCTGATAAATAGCTTCTGTTCCCTTTGCCCAGGTGGGGATTAACTATTTGAGTGTGCCAAAATGTCCATTTATACTTAATTAAACTTTATTCTCCAGCCAATGTTGGTTCTGAGGGTGAACGAAAGCACCACTGAGTATTTGTCAGAGATAAATCTGTTTAATCCTCAGCAAATGTCTAAATGCTTGTCAATACACTAAATAGGGTGTATGAATTATCTGTTGCCAAGAGTGACATTTGTGTTGGAGACATCATTTGATCTTATCATCAGCCTGGGGATCAATGAAAAGGCCTCCTCAAAGCCAGCTATTAATTATTGACTGACTACCATTCACACACACACACCCACACCTGCTCACATACACATACAGGCACATAAAATACTGCTCATTATATACTACCTACAGATCATCTGCTAGCTATTTTGGTTTGCCGATGCATGCGCAGGTTAATAGTTCATCTGAGTCCAGACACCCAAAGCAGTATCCTGTTCCTTCACCTGGGTTGATGAAGGTCTGTGCTTGTAACATATAGCCAAATCCTTTTTAGTCTAGAACATGGCATCTTCTATTGTCCAGAATGAACTTACAGTAATGAGCAGTATATTACTGATTTCTTGCCAAAGTCATTTACATCACATTACATTACATTCTTTTATCTAGAGTGATTTCCAACATAAAAGAAGAGAAGTGTATCCATTCAAGTTGAATGAGCAACAGTGTCTGACCAGGCTAACAAGACTCCCAGACCAGTGAGTGTGAGCATAACACTATTCAGGCCCTATCACAAGGTAACTTGTGCAACCTGACTAGACAAGAGATGCCAAGTATACTACCATACATCAGTCACAAAATCACAGAATCCAAAACACATCACAATACTGTACATAAAATAAACAACAAGTAATACAAGTAGCCAGTGTTAGGGGGTAGAGACTGAGATGGAACCAAAATGCAGTCTGAAGAGGTGGGTCTTTGGTTTGCATAGGAAGATGGCCAGTGATTGCACTGTCCTGACCCCCGTGGGGAGTTAATTTCATCAATGAGAGACCAGTACAGACAGGGATCATGCCTGAGAGGAGCAACCCCATTGGGATGGGACAGTCGGTTGCCCCATGGTTGCAAAGCATAGTGATCTCGGCGGAACATTTTGGAGACTGATTGTAGGTATGAGGGGGCTGTGCCATTCACTGTCCTGTATGCCAGCACCAGTGTCTTGAACACCAAATGATTGGGTCCAATGCTACCACTTTTCTGTGACTGTGTGTGGGAAACATTCATTCATAGAGTAAAATTCAGTACCATCTTTGATAAATTTTACTTGAAATAGGAAGTTCTTCTGTGTTGTTTCAGCTGAATGAAACTTTCATAAACTTCTCAAAAAGAGGACAGTGTAAACATGAATTGTGGGATACCAGACAATTGGGAGACTAGAGGATCATGGTGAATGCTGCAACCTAGCAGTCAGTGTGTGCAGAAGTCTCTTTGTAGTTTTTTTTTTAAATTTTAAGAATTGGTAGTACTTCAGACCAGAGCTCATATCGAAGCAGCAATGCAAGGTGAAAAAGCACTTAGAACAAGTGTTTCGCTTCAAACCGTGCTCAATCAAAATTTAAAGTTCAGTCTTAAAAAGCTCTAGCCCCTTTTGTGACTCTAAATTATTAAAGTGAGTCTTGGAAGTGAAGTTTTCATCCAGAAACTCGAAGATGAAAGGCATGTACATAACAGCAACTGTGCGGGCAGCCAAGCACATCTAAATGTGTGCAATGAATAGCAACTTCCGAATTTTGGAAATTTGTGCATATTCAGCTGTTTGAGTTTAACATCTAATGATATCATGCATTCTGCATGAATAATTGTCTGGCTGTGTAGGCACTGCAATCATGCACCATTTGACACTGATGTCAGCAAATATTTTTAAACCTCGTGCTTTTTTTGCTGTAGTGATCGGGGATGAACATGAGAAACATTTTAAAAAGTCACAACCTATTTTGGAAGGGGTGCTAAACTTGCATTCTTTAATCAAGCCTTACTAAACACCATTATCAATGAGTGTACATATTTGTTAATTTTGCTGACATTTCTTAAGTAAGTGTTATTTAAATGTCCCAGTTGTGCTAGCTTTCCTCTTACAGCACAAGTCAGGAAATGGGCTTCAGCAAATAGATAACTAAAGCCCACTGCAAGCCACTGAAATAAATAATGAAAATGACACAATGGTTTTAAACCATGTTTTATTCATAAGAAACACAGTGCATATATGATTTTTATCCATTAAAGTTTCACATTACTTTTATTCAATGACATAATGGGGATTTGGCCTCTTCATGCATTTGCGTTTTAGTGACATTTCTTTTATATAAAATGATTTCAGCATAAAGAGATATATTTTTTATTTATTACATATATACATTTTCATTTAAGAGCATCATATAGGGCCATCATGGCAAATACCTTGAAAAGAGGAAAATGGGCAAAATACATATATACAACATTAATTGTGTTAGCATACATAATGCCTAACAATTATTCTTTATGTTAACTTTTCTACATGGTACTAATATGTACACAAAGCCTAATGATGATCACAAAAGTCATATTTCCTTATATTATAACATTTGCATTGTGTGAAACAATGATCAATAAAAGCAATTTAACATTTTTATGCCTTGTAAGTCACTCTGTATAAGAGGGTCTGCTGCATGACTAAATGCAAAGCAATCTTACCTTGTAGCATGCTGCTATACTGACTGCTCCCTAATAATGATCTGTGACAGCTACATTGGACTATATTATACCTCAACAGTGATCATGTAGTAAATGCAAAGCTTGATCCAGACTTTATCAGCATCAGAAGATGGTAAAGGATTATGTGGTCTGTGGCAGTTGCGACCTGGGGCTAGCAAAGCATGTGCTGTTTTGTGGTCTAATGAGGAGACATCAACTCTTTTTGAAAGATTCCTGTTTTCTATAAAGACCACTGAGTCCCTACTTTGGTTTAGAATCAGAACCAAAAGACGACATCTCCTGCAGCACAGTTTCCCTGTCACTGAAGTGGAGTATTGGTGTTCTGCTTGGTTCAAGGGAAGATGACCAACACTGACCCATGAAACACCACTTCTTGCAGAAATGTGGTTTTCTCAGGGGGCTCCCACCCAAGCACTAACTAAGCCCAGACCCAGTTAGCCTCAGCTATAAGGAAGGAGATCCTATAGAGTAATAAGGTCACTGGATAGAGCGAAAAAAACTGACTGCAATTGGCATAACATATGTCAGAAGAAATATGGGAAGAAGTTACAGGTCCAACTTGATATCATAAAGGGAGAACTGATAGGTGCAAGACATTTATCTTTGTGGAACTCTTGTACAGCATCTCCTGGTAAATTAGTAATCCAAAATGTAGGGAGAAAACTACCTGGACAGGGCATGGAGTTGTGAGAGATAAGGTTAAAAAGACATATAAAACATATAAAATCATACAGTGTAATAAATGGAATATGGAATAACCACACAATTTGCTGATTTGTACATAATGAAGCATAATATGCATATATATGGTTGCTGTTGCTGACTTTATTATTAACTGATGTTTACAGTTAATGTCATCTAATGGAAGTTTCAAAGTGATGGGTAGGATTTTCACTGTTGCCTTTGACTATATACAGTGTGCCACTAAAAGGGTAGAACATAAAACAGGTATTTATTAGGCTATTAATCACAGGCAGTCTATGAATACAATCATAAATAATTGTAATATATATAATATATTATGGGTGGGGGTGGCAGTGTAGCATAGTGGTAAGGCACAGGTCTCGTTATATACTGTATAATTTTCACATTTTGTCTCCCACAGGCTGCCGGGCAACTGTTCAAGGGGGTTTTGTTTTCTATTCATCTTTGAAAAAAATGTGCTTCAGTACTTGGTATCTGTTTATAAAGTCATTACTCATGCCAAACTGTAAATATCTCCTTTCCCTTCTTTTCCTTCCTTTTCAAACCCCCTTTTTCCACAAAACGGTGATCAGTATGTACCGTGTTTGACATGCACACATAAACCTGGCTTGATTATCAAGCCACTCTTGAGTTAGCATGATCATATTTATCATAACAGGGGTGTTAGTGCAGCTAGAAGCAGTTGGTAAAAAGCAGGGCTTGTAACTGAAAGGTTGCTGGTTCAATTCCCTGCTAGGGCACTGCTGCTGTACCCTTGGGCAAGGTACTTAATCAACAATTACCTCAGTAAATACCCAGCTGTGTAAATGGGTAACGTAAAAAATTGTAACCTTTGTAAGTTCTTCTGGATAAGAGGGTCTGCTAAATGCCAATAATGTAACGTAATGTAATCTAATAGATATTCTGTGGATTAGTAGAGCAGCCTAACATTCTGAAAGACCCATCCCACCCTGGACATCATCTGTTTGACCTGCTGCCCTCTGGCAGACGCTTCAGGTCCATCACATCACGGACAAACAGACTTAGGAACAGCTTCTGCCCCAGAGCCATACGAGAACTGAACACTGCCAAACTCAATACTTAATACTTGCAGTTACATCTCAGTACACTGCATATATGTTTACATCTAATTACAATAATGTGCAATATTCCAATGTGCAATACGTCTGCTGCTGCTAAAATTTATTTACTGTAGTATGTTTTATTGTTGTATTATTATGTTCTATTGTTTTATATCTTATTGTTCTATATGTTATTGTCCATATTTTATTTATATCTTTTTTTTCCTTAAATTTGCTTGAACTCTTGTATCTTTCTTAGTTGCTGTTTGTCATGTATAATGTGTCATGTGCACTGCCAGGATTGCTACACAATTTCGTTGCACTCTGTGCAATGACGATAAAGGAATCTTTATCTTTATTGCAGTTCATGCAAGGTATGTATAGATTAATCACACCCCTTCAGAAGGCCAGTCATCTAGCTAGCTCGCTAATTACTATATTCTGAAAGGCATTTGTTTAAAACCATAACAAAAGCAACATCAAAAACCTCACATCATTTTGGTCAAACATTTGTGATGTTAGAGATGAATCATAAAAGTCAACATAGTTAATATGTCTCATATTTTGGATCCAATCCAAACCTCTCAATAGACTGGATTGGATTTAGTAATTCTTAGTCTCTAACAATTATTTATCCTAAAAAGCTTCAAGGTCACACATGTGAAATCCATAGCTAACTATCAGGAAATAAAAAATATGTATTTACTTTCCCCTACAAAAAATATGGATTATACATATAATATTGACAGGATTAATCCATGAAGGCTTGCTCTGAAATACATGATTAATAATATAATTATTTCTCTGTTTGAGAATCACTTCTATCACTAATGGTGCCCATTTTTACTTGAACAAATAGTGAGTCAAATACAGACAGGGAGTACAATGGTAGAGAGAGATACAGATAATTCTGTACACTCAAATGATGCATTAAGCCAGTGGTATGCCTTAGCATTAAGTGTATGCCCAGTTGACCAAGGGGGGATAGATTGCATTGCATTAGAAGTGATTAATTACCTTTATTGTGTCACTGTAAAAAATGTATGGAATGTATTATGATTTCTTGACATTTAGAGTTAAGAATTGTGGTTTATAGTCATTTCATAGTTTTGTGGTGGGGGAAGTGTCTTGTATCATCCTTCGTCAATGTTAATATTCTTTAGAATAGTAATTTGCAAGCCAACGCGCATAAAACACAAACAGTCAGAAACCTATCAAATTTCATAAGTTCTTCTCACTGGAATTGATTCATTTTCTTCAAACCTCTGAACAGGCTATCGTTTTTTCTTCCCTTTCAGTATCATTTGCTAGAGTGTTCATGGCAAGAGATGCAGAGAAGATGCCCCCAACCCCCACATGCTAAATTTGGCAAAGCAGCTCAGTAGAAAGGAATAGGCTGAAAGTCCTTGGCCCTTTCTGTGACTGTCTGCAGAATGTGAAGGGTTGCTTTGCTGTAGGGGGTATCTTGGCCTTCTGAACATGCCTCACTCCGCAGCCTGTGCCTCGGCTTTGTAATGCTGTAGCGCGCGTGTTGGACTGAATCCCAATAGATCACCCTGCTGTATTTTCTGCCGTTTCTCTGGGTGCTCTGCAGCCCTGACTACAGCCTGCTACCGTTTCCCTGCTGCAAAAAGATAAGAACGTGGGTTTAAGGAACCTGAGTGCTTTTGCGAGGATGGGAATGAAAATACGCTCAAGTGCTAAGGTGTATGAAGGTAAAAACCATGAAACTTTGAAATACTCCTCCTCTTGTATTTCATTCTATTTATAAACTGCAGATGTGTTGACCTAGTTTAGACATTTTATATCGTTTGTGTGTATTGTGTTTTGAGATGGACTGCATTGGTATTTTAACTGGCCTAACATAATGCCTGGGTATAACTGGACATAAACAAAATGAAGGTATTTGAATGTGTGTGCCTCTGTGTATCAGACCTGTATAATAAGAGAGTACACCAGCCCATTAGACCCTGGGGTTTAGTTCAGTGAGATATATGTTGCCTACACAGAAAGGACCATGGATTGTAACCTGCAGCAGTCCCACTTCTGCTAAAATCATGCTATGACCTTGATAACATAGACTGATGCCAATGAGGTTATGTGGTTGTTTAGAGGCAGAAAGTGTAGTAAAAGAAATTGTATGAGAACATTCCCTTTGATTTGGACCTGGGTCTTTTCATAGAGAGCTAATTGCATCTCATTGTGTGCCAAGCGGACTACAATAGCTATAGTTTGAAGTCTGTAGCAGACCAATCTCCATGGCATGGGTAGGTGTGGTTTCACCAATACTTAAATATACAGTTGAAAGCTGAAGTTGAAGCTGAAGCTGAGAGATCAGCCCCTAAATAGAACTAAATTTCTTTAATGTAGAAGATAAAATAATAAGCATAAGCAAGTTCTATACTCTCAAGTTTGGCCAATCACAATCATAATAATTAACTATTATTCTAAACTGGGAACATCAAGTAATAAACATCACAGAGAGATGTATTCATTCTGTAAATTATTTACAGTGAGACAGCTTCTTGGGCAAGGGTTCATTGTTTTATCTACGCTGGTTGCATATTTACAGCTGTACATCATAATTGTTGAATTCTTTTCAGATGCAAGTCAAAAAAGTAACAATCTGATTATCAGCTACCAAAATTCTTGTTAGTATCCCTGAGTTCAGGTGAATTTCAAAATCTGTATTTATTATTCATTATTATTCAATATTCAATATTATTCATTATTATTCAATATTATTCAATATTATTCATATTCACCAAATATTAGTATATGTTAGATGATATGCAGAGACACAGAGGTTTTGAAACCATTCCTCCTCTGTTTTTGCTTCTCATTTGAATTCCCTTGACAAAGTCTTGTGGGTATGGCCTTCATCATTAAGCGCCAAGACTGATAACTGGGGTCAGTGATTCCACAGGAGTGCACATCAATTGTTTATCCGTTGCTCCTTCTTGTAAACTGTCTTTGGCACCTCACTAGGATCCTGTTTATAGAATTGTTTTTTCATCACTTGTTTACTGTTTTATGATGCCCCCCTTTTGAATAAAACAATTCATTATTGTCAGGTAAAAGGAAAAATTAAGGCAAAGCATACTGATTGCTGGACCCTTTCCATTAAAAAGCTTCAGCCACCCACACATCCCACCATGCCCATCACCCCCATGCATCCACCCCCAGCCCCCACCCCCCATCACCACCACCACCACCAACAGACAACAGACACCAGACACACACACACACACACACACACACACTGACAGTGACAGCACCAGGGGCTTATTGATGGCTACCAGTCGTTCTGTAATACAAACAGACATCTTTCTGAATCATAGCCCACAGAGCATTTTACGAAGAAGCACATCACTGCCACCTAGAGAATGAATGGCATCCTGAATCCTTTGAAGACTCAGCATTCCCTCTGGGCCTTATTAAAAGCCCATATTTTATTTCCATACAGGGTTAAGATGTGATATATTTCAGCTTTCAACATAAGTATATTTTTGATGGTTTTAAAAAATAAAAATTTTAGAGACACCATATGAATGTGATTTAGTGAATGTACAACTGTGTTTTAAATTGCTAGTTTCCTCCACCAAGTATAGAGTGCTGACGGGGGTAGAAAGCATCAATATGATCCTGTTTTCCTCCTACACTTCCGGTTGTTAGAAGATCTACCTTGAGACCAAAACAGGACACAGGCAGGCTCTGACAACAATGCATTGCACTATTATTGCCACTAGGGGGTCTGCTTTCATTGTCCCTTCTTTTAAGGTATTTTTGTCAGCATATTTTGTTAGGCAATCATTTGTGTGGGGTGCAACAGAGTGTGAAAGAAGTCTTATTTTTTGGACAAACCTCAGACCTACCCCTTAACCTTAATCCCAGATTTATACATATCCCCAGACCCAACCATAATCCTTTGGAATTTGGAATGGAATTTAATATGTTGTGTCCTAGTGTGTGCTTTCATAGCACTCACACAGTATTTACTTATTTAAGCAGAGAGTAATGGCCATAATTGCCAACTAGATATAAAACGTGGTCTGTGCAGTCATCCAATCCACATCAGTACAACATTAATGGAAGCATCAGCAGAAACGAAATCGTAATGAAGGCAAAAGAGTGTGTGAGAGAAAATTTTTCTTAGCAATGGTTTTGGCAGTGGTGTAACACAAATTCCATGTTAAATGTTTTTCATGCTCTTGATTATTTTCAATCAAACTCACGCTATGGAGGGGTATTTGTACATATGCAACAACATTTTAAATTGTCAAGAAAACCTTTAAAGGGCTGCTACAGTACTCCGCACATTTAGCAAAATTGTCCAGTATTGATTCACAATCAAATATTGTACATTTATCTGTTTTATAGATAGCATTTCATACATTCAATAAATATGTATGTGGCTGTGTAAATATCACTTTAATGTAGTTTCAAAGCACATTACACAGCACATTACAGTTAGTCCTTTTCACTGAATAAATTGATCCATTATTAACTGTTGGTATTGCACCACTTCTCCATGTTTCCTCTCACTTCTGTGTGTTTGCCTTAAACTGTGTGTGCAAATGAGAAACAGCTTGTTGATTGACATGAAATTCAACAAACGAAAAACAGCACAATGGCTGTGATATTTACACGGCTTGTCGTACTTCGAAAATGATGATGTCTTAGTTTACTATGATTTGACCTCCCTCATTTTGAAAGGCACATCACAATCTGCTTCTCAAATTAAAGCTCTACTTTCGCACTTACAAGCATGGTGTTTGTGATGTTCTTTCAAAAATTGTGTCACAATAATATGAATCAGAACAGTGGGGCTTAAGCTGTACCACAAGAGACCCATTTAGCCTTGAAGCCTTTTTGTATGCTTATTTTGTATGCTTACAGATTCTGAAGCAAATTTACGAGGAAATAATAATTCAGTTTAGGTTTTTGAAACCTGGTATTTCAGCAACCAAAAATGCAAAAAGCAGTAAGTGAAGTAGTGAAGTGTGGAGGAGAACCACAAGCTCTTGTGCACTGTACTAATGTTTATATGATGTTAAACCAAAGTTGTATTCCTGTGTAAAGAAACAATGTTATTATTGTTTCCAATAATACTGAATGTCATCGTGTACAATGTGACAGGAGGATATTTTCACATCCTGGATTCACTGATAAAACCATCTGTATGGTCAAAATATAACAAACTGCCTTAAACTGGCTTCTGAATCATAAATGTGGCGAATACAGTAGCAACTGAAGCAAAATCAGCAAGGATGTTTGCTAGTGTGCATGACTGTGGCCATTTTCTTATGAACTGTTCCTCCAATCACAGGAACTATCCATAGGTTGTTGTCCCATGTCCCAATTTCCTCTACACCAGGTAACAAGAAACAGATTTTTTTCCACTGGGTGCCTATTTACTCATTTTAAAGAGGGCAGGCAAAGGGCTATGCCTAGTGAGAAATACAAAATGTATTCTGACCACCAGGAATAACCTCAGCACTAATCCAGTGCTTCTGAAGAGACCAAAATCAGACAGTAAAATACAAGGGGAAAAAATTATTTGACATTTCTGCTTCACCCTGGAAAATCTTGTCTTAGAAGAGAATATCACAGGAAATAATCCCCACTGGCACATTCAGAGCCTGTGATAAGCTAAATCCAAGTGAGGGGCGACCATGTCCACCTCTCATACTCTGTTAACATTGTTATATCATATGCATGTGTGAGCTGGCAGAGTCTTTTAAATACCACTGTTACGCTGAGAGTCAGGTTGGCCCTCTGATGGATCTACAAGGCTTGACTGGATTCATTTCTGTAGGTTTTAATCTGTATCTGAGGTTGACTAAAAGAAACCTGTCTTCATATTGTAAAATTTCAAATATGAATTGCTGAATATACTTGTGATAAGAAGGTTCAGTTAGGAACATTTCCTTTGTCACTGCAACTAGTATGTAATGTATCTGAGAGATAAAACTGGATCTGGCCTGAAGGGTCTTTCTGTAATGTACCTCCTGGTGTCATAGCATTTTGACACCAGGAGGTACATTACAGAAATGTCCATTCCATCCTGATGCATTCTCATTCCCTCTTTATTTTCCTGTGGTGTACACAGAATCAAATCTCAGTGGGTGTGTCACCAAGGTTATTATGTCATTGTTTCAGTTCTGATTTTTGCATTATCCCACCATGCCGTTTTGAATTAAAGATATCACTTAGCAAGACAGGTTCTTTTAAGAAGCTAGAGACCTTTGTCCATGAGCGCCATGTCAGTGCGTTTTGTTGGTGGAGGTTCAAACAACTGGTCATGAAGCAAATTCCTCCCTCCTTGATTCAAAATCTGAAATACTTCTTTAGAATAGCAACTGAACTTCTCAAGAGAACCTCAATGTAAAGCATCAGAATTTTAGAGACAACATGTAATACATTGCTAGAGGGTCTACACAAAATTAAAATGTGTCAGTGTTGTCATGACTGAAAATGAAAAATAAGCAGTGTGATAAATGAAAAAAGTGTGAGAAAGTGGAGCTTAGATCAGTGGAGACTTATTATAATCATAGAAGCATCCTCTCGCATCCTCCCCAATGCTGAGTGCTATGGATGCACACAGTCTCTTTTAACCCCTTTACACAGAAGGGTATCAAGCATTTGAAGAACCGTTTTTCATTTGAGGGCAAATTTTGTGTATGGTAAAACTGACACAAAGATCTCTGATGTAGGACTGCAATTGCTCAACATTGGGAGATAAGGTATTGTACATGTGAATTTATATACTGGTGTAAAATGAAGTCACCATGTATATGGTGTATTTCAGTGGCATTTGATATATATGCTGAAATTTCAGTAAATGACCCATGTTACATTAAATATTCATCCTCTGTTAACTTCTCAGAGTATCAGCATATTTGTCTTTTGCACCTCTTACAGTACGTGAAAGTTTTCCCTTGGGCACCACTGTAGGTTGTACAAAACACAACATGAAGAAAAAAAAGCCTTGGAATAGGCCCTGATCAAGACTACTTCCCTTGGTGATAGAAAAAGCGGGTTAATGCCTCTTGAAGAACACAGATTGCTAGTTAGTAAGTAGAGGTGGGCAGCTTGGCTTTTAATATTGTGCTGAATCATTTTGTTCATTACGAAGATCCCCTTCACTGACTCACTTATTGGTTCCGTTCCTCCAGTACTTTCCTCTACTTTTTTCAGTATGTGACTATGTGAATGCAAATCTTGTATCCAGATCACACCTCCCACACACATCTACCTTTCGTAGCAAACATTTGCATGATACCATGAAGAAAAAGAAAGACTTAGAAATTCACAGCTTATCAGTTCTCAATCCCAATCAGTGCTAAAACCCTGCTCTTGCACATTACTAGCTATTTTTATCCACCAGCTTTGCTTGCTATCTTAATGAAATCATGTCAGAGAGATGGATTGACAGCCTGTCTCATTACTTTTGTCTTATTTATATGTTCCACTGAGTCTGATGTGTTCTGAGTTTCCCCTAATGTTTTATAATGCTCAAAACATTATTTGTACTTAAGGCAGAAAGGGAAGTTTATGCCCTTCTCATCCTTCTTGAGAGGAGTTCTCTATTCAAAAGTCAAGTATTTGGTCTGAGTAATCAGAGTATTCAGCATTGTGTATTGATGCTAAAGTTTTATTTTCAGAAACTGAAAACCTGTGGGCTCATGACTGGTTAAGGTGCATGCCTTGAGGGCAAGCTAAGCTCTACTGCCCCAGTTTGATCCCAGACATGTTATCATCTGACAATGGCCAGGAACCCACAGCAACTGCACAAATTGGCTTCAGGCCACCGGTGATAAGGTGCGTATATTGGCCAGGGTTGCTCATCTCACTGCTCTCAGGCACATGAGACATCTGTGAATGGCTTGGATGACATTGGTGGAATTGGGCCTACTCTCCAATGAAAATCCACACCACTGTAGTGCAAAAAAAATGTAATCGGCTGCAGGCAAGTGTATTAGGGGACTGAATTTGTCTTGCTGCAAGCACTGCTGCATGTTTGTTGTGGTGAGCCTAGTATACAATTAAAGATTCTAAAAAATAGGTTGCATTAAGGAAAAAAAATGCTCTAAAAACTTTAAAACTACACTACATGTTTTTTACACTTTTTTCAGGTATTTACAGCTTTAAAATGTATTTAATATTAATCTGAACAACCTTACAAGTCACCCTCACCAAAGTTTCACTACGACAATTTATTCATGATACTTGGAATTGATGGATTGTGTATTATTATTATTTTTCTTTTCTTTTACATAAACTTGTCTGAGCACCCCTCATGTATCATTGCTGGAGGGGCTTTTCACAACAGCTGCATGTGATAACTGTGCTTCAGCTGATTTTCCTTTATCATTTCCAGCATTTCTGGTGAAAAAAAAATTGATGAGAACTGCCTCAACCCTCAAAAGCTGCAGCTGAACAAATTAAGAATACAAATAAAGAAATATATTAAAAAGTTATTGAACTACAGGAGATTGCTAATGACTATGTCCATGACTAAGTATTTCTCAGATTTTTTTGGTTTTGTTTTGTTTTTGCAAAAAATAAATTACTGGATATATGAACTGAACCTATCAATCTCCTTGCACACATCTTGTAGTGTCTCACAGGAGATGCCAGATGTCTGTTGCTGGGACCAGATAACAAAAGTCCAAAACTCTTCCTGAGCCACTAAAGATGAGATACAGGGAGGACCCAGAGACCTTGCAACAGACCAGGTAAGCTTGCCTGATAGTATTTACTGAGAAAAACAATGGTAGTGGAAAAAGACCAATTATTTGTTCCCAAAGGTGCAAACAGAAGCTTCTCAACTGTGAAACGCAGTGAATCATCATAGTATAGGAAAACTCTCAGAGACCTCACAATGGTAAAGTCCCCAAAACAGTCAGGTATGGAAAAGCATCTGGCCAAAAACAGAATTCCAAAAAAGTGGGACAATGCGGGGTTGCCTCGTAAACAAAGTTTCATGGCAGGACCTGATTGGGGCGGTAACTGTGCATTGTTTAAGAGTATTATCTATTTACGTGTAACAGTTAAAGTATGTACTGGATTCCTGCCCTTTCACAGCAGTATTCTTCCAGAGTAGAGAGCAAGCATAATCATATGAAGCAAACTTGACACAGATGGATGTAAACAGATGCAAGGCTTTAGCCATATGACAGCACTTTGCTGGTGGGTTAAAGAGCATTGTATATTAGTGAGCTGCTGTTTCTGTGTGTTTTTAATTCATGTAGAGACTCCTCACTACTTTGGGATCACTGGGCATTTGTAGTCAACACAAGAGAAGGCTGATGATGAAAAGATCACCATCCAAAACCCCGCTGAATGCATCAAAAAATAAAAAGAAATAAAAAAAAACAAACAGACACATGTCTCTCGAGAGTATGCCAGATGCCATGGCTTGTTTTCTGTTCAGTGTAATCTAAGCAAGATAAAAAGCAACCCCAGTCATTAAGAGGAGGCAAACAACACAGTTTGTACACATGCCCTGTCCAAAGTGGCTTTAGCTTGCTCCATTCCATTATGTGTAATTGCATTGGGCCTTCTCCAGAAGTGATTGGTGACACAGTAAAATATTTTTTAGCCACTTCCTGTTGAAGTACAAGTACACCTAATGAGAAAACATGTGTGTCTGTGTTTATACTGAATATTGTTCTATGATATTTCCTTATTTGCTGTTCATAGTTGCAAATTGCGATCAGAAATATCTAAGTCATGTTTTACTGGACTGTGATGGTTTTATTATTGCACCACAAAGGTCAAACACATAAAAAGTTTGGGGTTTGGGGAGTGTGGGTGCAGAGGTGGTCATGTGTGTTGATAGCTCCTGCCATAGTTTTGGATATACAATTTACAGCAGGGATCTGGTAATAGCTGTGGGTTGGAGCATGGAGACATTAATATCCATACATGAAAAACCAGATTCTCTCTGGGAAGCCAAAGCTTCTTCAACATGCATGACCAGACTATAAAGTACTTTCTGTCCTCATTGCTGTGTCCAGCGGGAGCAGTCGTGTGTGTTGTCTTGTGGCTGATTGGTCCAGCTGGGCAGAGCTCTTGTTCATCAGGGAGGATGAAAGTGACAGAAACACCATGTTTAAACAGCTGTAGAGTTACATGATTACAGAAGCTGACTTAAGAAAAATCTGCTTAATCACGGCCTAAGCTGGTCAAAGGGAAAACAAAACTGCAGCATCATTAATAATACATACAAGATAAACAGAGAACAAAAACAGGGTATTTGAACATCTTTACTCAAGTCAAAGGATATAGGGTGAATTAAGGCATAGGTTGAATTAAGGTGCACAAATCCAGATAGCGTACTGGCATTTAACATTTTCTGTGATTAATAAGTATTAATGATGAATTAAAAACTGAAAGAAAACTCAGATTCTGGCTTTGGTTTGAGTTATTGATAAGTCTTAAATTGCAGAATACATGCTCGTAAGGTTATCTATCTCAGTATCTTACAAACACACTACACACACAGTTTATGTTGGAGAAAGGATCCTGTGTTTTGATATTTTCAGTCTAAACTGGCAAGATCAAAGTCTGCACCACTGCTGCTTTACAAACTCTACCCTTTTGGGCAATCACTTCCTTCTACATTGCTAAACGAGTGTATTTAGACTGTGGTGTATTATAAAATGTTTCTGCAGGAGAGTGAATTTTAATATCTTCCCCTTGGGGGAACTTGTACAGCTGAAATATCATATCTTACATAAATGTGACACTTATGAGACTATAAACACCATACACATTTTTTATGCTAAATAGCGGTGATGCTGTAGTTTAATTATCTAATTAAAGCCCAGGCAAAATGTTACCCCAAGTTGCAGTTTCAAGATTCACATAAATCATTAAAATGGGGTTTGTGTGAAGAGGATAATAATAAAATGGCGAGATTATTTTTCATTAGATTAAGCGGAGGCAAATAAGGGAAATTCACTCTAAATTTTCAAACTGCATGTCTCTGTTTGACTTGATGTACATTATTCCTATTGACTTTCAGAATACCTCTGCAATCCACTGATTGCATATGTACACACACACACACACACACACACACACACACACACACACACACACATATATATATATATATATATATATATATATATATATATATATATATGCAAGGAAGCTATTACAGGCAGACTGGCTATAGCTACATGGCACAGGTAACCTCTCACCTCAGAGGCACAGAGAAGACTGAATCACCATTACCTGGATGCAGGTAATAACACTGGTGACCCCTCCCCCCCAGGAGTCAACTAACAAACACATAAATCAATTAATACCCCAAATATACATTTTCACCTCAAAAATATATGTAATGCATACAGTCTTACATGTTTACATATCCATGTACCCAAATTGAACATAGACACTTAATACAACCCGAACACTAGTCAATAGACATTACCAGAGAAAAACACCCCTCTCTTAGTTAGAACCGTCCATTGTTTGGCGCTCCTGCGCGAATAAGGAAGTGTCGGTAGATGTGCTCTGCTTTGGCAAGCGTCAGTATCACTGCAGGTAAGCTCCGCGCTTTAAATGATTATTAGAGTAAGTGT
This sequence comes from Megalops atlanticus, assembly GCA_019176425.1. Lineage (NCBI taxonomy): Eukaryota > Metazoa > Chordata > Actinopteri > Elopiformes > Megalopidae > Megalops > Megalops atlanticus. The sequence goes on along the minus strand of CM032875.1, from coordinate 30,602,776 downwards.
AGAAACCATCCTCATTGTGTGTGAAGACCTGGGCTGACGGCACGGCGCGCCTCATGCCATTGCACCCGTGATCTCCTCCACTCAACTCGTAATGTCCATTAAAAGACTTATCTCACTCTCTCCAGTTGTTTCCGCGTTATTTTAAACAGTCCATACTGCAGCACATTTACAAACAACCCAGACAATTTTTTCGCAACATTCCCGACACCAAACATTCATTAGAACGCGAAAATAAAAAGTAAACAGTCCATTATTTTAAAGTAGCGCTCACATTAATGTCCCTCGCACACATGAGCGCTATTTTTAGTGACGGTAAGAATGTCACTCCGTCACAAGCTATAACAGCCTCCACTCTTCTGGGAAGGCTTTCCACATGATTTTGGAGTGTGTCTGTGGGAATTTGTGCCCATTCAGCCAAAGGAGCATTTGTGAGGTCAGGCACTGATGTTGGACGAGAAGGCCTGGCTCGCAATCAGCGTTCTAATTCATCCCAAAGGTGTTCAATGGGATTGAGGTCAGGGCTCTGTGCAGGCCACTGGAGTTCCTCCACACCAAACCAAACTCATCAAACCATGTCTTTATGGACGTTGCTTTGTGCACAGGGGCACAGTCATGCTGGAACAGGAAAGGGCCGTCCCCAAACTCTTGCCACAAAGTTGGAAGCATACACTTGTCTAAAATGTCTTTGTATGCTGTAGCATTAATGTTACCCTTCACTGGAACTAAGGGGCCTAGCCCAAACCCTGAAAAACAGCCCTAGACCATTATCTCTCCTCCACAAAACTTTACAGTAGGCACTGTGCATTCCAGTAGGTAGCGCTCTCCTGGCATCCGCCAAACCTAGATTCATCCATCAGACTGCCAGATAGTGAAGCATGATTCATCACTCCAGAGAACGCATTTCCACTGCTCCAGAGTCCAGTGGTGGTGTGCTTTGCACCACTCCAGCCGTCGCTTGGCATTGTGCATAGTGATGTTGGGCTTGTGTGCAGCTGCTCGGCCATGGAAACCCATTTCATGAAGCTCCCGACACACAGTTCTTGTGCTGATGTTGCAGCCAGAGACAGATTGGAACTCTGTAGTGAGTGATTCAACAGAAGATAGGCAGTTTTTATGCTTCTACTTGACAAAAATAGCACTTACAGTTGACCGGTGCAGATCTAGCAGGGCAGAAATTTCGCGAACTGACTTGTGGCAAAGATGGCATCTTATGACAGTGCCACGTTTAAAGTCACTGAGCTCTCCAGTACGACCCATTCTACTTCCAAGGTTTGTATATGGAGATTGCATGGCTATATGCTTGATTTTATGCACCTGTTAACAATTGGTGTGGCTGAAACACCTGAACTCAATAATTAGGAGGGGTGTCCACATACTTTTGGCCATATAGTGTATCAATATTAAAATACCTGGAAGTGTATAAAATGTGCACACAGTTAAGTTATATTATATCCACACTTACTAACCTTAAAGGTTAGTAATAAAGCTAATTTTGTTAACATAGTAGAACTCAAATAGGGTTTACTCCTGTTTACGTTTAATACAGCTGTGGGTATGTCATGTGTATTCATATATCTGAAAGTAAAATTATGTCTGTTGGTTGTCTTGCTGAAAAGTCACAACAGCAATGCCCCATTATTCACTCTAATGAAGATTAAGACAGTTTATCATTTGAAATTTTTAGGCAATTTAAGTTTTGTGGTATGGTAAGTACATTTTTTCTGCAGTATAGCAGAAACTGTATATCAACAGAGAATTATATCTTGGGCTCAGGGATCAACATTAGAGACACATCCAAACTGAAAGCAAGGTCCAAGATGAGTATTGAGGCACTAGAGTGATCAGAGTTTCCAGCTACTCTGATTCCATTAACATGTGACCTGTGAAATGTTTCAGTTGGCAAAAAGATGAAAATCTCCTTGAAAAGTGATAGATTATTTCAGTTATTCCAGTAGCATGTTAACAGATCTCTGAGACCATTGTGGCTGTTCCTTTCGCATTCTATTATGTTAGTAATTACCTATCTGGAAACCTATCCATTACTCTTTCTTTATCCCATGAGGCCCAGAGGCTTAACCAACAGCTTGACTGTAAGCTGCTATCATAATTACATTTCCCAACAGCAGTTAGCTGGAGGTGGTTGTGAAACAGTTACTTGGGGATACAGCCACTCTTTGCAGTGACAGAAGACTTCTGTTTATTTACCTTTACATGACATTAATCCAGTTCTAAGTCCCGAACCTCCTCGCAGCCTTTTCAGAGCTGTCACTGTCAGACGGATCGTGCAGCAAGGTCATAAACTGTGTGGAAGCGCCAGTGTGGTGTCAGCACCAAAGACACAGGAATCAGAAACAAAATAGTGTCAGATGAATACACGAGCAGGGAAATCATCAAAGCCAGGCAGAGTGTATGTGCAATGGTAAGGTACTGGCTCCTGAAACACATGTCAAAGTACCCAGTAGCCGTATTTGAAATGGTGTTCAAAACATGCCGGGGGACAGAATTTTGTTTTTCCCATGCCAATAGCTTGCTTATGTCACAATAAATTTGAAATGTTTCATAAAGAAGTGAACTTCTATTTTGGACGACAGTCAAGATTCTCATAAAACTCAAAGAGTTTTGTGAATAAGAAGGCTTTTTATAAGATATGGTGTAAAAGTGGAAAAAATGAAACAGCTTGCTAGAATTTTAAAATATTGTATCTCTCTGTACAATATATTCTAAACAGCTTGTGTGATTGAGGCTCGTGAATCTCTCAAGAATCTGTGCTTGTACACATAACATTAATCATGATGGTGCACTGCAACAAGGTTCTGGATATGAATACATCTGAGTAATTTTACTGCAGTTTGTTTTGTGTATATAAAGTATGTCTTTCACTTGGATCTACTTTGATTTGCCTGAATGTTTCTCACAGTGGAGCTGGTTAGAACAGCTATCACTGTCTAGGTTTTATTCTACACTTATTAACCTATCAAGATCAGATTATTTTCCATCAACAACTTATGGTTTGATATGGAAGAACTAGACTGAGACCTGGGTGCATTAAAAACCATCAAGTAGCATTTTACAAATAGTGCAATTCAATCAAACATGTGAAAACATTAAATCTAACAAAATATGGGTGTGGATCCGTGAGTCGGAATGAGTTGTTAGGAATACATGCACCATCCATGAGAAAGGACACAGGACCTTTGACCCCAGATGATTTACTGAGCACCTGTTGCCATCCCTTACTCTATGTTCCTTTACCCTGACCCTGTCAAGGGGTTCATCCGTGCTTTGCATGCAAGGCCTGGACAGGCCCCCGAGATTACCCTGGACAACATTCTCTCGTATTCTCTGGGAAAGAAAATAAATAAATAAAACGCAAGAGCCAGGTATTTGTGCGTTATTAATGAAGTATGAGTCCACTGTGCTCAGATGAGCCAGCAGTGCACTGAATAACACTGCATTACATTACACCACTACATTACAAACTGTTGACTGCAGAGTGCTGTCACAGAAACTCCATGCCATTTCCCATCTGTATATTTATTTTTTAAATCCCTGTCAATAATTCAAATAATAATTTTATTATTTTCACATCTCAGTTCCAGCATAGTTTTCAGATTCTTTAAGAAACACTTAAAAACACTGATCCTCCCCAGACACTGAAAGTAATACATCAGTTGACCTTAAATATGCAGTAAGTATAGTACAAGAAATTATGGATGCCTGTTTCAATAATCTTGCCATCACTCCCTGGTGTGACCACCCTGCTGCCGCATAAAGAATTTCACACCCATGATGGCCCAACCAGGAGTGCAGTCTGTCTATCTAGATGATAATATGATGTCTGATGGTTTTTTGGGAGATAAGAGTGCTATCCTCCATCTGAGTTGTGAAACTGGAGTGTCTGGGTTGTCTTATTTGTGCACGGTCCAATGAAGCAGAACCATCTGTTAGAGATCACAGTAGCCAGCATATCCACACTCTTGACTGGCATAATGGCGCTGCCCAGCAGAGACCCACCACTTGTATCATTATCTATTTAATGGGATTAGAATTCCATTTCCATCAAGTACAGCCAGGCAAATATAGACCTCTAATGAAGCTGCATCTGACAATGATGCTGCATATATCCCACTAAATCATACATAACAAGGCAATTACTGTTCATTGCTTTTTAGTGAGCTTGTGTGTGTCTGTCATAGTGTACAAGTTACTTCTGTCCATAAAATATGAACAGTTTAAATACATGCTTTTTGGAAACTACAGTTTGATAATAAAAAATCTCATTCACAATATTGCAAATTAAATGGGTAAGAGTGATTACTTTATTCATTCGAAAATACAAATACATTGTGTAAATGCTTTTCAAAAGAATACATAACTACATAAATGTTTATATAAGCAAGCAATTCACACCATGGATAATGTCGTATCGGACTTGCAGTAGTAAATATACTATAAAAAAACCCTAGAGTTGTGGTGAAAATTTGAGTAAAGTTTAGGAGAGGCAAGATTATCTTATAGATAATCCATGGAGTGAATTACTTGCTTATAAATTGCAGTCACTGGCTGTGAAATATGGCTTCTTGCACCATAACTCCATTAATCAAAAAGTCATTTTATCAATACACAGCAGCAGATTTTTCTGAAACAGCCTTGTTTTTGTTTGAATTGTACTTTTTCTTAAGATGACATGGTGATCTTATGGAATTCCAGCCTTAATTCAAGACTGGACAATTAAAATGCTGTTCTACCTCTTTGTTAATTGTTGAATACTGTACAAACATCCATAGATTTGTTATAAAGACGTGGAGACATGTTCCATGAGAGGTCATGATTGAACAACCCAGATCAGAACTATTGCATCACTTGGTAAGGGGTGCTAGCTGTGGTGATGGTGTTAGAACACTCCTGATAACATCTCTGAAAAGCAAGTGGCCTTTGTGAGTGATCATACCTCCACTGTCAACTGAAGCAGCAGATGGTACACTGGCTGGAGATTCTGCTAGGGTATTATTTCACCACAGAGGATTGGCCTGGCAAACATCAAGGAAATACCAACATGCTGTTACATTGGCCCTTTGCTGAGAGTGGAAACACTACATGCAGCAGCATCAAGACATCAAGGTCATCCAGAGGACAACATAAATAATACCATCGTCCTCTATTGCAGGATAGCTGTCAGTGGACATACATCAGTTTAAGCAGTGGCAGGATAAGGACCCTGACAGTAGCCCTGTGCTCCTTTGGATGGTGGAGTAAAGCTGTCAATTATAGCTGGTGTTAACTCAAGCCCTGGGCAGTAAAGTCACTCTGTGTACCAGTGGTGTAGTCGTGAATAAAAAAGTGCATCCACTCTAATACAGAATGCAGATGGAGCAGGGCAGAGTGACTGACAGAATCTGTACTGATTTAGTTGACTGTAGGTCACACTACAGAAGTCTTACTGAGCCTTTCGTGCTTTCAGCCAGTAGAATCACGCACTACCACTTTGAGGCTCCTCTTGAGCAGTGATAGAAATTTCTGCATTCCTGTCACCTGTGCTGAAATTTGCCTTTGTCAAGAAGAAATTACCAACATGTGGACTCTGCAACCTCTCCTCCAGGCAGTATGCAATGACAATATGCAGCATAATCAGGCTGAGTAGGTCGCAGGGCTTGGCTAGCTAATGGCAGTGCAGAGCCCCAACTACATGCCTGAATAAAGGTAGATTTGATCAATGTGACAGTTGCACAGTTCAGAAATAATGTGATGCACAAATGTGATGAACAAAGTGTTAAAAATGTATTGATTTGAATGCATTATTTTTATTTCACAATACATACTTAGCTATTAAATAAATTAATTACTCCATACCCTGAGCTCAAATTACTTTCAAGCTACATTTGTGATGTACTGGTCAGCTGTTGAACTTGCATGGCAAATCAGTAAATGCTAATAATATGGCAAATACCAACAATTTATAAGCATTGTGTTTTATTCATTTGGCTGTTAAATTTGGGAATGTCTATTGACATGACTAAAATATGACTGTTGAATGGTCAAGTACATTTGTATTCAGCAATACTTTGATGAAAAAGAGCTGGTTCTTCCTGAAAAAAGAAACTACCTAAATTTGTATGTAAATTAATTGAGGCTAATACAATATAATGAAAGGTTGGTGTTCCCAACACTGGTCTTGGTGGCCACAGTCCATCAAACTTTCCTGCTGTCAGTAAAACACTTAACACTCACAACTGTGGAGGGCTTTCAATTAAGCTGATTGCAATGTTTAAAAGTAATAATTGGTTAATTAACTTTGTTCAGTGCCTGGCTGTAATGAAAACCTGAATAAATCACATAATTATTTAATGAATTAAAATATTTTAAAATTAGATGCAGTGTGTTTCTGAGTTTCATTTCCTTTGTGGGTGGAATTTGCAATTTAATTTTGCTAAATTGCTTCAGAAATTTCCACTACATTAAATTTCCTTGCCTAAAATAGTGGTCATGTTATTCAATTAAAACTAAAAGAGTCAATATTTCCTTGCATGAAATAAATGAGGACTGCATGACTAAAATGTGACAAAATCTAACAGATTTTTAGCCACATAGACAAAGACCAAGACTAAGGCATGGAGCACTGGGAAAAAACAAGAATCAACCAAATGCTCCAGTGTTTTAAAATGGCATTTAAACTATGACTTTGTTCATAGGTGTTTACAGGTCACATAAGAAAAAAGTAGAATGCAGCTATGCTGTGTTCACCATATTAAACACTACTGGTAACTGAGTGCCTACAGGGACACCAGGAGGATTTAAGGTTTAATGGTTTAAATCCCTGCGGGTCATGTGGTAGAGAAAAACTGACCTATGACAGGTACATTCCTAAACTGCATAAATCCAACTGGCATGAAAAGAGAAATTTTCACATTATTTTGCAATATCCTCTCAAAGCAACCACTATTTTTAAATAAAAGAATTATGCACTGAATTAATCATCTGCCAGAGCTACACAGAGAGAGGAAATAATGCTTCACAAAAATGATTTTTTCAAGCTACTCCCTGGGAACGGCTTTTCTCTACATATCAGTATTTTATTCAAATTAGCATTACTGTTTTCTTATTCAAGAGCCAACAGCATAATTGAAAAGGCTGTTTTCAAACAAGTTGGAAGTCTTTGTTGCATTATTCATAACTATCAAGCTGGAAAGAGTGAATCTTCCCAGTGATGCATCATTTTCAATAAAGTAGTGTAATTCTTAACTTATGACTCTGTCCCAAAAAGGCAAAATTGTCTCATAATTTTTACAGTGAAAGAGAAGGTATAAGTGGGCTTTTATGAGAGGCCCCATGAGAGATAATTCATACTTAGTCTCACACACAGCATCATAATATCACACGTACACACTATACTCTTACACAAACACTACTATATCCTCTTACATGCACAATCATACTCTCTTTTATTTACTGTGTGTGAGACCAAGTATGATTTATCTCTCAAGGGGCCTCCCATAGGCTTTTGTTGCTTTCAGCTATCAAGGATGAGTGCATGCTTTAATATTCTAAATTTTAAAATATGGCCTTTATAATGGAGCTTGTACTCAAATCTTTTCACGTGTTCTTTATTGCTGTAAACCATCTACCATCTACTGTAAACCATTGAGGATCAACAGTTCAGAGGTTGCTAGGGCACTGGACACATATAGAGTGTTAAAGTAGAGGCTGCATTCTTGCACTATTTATGTATAATATTGCTGTCTACCTAGCTATATCATATTCATTACAAACATTTAGTGATTTAAGCATTTAGCTAGCTAAGTCTGTGTTTTCAAAAGAATTTTGTGGCATTTCTTTAAACCAGCGTTTCTCAAACCTCTCCTGGAGTACCACTTGTCCTGCATGTTTTAGATCTCTCCCTGCTCCAACACAGCTGATTCAAATGATCAACTCGTTATGAACTCCTGAAGCTGCTTAACAACAAACTGATCATTTGAATCAGCTGTGTTGGAGCAAGGAGAGATCTAAAACATGCAGGACAAGTGGTACTCCAGGAGAGGTTTGAAAAATGCTGCTTTAAACAAATTAGTAAGCTAAATATGTAGCAAACTGGCCTGCAAACATATTATGTATCTTGTGGTAATTGCTTTGCTAGCTGGTAATCAGAGGCACATTTCATGAAGCTGATTTGACAAACTCAGCTTCAGATAAAACAAAAACCCAAGCCAGGCTAGTCATATTTTACACCAACCTGTTATATTACATTTTTGTCATTAGCAGACACTGTTATCCCAAGAGACTTACATAGTTTGTCATTTTTACATGTTTTACATCCATTTATACAGCTGGATATTTATTAAGGCAATTGTGGATTAAGTACCTTGCCCAAGGGTACAGCAGCATTGCCCTAGCAGGGAACTGAACCAGCAACCTTTCAATTATGAGCCCTGCATCTTACCACAGTGCCACCCCGTTATGATATAAATGATCATGCTAACTCAGGAGTGGCTTGATAATCAAGCCAAGTGTGTTTATACATGTCAAAAATGGAAGATATTGATCACTGTTTTGTGAGAGGGGGTTTGAAGGAAGGCAAATAAGGGAAAGGAGATATTTACAGTTTGGCGTGAATATTAATTCAAATAGATACCAAGTACTGGAGAACATTTTTTTCAAAGATGAAAACAAAACAAAACACAATTGGACAGTTGCCCAGTAGACTGTGGGAGACTGTCTGACTAAACACACCTGCCTCTGGATTCAAGGTCAACCTACCATTGTATCTGCAGTTTGCCAACATACTGTACGCACAGGTCAGTTTGTTGTGGAAACATTGCAGCTCACCTCAGGCATAGAGAACATACTGAAGAGGGGATTCAGTAGAAAAACAGCTACAGTTATCCACAGGGGCTCCCCAGCTTGCTTAGTTGACGGGGTCCCATCTCTCCTTGACTGTGTTCCACTCCGACACTCACAGGAACCTGACACTCTGAATTCCAGAGGTCACACATAAAATATGTTGGAAACAAATGTACAGAGAACCTCTACACTGAAAGAAAAGCTCGCACAGGGAATGAAAATATAATTGTTCAATTTTTAATACCACTCAGTGAATCAATAATTTAGACTTTCTTCAGTAAACACACTTTTATAAGCTCAGAAAAGCCTTAGCAAAATGCTTTCCATTAGAGTGTCCATAACTGGCAAATGCTGGAGCTGGAGTTTGAGCTTGGTCCTGACTGCCCTCTGAAAGTGAAACATTGGTACTACAGTGACCTTTAAGAGGAAAATGAGCGCTGGGAATGCAGTGCTTTCAGTGGAGACATATACAATGCCCTCCATATTTATTGATATTTCTGATTAAATAGGAACACAACATAAAATGAACATATTGGATAACTTTTCTTGAATTTTTTCTTTGTTAAATGTAAGGCTTTAATCTTAATAGCACTGCACACAGCAAAGTCATGCTATTCATTAACAATGATTAAAAAACATGAAGGTCATATTTATTCACACCCCTGTAATTTTATGCAAGTTATTTCATTAAATGCATCTATTTATATAATATAATTATATAAATATTATCTATATTTATCTATATAATAATGCAATACAGGTATACCTTGGTTAACAAAGCTTCTGAGAACAGAGCTCCTTTTAAATAATATTAACTTTTTCATGATAAAAAATATATGTTTGTCATGATATTGTTTTCCTTATAAAAAGCTACACCAAAGATGTTGCATATTTGCATCTTAAATAAACCCTTTAAACAGAGGGCTTCTGAGTTTCTCAGACAGCAAAAACCCTTGTTTCCAAGCACAGGCTGAGCCATACGACCCAGGTTCAAAACTGCCTGTGTTGTTTGCTGACAATTTACAGGAGCCAAAATCAGATGAACAGATTGGCTTTGTTCTTCAAGGTGTTGGGGTTGATATGTTTGTTGAAAAAGATACTGATGGTCTCCTGCATTTTAATCGTTCAGTGAATGTGGCACAGGTATGGATTAATCTGCATCTGTGTAGAGTGGGATCAGCTATGCCCAGTCCACAGTGGATCACTTTAATTAACCTGGAAAGACAGTTCCAAATTATATATTTAACTAAAATGCAAAACTAGGAATACATACATAAGCCTCCACTTCTAATGACAGCTGCACAGAAACAATTGTTGGTGCCATGCATAGGAATTGTCATGGAACGATGAGCTCTTTGGTCTGCCCACCAGCTCATCTCAATTATCAATTCACAAAGAAAAGCTCCACATGACAGGGTTGGGATACAGACATACACTGTCTATCACACAAGCAGGAAAACAGCAGTAGTATTTCTTCTCTGGCAAATATGTTTGTCATTTCTTTGTTTAACTGTTTCAAATAAGCACAGCGTATTAGCCTAACAAGGTGGTGGATGATAAAAGAAGATGAAAGAGCAGGTAGATGCAGAAGTCAGAGTAAAAATAGACTTAAATCAGGAATTTGAGATTGATAGGTCCCTCTGTGTTCAAAGAGTAGATGTAAGGGAAGGATCTATAATTCAAAGGCTGATGCTGGAAAACTTAAGGACAAGAGAAAAGTGTGCTCCGCTGCATTGAAAATGCATGCATTTTTTATCAAAAACTAAAAAGAAAAAAAGACTCTAACAAAGTAAGTAACTATGCACTGGAGACATGGAAGCCTCTTTGGTGAACCTGGTTTGATTAAAACAGAGACAACATTCTAGAAATAATGCCTTATAATGAGAATGTATTATCTTATGCAGGCCACCCAACATATGCATGTAGAAATAAATGTATAAAAATAACAATAGTTTAAATAAATCAGTTCATCAAATTACATCATTTGAGAATTGTTTTTTTTTTTTTCATACAATGGATCAATACAATCAGAATAGTGTCTACTGTGGTCTGATGCAACCATACCTACAGCTAACCAAACTGAAATTCATACCTGGAGTCCATACCTGGTCCAACCCAGTTTCTTCTATGGGAACATGGCTATCAAATTTATACTATTTGAATAACCAGGAATATACTAGCATAGCTCATCCACTGCGGAGATTGTATAGAGAGGTATTTATAGCCAAACAGCGCAAAAAACGGCTTGATCTCAAAACCTTATTTCTTCCATTGGCTAAGGACTTTGTGTTTGGGGAAGTGTATGGCAGATGCTATGCATCTTGGCATTGAATGTTCTGAAAGTTCTGCCATAGAATGGCAGGAGTGGTTTTTGGAAAACAAGGGAAGGATGGATGGGATAAGCTTTAAAAGTATGGTTTGGCATCAGGAATATTGCAGTAATGTCAGGCCATAGCATTCAAACACATGGCAAGGGATACAAAATGATACTAGAGAAGCTATGGGATCAGATAGCATTTGTAGTCAGTAGTGCTACCAAATTCTTGGATAATTACAACATTACATGGCAGGACATGATTGGTGTAAACTGTAACAGTTTTTGGAAAGAAAGAAACAATCTCTCTGAGGTGCACAGTTTGCCATGAACTCTGTAATGCTTTCCAATGTCAGTACAGTCTGCCAAATTTATTCACAGATCTACCTCAGCACCTTCTCAACCATTTCTGCTTCTTTTCTTGCAGGCATAAACATTCTGAATTTATATAAGCCTTTATTTATTTACAACACGGCGTTATCAACATGAGTATATTTTATATGAAGGTGTGATTTCAAATTAACTTTTGTTGCTTCAACTAAGTTGAAGCAAAACACTGCATGACTATGTTAGCAGACTCAATGCGTTCAGTATTCAGTAGGTTAAGATAAAAAATTCAATTATTCAGACTTATTTTGCTCAATCTTAATAAATGATATTCATATAAGTATCATTACTATATCCTTACTATATCCTCCTCATATAAATGAAGAAACATCAGGAAATATAGGAATAAGAAAATATAAGCTCATTAGAAGTGGCTGTCTTGCTCAATCAAAGAATGTTTTTTGCCAGTGACTAAAACTCTAGTCCTAATGAGTGGCTATGCATTGCTGAGCAGCCAAATTACTTGAATTTGTGGGCTTCAGTAAAATAATCTCTGCACGTTTCACTGAGAAGTCTAAGAGGATGCTTCCTATAATCACATACTGGCAATTAAGATGAAGAAAATCTCAGATCTTCCCCTCTTGTTGAAAACACATCAGTTTTGTAAATGTGTCTGAACTGCAGCTAGGAATCAAACACATGTGAGCAAAAAATTCAAGCAAGAATTATACATATGCTCCTTATTATACCTATGTCCTTAGTCTCTTCTCATTCTTTGTTTTTAAAGAAGGGCTTACTAAACATACAGACGGGTGACAAATTAAAGAAAAACCCTGAATAAATGAGTGGAGAAACGTAACAAATGCATGTATAAAAATGCTGAGCAGGCCCAGTTGATCTCAATTTTGGATCAAGATGGTGAGAGGAAAACATCGAAGTGACTTTGAAAGGGGGTTCATTGTTGGAGCTTCAGTCACAAAGACTGCTCAACTGGCTAGTGTTTCAATAGGACTAAAGTGACATCTGTATTTAGATCTATGGGAAAGACATCAGTAAATCGGGTCGGAAATTGTGGTCGACAGCGCACATTCAATGACCGTGCATTAGTGCGATATGTAAGGAAAAACAGAAGAGCAACTCTTCCTCAGGTGACTGAGAATGTCAATGCAGGACGTGATCAGACTGTGTCAGCAAGAACAGTCTGTCGACAATTACATAGAGAGGGATATTATAGTAGGGTTGCAGTGCATAAACCCCTTGTTACAAAGATGAAAGCACATTTGAGAGTTCAGTGGTGCAAAAACCATAGACACTGGTCTACAGAGATGTGGAAAAAAGTGATATGGTCAGATGAGTCATCCTTCACTATATTCTTGACAAGTGGGTGAGTGCAAGTGTGTCGTACACCAAGAGAACGGTACAGGCCTGAATGTTTTACCCCTTAAGTGAGGGGGTCCGGTGGCTCTGTTTTGCTGGCATGGTTTGGGTCCACTTGTCCCCTTAGAGGGAAGGGTCACTGCAAGTCAATACAAAGTTGTTCTGAGTGATCATCTTTATCCTATGATGAAACATTTCTATCCTGATGGGAGTGGTCTCTTCCAGGATGACAATGCCCCCATCCATTGGGCACAGTATGAAAATGATGTGAATCATATGCTATGGCCTTCGCAGTCACCAGATCTCAATCCAATTGAACACCTATGGGAGATTTTGGACCGACGTGTTAGACAGCACTCTCCATCACCATCATCAAAGCACCAAATGAGGGAATATCTTTTGGAAGAATGGTGTTCCATCCCTCCAGCAGAGTTCCAGAGACTTGTAGAATCTATGCCAAGGCACATTGAAGCTGTTCTGGCGGCTCGTGGTGGCCCAACACCTTACTAAGACACGTTATGTTGGTTTTTCCTTTAATTTGTCACCCGTCTGTATATACTCTCACCACTTATAACTACAATGCTGGCTAGATTAATTTTAGACATTTAGTGCCTGTAAAGTCACCATAATAAATTGCCCTGGACACAGGATGAAATAGCCTTGTCATAAAAAGATAAAAAATATCTCTTTCCAGCATATGAACAAAGGACGGAAATGAACTAATCCAAAAATTAAACAGAGGTGCTGTTAAACTGAAAATATCAGTTTTTTACAAACATTTTCACACTTAGGTCAATACCATGCCCACTTTTTCAAAACTCTTAACTCAGTGTGCTTAACAACCATGCATATGAGCACATCAGTTAATCTTTCATGCAAAATGCACTACAACCACCAAAACGCTTCATAATTCACCCAAAAGTGACTCATGTTGCCATAACTATAGGAAGTGTTCTCTCCCAGGAAGACTACTTTGTCACTCAAAGCACAATGAGCTAAAAAACACCAACAACTTGAAGCATTGCAAATTGCATATATAATGTGTTGCTGTGTCCTCCAGTTTGCCGTAGATTACTGTAGTGTTGCATTGCAAAAAAGGGAAAAAAAAAGAATGACACCTCTTTAAAGTACATATTGTAATACCAAACAAATAATTCTAAAATGCTGCAATATGTTTCATTACAGAGATATGCTAAAATTTCTGTGTTACTGTATAGGCCTACTACAGCACAACAAAAAGTATGCAGATGTTACGTATTCATTTCCAGTGCAGTAAGTTACAAACAACAACACATGATACAGTATACCACAGTAATGCCACTAGAAGTCTACTTTGGCCCTAATGCTGATCCATGGTGTCCTCTGTATAATGGGTCAATTTTTTATAAATTTCAAATTTACTGCAACATTCTCCCAACCTTTAAAAAAAATCTTTAGCATATCTTATCCATAGGTGTCATATATGCTGGGGACACTGGGGACACTGGGGACTCTGGGGACATGTCCCCACCACTTTTTGTCGTGGCCCATTTCGTCCCCACCACTTTTTGAAAGCCTTTAGTTAGAAAGCCGTTGTCTCCAGCACTTTTCAAAACAAACTGACGTCCATGATCTTATCCATCCCTACAATCCCCCAAGCCCCATAAATATTTGAAGCCAAGCGGACATGGTGGACATGGTATTGAGACACGTGTGAAAATGATTGTAAAAAAACTGTAAGCCAACCAGCACAGCAACTTTAAATTAAAATTTAATGTATTGATTTTGTTATTCAAGAGTTTATCAGTATTATTTGACTGTTTTTTTTTCAGACCTTCATTAGAATATTGGGAAGAAATTTAATTTTGTTCCCTTTAGAAGTGTGACCAAGTGTATGTGTGTGTGTGTGTGTGTGTGTGTGTGTGTGTGTGCACCAAAGCAAAAATTGTTTTACAGAATCTAGCATGTCTAGATGTCTGAAGGCTGTCTGTGGCTCTGTCAGCTGGCTCTTGTAGTGCAGATGACAGCACATTACTGATTCCTAAGATCATCCTTTCTTTCTCTATCACAGAGGCCTGTGGTAATATAAATGCATTACATTAACCCATGAGGGTCTTAAGAGTGTTGTAACATCAGGGTTATGCCTATGCTGTCCATAGGCACACATGGACTGTTCTATATTACAGAGCTGTGCCTGTATCGGTAGCATAATATCAAGCAAGAGCCATACACTTAATATGCGAGAGATGTCCAGCCAGTCTGTTTTTTTTGTTCTTTATTGTTTTTTTGAAACACTTGTGATCTGCACTGCCATCTATCTCTGTAGACAAAACAATATATTAATCCATTAATTGTACATACAACAAAAATCAACCATACTTTGAATGATAATGTAACATGTCACAATATAAGTAATATGATTATGGTAAAATTAGTCAAATTTTGTGCAAAAAATAATATTTGACTGAATGCACGTAAACCACTGGAAATTGTGGAAGACTTTCTCAGAGAGTGTGGCTTACAACCACTGGAAATAAATGGGCAAACCAGTGAAACTGTAGACTTCTACAATTTTCCCAGGACCATTTTAATGCTTTGAAGTTTGAGTCAAACTCTACTGCAATCGTTTAAAAAAGTGCATCAAAGGTAATGCTTTTCTGAGGCAGCCAATGACCCAGTTTTATAAGGCTGTCATAAACCACACAGTAAGACAGGAGTAAAAATCCTATTATAAGTACTATTTTTATATTGAACATTTACATTCACACACATACTTTGCAGTCATATTCAACAATGTATTGTACTGCATACCTGCAGAAACTAGGGTTTAATGAGATTTTTAATGCTGTTTTAGGTTGTTGTTGTTTTGGTATATAAGTGAGTAACAAAAAATCCTACGAAGTTCAGATGATATGGCCATAATGTTGTCTATTGATTAATTAATGGATAGATTGATTAACAATAGTAAATTTGATGTATAAAATCAAAACACTTTATAACTGTAATCTATCAGCTTTTAGTGCCTACTCAGCGTCATTTCATCTCTGATTTTCTAGACTTTCATTCATTTTTGATTACCCGACCAACTCTGCTACCAAACTGCTTCGGATTACATGTTCCATCTTTTCCTTTTTACATTTCCACCTCCTCCAAAATGCAGGTCTCTGTACTGTGAAACCAAGCTAGTTACACATACATTGCTAAATCATAGCATGATACCCTTCATAATCCACCCTATCATAATTGCAGTTATGATACACCTTTACATTTGCAGTTAAATGTTAAATAGCTTGCTACCTACCTAGCATGCTAGCTGTAAGATAGCCTAGCCCAGTGTTTCTCAATCCTGCTCCTGGAGGCCCACTGTCCTGCATATCTTCTATCTATCCTTGCTCCAAACACACCTGATTGGTGTGATTAACATGCTGTTGGTTAAATCAGGTGTGCTCAGCTATTCAGAAGTTCCACTAATGAGTTCAGTCAGGTAGGTAGAGCAGGAAAAGATGGAAAACGTGCAGGACAGTGGGCCTCCAGGAGCAGGATTGAGAAACACTGGCCTAGCCTAGCTAGCTGACACACTGTACATCTACTCTAAAAGTGAGCACCTTTACCAACTAAGGCACTCTAGAATCCCAATACTCACCTGACTCACCTGATGAAGATCAAGTAGATGAGAGCATCACAATAAGTTTTGTTATTGAAATCAATTATTGAAATTCTGTTCTCATTTCTATACCTTTACCATATTTACAATAAAACAATGCAAAGACATTTATCTATGGCATTATATATGGGGTGTGTGCGAATGAAAACATGCTGTTTCCTCATTCTACTAAATAAATAAATAATGCTTACTTCCATTAGGTCACCTTTCTTTGGTACTTTCTGTGTTTCTATGCCTTTGGCGCAACTTATTTATATCAGATTGCCCTAAGTACATTTTCCTGCCAATATTCAGTGATGGTAACTCAGTTGCTCTGCAGTTATCTTATCCTTGCCAGCATATGTATTATTCTTTATCATCCGTAATGATGCTTTTTCGATCTGTTTCTGTAATGCGTTTTGTGTTGATTTCTCCAGTGATGGGGAGACATGTCATCTTTATGAAGGGATATTCTGGTGGTATTCTAATAAAGTTTTACTTGAAATGATTTTTTTTAACCTATAATACATTAGTTCTGTATGCTTGATTATGAAAAAGTGCCTGGTTTCACCTCCTTCATTGCTATACATGTTTGTAGTCTCATTTAGCTCTGTCATTCTCCAAATTCTTACTGCTGTCTCTACTGTGGCAGTTGTATCTCTTGCTCATTCTCTCTAATCATTGCTCATGCTTTTCTCTACTTTTAAATCCTTGCCTTGTGTTAGATTTTTTCTAACTGTGTTCCCTCTGGCTTTAGTATTTTTCATTCTTTTGCTAACATCCATGCTGTCTGCCTCCTTTTTCTGTATCCCAGTACTTTTTTCTTGTTTCTTTTATGCCTCTTCAAACTTTTGTCTCCATGTTTGACCTTGTAATTGAAAATATCTGTTAATGACTTTTACAGTTTTTTTCGATTGCTAACATGCATTGGTCAAAACTGAAGTCACATTGTCAAAACTCTTCACACAGTCAGCGAAACAGAAGTCTATGTGGACCAAACTGTGAATCATTTTTCATTGCTTTCACACAAAATGCATTCAATGACCACATTTTCCAAAATCCATGAACTCTTTTCTCATTCGTACTCCACCACCTGCAAAACATTATATATTTGCAGCACATTTTTCAAATGCTAACACACTGTTTTCAAAACTGTTAAAAACACATTCAAAACAGAATGATGGCAAATGTTGTGCATTTCTGCAGTAACTATATTGAAATATATAGAAAATCATTTACAATAAAATGAAATAATAATCATTCCAAGCACAGCTGATTGCAGTTTCAGCTGAAAGCCTACCCAGGGGTCCTGTTTTTAGTCTCGTTACCAAACAGACAAAAGGGGATGGCTTCGGAATGATTTTGTTGGGAAACATGGATCAAGGAAGACAGGTTGGTGGGGAAAGAAGAGTGGCATGGGGAGGGAGAATGTGTGGAGGACAAAGGAGAGGAAGACCAAGAGCGGTGGTCTCTGATGAGATAAGGACCACAATTATTGACCATGTTGTAAACCATGGTCTCTCTTTGAGAGAGGCCTGTTCAAGGGTGCAACCAAATCTGCAACGTTCAACAGTTGCATCAATAGTATGAATTTTCCAGCAAAACAACAGGTGAGATGTGCATCCCAGAAACTCCCCTACCTTTGTTGTTGTGTGGGATAATGTGACATTCCACCACTCTGCTGCAGTCACAGACTGGTTTGCTGCACATCCCAGGATGCCAGTACTATTCCTGCCTCCATACTCCCCCTTCCTAAACCCCATAGAGGAGTTTTTTCTGCATGGAGCTTGAAGGTTTATGACCACCATCCACATGACCAAATGGCCTTACTGGATGCCATGAATATGGTGTGTAGAGACACTTCTCCTGAAGACTGCCAGGGTTGGATTAGACATTCCAGAAGATACTTTCCAAGATGCACTGCCAGAGAAGACATAATATGTGATGTTGGTTCTATTCCTCCCTCTCTCCAGCCAAATGCAGGAGAGAGGGAGGAATAGAACCCTCACAGTACTGTACAGTATGAGTGATTATACTATACATGTTGTTGATGTTTTTATTTTTGTAATTATTATTGCAGCACTGGAATTTCAGGAATTTGTTTTTGTTTCAACTTTTTATTTTTCACAAGTAAATTACTATATGCAAAGATATAGAAAAAATAAAAGATATTGAAGGAAATTGCTGCATTTCTGATTCATTCTTGTTACATATGCTTTAGTACAGTCAATAAAGTGAAAAGGTGTTATTCTTATTCTATAATGAAATACTGATTTATGTGAAAAATCATTCAAACTTCAAAGATAAAAGTTCATCATTTATGTAATGCTCCCTGTTGTTAGTGTTTTTAGGTCAGTGTGTTATGAGTGACAATGTATGTTTTCTGAGTGAGAATTGTTGCCAGTATTATTGTCGAACGAGCTTATTTTGGGACATGTATGAAGTGTTTTGGTGGTTTGAGTGAGTTTTGGAGGTGAGATTGGCCAAGATGCATGTTGGTAATGCAGACTGTATGAAGAGTTTTGAAAAAGTGGCTTCAGTATTGACCAATGCTTGTTAGCAATTGAAAAAAACTGTAAATGTTTTGTCTCCTCATCAACATCAACTGGTGTTTTTGAGTTTTGCTTGTGTTTACCCTTGTTGTCCTGCATGGGCTGTTGGCCCTCAGCACTAGGATTGATCTTGCATTTTTCCTTCTTTCCACATACCCGTTGCTTTGCAGACTGTCCCTTGAGCTGAGGTCAGATCCCACAACCACTGTCTATGCCTCTGATTCTCCACAATGCAAAAGGTATCACTTTATATTACTTCTCATGTAATTGTATAGTAACTGTCAAAGTAATTTCAGAATGATTACACTAGCATGAAAGACAGCCATAGAAGCTTTACAGGTGAACACAGAAAATTCATGGGTAACCACTGGATACTATCCAAGTCAAAGATGTCACATTATTTCACTGTCCAGTTCCTTTCAATTATGCAGTAACTGCCACATTCCTAGTCAATATGAAGTATGTAAAGACACTTTACAGTTCACTAAATAGTAAAATATATCTTTTGGAAATTGTGTCACCTTAAATAATATATGTCATTTTCATGGAAATTATTTTGTAATTACCCATAATAACCTATTAGCAATATTTTGTTGGTGAATTTAATGGCATTTATTCTGTGGAAATGGTAAGTAATTACTGCTATCTGAAATAATATTTAGGTGTATATTAATTATATAACACTTTCCTGTTGAATTGGCATAATTAGTTGATAAGCATGTATATCAATTACAAAATACTTGACATTTCATGTAAACAGTCAATAATTACCAATAAAAGTAATTATCTTACCACATAATTGCCAATTATTTTCAGAATTTGAAGTAAGTATCACATATTACCCAGTAGATTTTAAGTAAATATATTTGAAACTGTATTGGTGTTACCAAGTAATGACTTATTAATTTCACACTCACAAAGATTTTCACACTCACAAAGATTTCACAAAGATTTATAACCCAACTGCAAGCCAGCCTACAATCAACACTGTGTCCTGCAACTGCAAGGTCACCCCGTACATGGATGAGCTGTTTGCTTAGCACTCTGGAGCATTTATGGCTCAAAGCTAGACATGCCACATGCCAATCAGCTTTTGGTTCTCAATGAAGACTCAATGACATTTTGGTGACCAGCATCACAACAGAACATCAATTATTTAACTTGTAATTTATCTTGGATACAACATGTAAGGCTGGGACTGAATAAAAAGAAATTTGTGTTCCAAGTACCTTACCTGGAATATCTGGTCAAAATGGCAACACTTTAAAAACTACATAAATCGCATGTTTTGAGAGGAAGGCACCGTTCTTATGATTAAGCTTGTTTTTCATATGATGTACCCATGTTCCAAGAACAGAGGACTATGACATACACTGGCAATACATGAAACCAATGATATTGAAAGCCAGAACCGGCAAAAGACTGCCAGAAAGGTAAAAATACACAATGTCCACATGTGATGACATTGTTGAGCTCTGAGAGGTTTATTAAGGCAGTATTCTATGTACTTTTGAGAGATAATCTATGTAATTATGCTGGTGTGGGGCCACTGAAATGTAAAGCATAAATAAATAATTGTGATATGCGATAGTAAAGAGTCACAGTAACTCCCTGAACAACATTAATTAACACCTTGTTAGTGCTCCCTTTGTGGGCTTGATAAACTGTTCATGTTCAGGCGTTGAGTTGTGGGCTGTGACTGCATCTATAATGCCTCCCACAGGAACAAAACAGTTTAGCTTCAGACTATATAATACTGTTTTATTGGCAGGATATATTCAGCAGCTTCTGGATCTGCATTCTTGTATTTATGAGGTTACGTGTGCGGGAATGCATGTGTAAGCATGACTCACAAACTATTGAACCTAATCTACATGTAGCACTAATATGTATAGAGATGTGAGCAGTGCAGAGCGGATGTGGGCAACCTGCCACTCTTCAGAGCTTCATGTGTGACACCCGGGGGTGAGTGTGAGGGAAAGAATACACATCTCTTACAAACTGCATTATTGCTGCAATTAGAAATGTTATTGTCGGGTCCAGTGACAACTGTATAATGCTGTTACAACATAGACTAACCTTAAGATGATTTTTAGCAAAGAATGATCAGGATGTCCCTGTCATCTCACAAGAAATGTAAAAACAGCAAAACTACAATGTCAAGTTTAAACTATGTAGATTTCACATACAAATGTAATGCATACATGGTCAACAAGAACACAAGAAAGTTTTCAGTATGATAAATTATTTTGGTATTTACTGTGACCCTTTGAAAACGACACTGGTAAATACTGGCTCCTATTCTGGGTCAGGTTGTGCACTGGTATAGTCAACTGTGGTTATTTGCAATGACACAACGTGTCCACTCGAGGTCACTGTGAATTGAACAAAATCAAACAAAATGGAAGGATGAATGACATCAGAAACCACCACTGATTTTCTGTTACATGTAGTTGTAAAAAGACATTAAACTTCATGATCAAACTATGATCTCCTTTGAACAAATATTTTGCTTTTGCACACATATTTTCCATATTTCCAGACTCTTTTGGAGGAAAGTTCAAGCAGAGGTCTCTGCAAGCCTATACACTACCCATCGCCAGAATAAAAGCCAGCATACAGAGGACCATGATTGATAAGTACTGCATAAACACATATGTAAAATTCACTATATAGGTGTAATATAAATAAATGTATTTAAATAATGTTCTGTAGACTCTATCAGACTTCTACAATGAAGCTCTCAGAAGATTTCTTTCATGTCAAGTTTACTTTGGAAGCCATGAAATGCACAGTGAAAAACAAGGTACAGATATATTGTTTGTGCATCTTTTTAAAATTGCACATACAACCTATGTTTTGTATCTGAAATTTAGGAACAGGATGTGGCTAAAAATGCAACAATCAATCCATAAGCTTAAAAATAAGTCACACCTTGGCATTCTCTGCTAAAAAAAAGTATCACTAAAAATGATCACAAAATAAAATCAAACTGTCAGATGTCATAACTGCTTGAGTACCTGCTAAAACAACAACCCACTTACATCAAATATTTAAAACTGCATGGGAATTGCCACATGTTCAACAACTGCATATTTCCCATTTAGTATACCGACAGTTCTTTTTTTTTCTCCTTCTGAGTCTTTCAGTGTCATAGTGGCATTCTGATTGGCACCTTCCTCATTCATGATTCAGATTTCTAATTCCTAGGTGATGTGCCTGCTTTGCCAGGAAGAACTGCTTTTCCCTTTCCAGTAGAGACCTTGTAAGGTATGTTGATTCTGGTATAAAAATAAAAGAGAAAGGGCAGTCCTGTGGTAGTAGAAAGTTCCTGAGTAGTGTGTCTCACTGTATGAGGATATGTTGTACAGGCAAAATTATTCATATGGATATGTCAGTCAGTTATATGCACAAATTAATAAACTGTATGCATAAGGTAGAATGTTATAAATATGAAATAATTCTCTCCAATGTTCTTTTTCACATTGTGCTTCTGTTGTTTACAAGTTCAAGCGAATAGCTTAATTGAGGACATACACGATCCCATACAGACAGTCTAGTAAAGTCCATGTGTATGGTGGTGGGGGTGCAATGTCTCATTCAGCATTATTAAGCAATTTTACCACTTATTCTAGGCATATCATGGTAGCTTGTGCTACTTTCTCCAATTCTGATGCGATTGTAGTATCAAAAAGTATAGGGCTTTCCTCCTGAATCATCCTTGCAGCCCAACATCCATAGTCCTCCATAGATCTGTAGTGTTTAATGACTGCTGTAAAATTGTGATTGATATTGGGAGTCAGTAAGTGTGTACTGGCAGTCTCCAGTTTTATAACACAATGTGTTCCTTGAAACCCTGCCGTAAAGAGGATTGTCTGGAATTGAATCCTATTTTCCCAAAGACACAATCTTATAAGCAGGCGTACCCTGGCTAGACATCTTCACAAAAGAGGCTACATAAATATTGGACTAAGTAAAATATTCATAAGATATTGGTACATTCAGTTTTGTTACAGCCTAAGCTTATGTTACATTATCATTTAGCAGACCAACTAGCAGTGCCCCAGCAGGGAACTGAACTGGCAAACCTTCGGTTACAAGCCCTACTTGTTAACACTACACCACACAGCTACCTAAGCTAACCAAATGAGAGCAAAATTATTCAGAGTTTTGTGAAAATGTGTCATAAATCAAGATTTTGTTCCTTTAATAAATGAATAGTGGCAGTTGTATTTCATAAATCCAGTTGCAAAATGGGAACTACTTGTACTTGTGTGCTACTGTGGGGAAAATCAAGTCATTTGCATTTGTGCAGTTATGCAAAAACTGACCAATTGTTAGTATAAACAGTTTAGAACTTCCAAACTCATTTATGTTTAAGTCACCAATGTTTCACAGTGATAGTGAGGTCCATACAACATTGGTGTTGCGAACAACGTTGAACTAAGGATTTATCAGCTTTATTGTTTTGTGTATGGAGCATGACTGCCACCCAGTGGTGAGGCTTCATGCACTGCAATCTGGTGAGACAAAAAACTTCATGAGACAACTGGTACAATGACAGTTTGTCATTTGGAACTGTCACACATCTCCTTTCACTGGTATTGTTCAGATCAGGACAAATGTTGCTGGTCAAGGCAGAAACTGTTGCTAAGGGATATACCCTCACAGACATAAGATATTTTTGGAGGCCTTGAGAACACATTCTTTTAAATGCACATGAATTTCAACAGTTAATCAAGGCCAGAGTATCAGACCAGAGGAAGAGCTAGTGTGATAAATCAACAAACACATTTGAAAACATGAAACACTGCTAATTTGTCACTTCTGCCCATATTGCCTTATGTAGTAACTCTCATTAGCCAATGCATCATTGCTCTGCTCTGCAGCAGGTTGTATTAACTCGGATGAATCAACCAAGATGTAACAGAAAGCAGGAGCGCAGAATGACCATGAAGATGATCATATGGAATACTGTGTATAGACGTCCAAGTCTGGTGTTTTGCTAAAGCAGACGCAAACAGGCATCACATCTGGTGGATGCTTGACAATGAATAACTATGCATGAAAGTCACATAAGGATTTGGGATACATTGGCTCGGCTATCCACCATGCCTCACTCACCTCTACAGTGTAAAAGCATTGTTGAATAATCATCTTGTAGTCTCTTGCTTTCTTTGTGAAATTCTTCAGTGTGGAAGGTCAAGCTACATTATCAGTGGGAGAACTAACAGCCCAATCGCACATTGAAAAGGGCGCACAAACTCCATGCAATGTTGACATAGCTAGTCTCTTCATATGCCATAATATTTGACTGAAATTTCCTGCTGGGTAGCAAAATGGCCCTGATCCTCTCTATTTTGTTACATTTCACTTTCTATTAGCATCTAATATCCTAACCAGCAAGAAAACCTGCACAACCATAGTCATTTTGATGTCAAGTTTTTTTAATGTTGTAGCCACTATGTACCTAAAACCATTGTGGTAGAAGGACATAAATACCTTTTTTCAGAAAATGTATTAAAGGGACAATTATGTGTTTGGAATTCTCATTGATCCAATATGGACATGAAACAGAAGGCCAAATACCTATGTTAAGGTTATAAGATTACTGAATTTGATATACCTAACCTTATTATGTATGCATAATAAGTAATTAAAAATGACCCGATAATAATTGAGCTTACTTTAACATTTCAGCTCAGTTAATGAGATATTAAACCACATCAGAATTATTCTCATCAGACAAATTCATATTTTAACCTGTACGAACATAAGCACATAGTCTGAGCAGGTTTTGGTGTTATGAATGTAACAGTTCATACATATTTTTTTCTATACATAGTCTAAGGCACTTTGACATTTAAACTGGCAGAAGTGCCCACATGAAGCAAATAGAAAACTAGTGACCAGGCACAGATAGCTGAGTGAGATCATCAATTGACGAAGTCGGACAAAATATTTACTGTTCATGGTTTTTGGCTCCTGTCTATCCCACCTTTCCTTTGCATGTTACCAAGAATTACCTCCTTGGTGTCTCAAAACTTATGTCGGCATCTTTATCCAAAAATTAGCATTCACTATAAGTGCATTCAAGGTTGTTTTTTTTTAATGCATGAAATTGTCGAAGATTTTTTCCAGCTTATATTTTGTTAAGCCCAAATTCAGGATCGAAATAGACGTTTAGTTTGTGAACGGATGGTTAAATTTGATACATTTGTCTTCAGCCTACACACAAGATGGCCGGTGTGAGTGCTTCTGTGTCCAGTTTTTCTCCAACATGTCAGCTGGATCCTCTGCTTGCCTACACATCCACCCAGCAATCCACACAGGGGGTTGGCTGGGTTCACAAAGTCTGACATGGCCTTCATCTGAAAGCGCATTCCCTAGCGAATGAACCCTGAAAGAGGTCAGAGAATTCAAACTGTAGAAAACACTGCTCTCTTCTTTCCTCCTACTCCTTGCACCTGCTGTCACAGACGGCTCTGCTCCACACTGACAGCACATGCGTTCACACAAAAAGACATGTATTGGGTGGAACTAAAAATACTACTGCAATGGAAAGGCACGAAGCATTTCATAGCCACAGAAAACAAATCATTAGTCTCAAACACTTTCCCAATGGTTTTCCAGTGCCATGTGAATTGTTTGTTGTTCTTATATAATGTGGACATCTTTCAATAGCCCAACCTTATTACATTAGAAGTTTAAGAAGGCTACTTCACATTACTGAAGATACCTGCTTACTGCTGCCTGAGAAATAAGACACTGTTTGAACACATATTCAGAAAAACTGGTTCTTGCCCTCCCTGAAATCTGAGTATGCCAGCAGTACTGAGGTGTCATACTAAATGGCTAGAGTAAGCTTGTGTGTTCATTCTTTTTTACATTGATATATAATACTATTTGCCTGCACACCAACACACAACACCCTGATGCCAACACTGGCATCACCCTGTGGATAAAATGACATATTGATGAGAAATGCTCAGCCCTGTGCTACCGTTTGTATGCAACAACCACCATGAGGAGAAAGGCACCTTTACCCTCTACATAACTTATGAACCGCACATGCTCTCCTTTACATCTTCATTAGCCATTCCATGGTGAGCTTGCTACGTAGACATGGACGTGATTCCAGAGGGTAGGTGTACGTATACAGGGCTCACAGAATTCCCAAGTTGACAACCATCAACCTTTGTGAAAATCCAGTATTATCAGGCAGAATGTGCTTGTACAAGGCATGCATGTGTGGAGTGTGAAACAAACTTACATATTCAGGATATTTTTCAAGCACTCAGCATGAATTATGGGCCTAAAATTATTTATAGGAAATGCAGCCATTTTCCATCTCTAAAACATATTGTTACAACAAACAAAGGGGGAAGTAAGTAAACCTAACTAGCATTATTTTACATGTTACTGAGGATAACATTTTATTGTCTGAAATAAATCATAATACAATAAACAAAGTATCCATGTTTTACTTCAGAATCAAAACTTAGGAGTTTGCTTGTGAAATATTCCAACTGAACTGAATGTTTTTTTTTAATATATAAAACAACTCCATGTACACAAAATGTACTTTGTGTACTTGAAAACTTGCTTCGAAGATCTCAAAAAGTCAACTTCTAAGTTAGGGGGGGAACAACCACATTGCAACATACAATTACAAATTTATTTTAAAACTTAAATTTCTTCAGGAATAGCAGTTGCTCTCTACATTTGATTCATGTAGTTAGTCAAAACTAACCCTCAAAAAAATCACAAAGATTACATCTCTGTGGTTAGCTGTCCAAATAATCTGACTGCCAGCAGTGATTGAATGGACGGTGAATAAATCCATGAACATGATACATTCACTGCCAATTACACAGCCAGTTGCAGAAAACCTCCTGAAATATCTTTATATACAAACTCATAGGTGTCAACCTTTGAAAACCACAAACTTCAAGTACAATGTCTGATTCCTCCTTTCAGAAACAAAAGTGGCAAATGCAATTAAACAATGGACACCCCTCTTCCAAATTTCCTATGTCCAATTTCAAAGCCTTCAATGAACGGTACAGTAAAAGCTTAGATGTCAGTAGCACTGTATACTGCATTAGTAAACAGAAATAACTGTGCACTAGACAGAGAGCCAGAATCATAGCAGCACACTACAATCTGTGGTTCTGGCATACACCCTATTGGCTAGCATTGCACTACATGGTGCCTCAATGGATGGCAAGATCAAGGATAGGACAATGTTAACCAAGTTTAAAGGATACCTGAAGTCACCCACAGTTAAACGCTTGTTACTTTAATGCAAGAATCATTATTACACATTATCTATTTGATGGTTTGCATTCTTTTCACAATATGTATCACGTGTATCATACCTGCACCTACATACATTAGATAATTTTAAACCACTGACACAAGGTTTTCATCATGAGGGGGAACATGTGAATTGTTACTTCGGAGCATTAATAGGAGAGCCCAACATTGAGATTTAATGTGCTGGGCATTAAGTGCATGATCATCATAGCACTTCTCACTGTGCTATACAATCACCTGAAGAGGAGCTAGAATCCACTACTCTGACGATTAGAAACTGGCATTTTACCTAGAGCCAGAGCTGTTGTGTGTTTCACAAAACAAATTCTGCATGGAATGCTCCAAATATTTAAAAAAATGCTGTTGAATATGGACATTCAGTCATGAACTGGCATTATATTCAAGCATATATTCAGAAGAAAACAGGGTGATAAAGAACCTAAATGAAATCAAGACATTAAATCCCTTCAATATGTGGGACACGAATAAGGTCACTTCAGCCTTCAAGCTTGGAAATGTTAACCTATGATGATCTTGCTCAGTAATAAGAGATAAATGTGCTCAGAACTGAGTGAATAACAAAGCCATTATTAGCAAGAGGCATCAACTGCCACAAGTTCATGGTAATCATTAATGAATTCACTCATCTGAATAAATGGTTTCCTTTGCTGATGGCCCTGGTTCCTTTCAAAGAAAATAAGATGTGCTGAGGATTAAGTGGCTTTTTACTTTAAGCAGCATGGTGCACTACTAAGAATTCAGTTCAGATCATTCGATTGCGTTTATGGGTTGGGGAGTCTGTGATGACATCACCACATTGGGCTGAGGTCCGCTTCCTAGTGCCACCACTGTCTAAGTGGAGTGCCATTTCTTCTGCTATAAAAGTATTCAAGTCCACATCATGAAGTCCATTCCTCCTACGGCTAGGGTTGGAACTGCTGCTCACATGAGTAGGAGACCCTGGAGTACTGGAACGGACACTTATGCTGGCCATTGCTCCACTTAGACCTTTTTTAAAAAAAAAAAAAAATTAAAAAGAAAGGAAAGAAAGGAAAATTATTTGGTGTCATCCTCCGACTACAGACAATTTTTGGCTTATGATATCTGACACCCCTTATTTTTAGTTATCCTTGCACTGCCGCTGAGTGTCAGTATCAGATTTCAACATACTTGACTTTCATTCACTTTAAAATGTGAAAACTGTTGAAGGAGGCAGACATGGATCTTTACATACTGAATCTAATAACATTCTTTTGTCTCCAAAGACCGATTCAATGAATTGGTGAGACAAATTTGTATTTCATCTGCATAACTTTGCAAAAACCAAGACAAAGAAAGACCTCCATTAGTGTGTCTGCCTTTACCTTAACCAAGTGTCTCAAAAATCAACCCTGACAAGTTCCAAATAGTTAATTATAATCTAGTCTTTCAAGAAAGCAGCAGAAATGCCATGTTGTTATGTTCCTGTTATTAAGTGGTTCTGGTGCTTCAGCTTATAGCTTAAATTGATAGCTTTTTCACTGTAGTGAAATAAAAAGTGGAATTTCTATAGGCTACAATGTCCCAGCTTTATAATTGATCAATTTTTAAAAAGTCCCTTTCTTGAACCATTTCAATTCTGATGACTGTCACAGTACCTCATAATAATTTATCCAGCTGAGAAATTGTCTATGAATTTGCCTACATCAAAGTCAGTGCAACATTTCACCTCTGATTAAGGTGAAGAAAGTGAAAAGGCTGAGGTTTACCATGCAAGGCTATGGCTTCTCTGAAGGGCTGTAAGTCAGTCTCTACAGATGAGCTAGTTTCTGTGGAAGATGCCCGGTTTGGAGACATTACAGTCAGTCTGGGTGGAGCTCTAGAAGTCCTTGGTGGAGGTGCTTTGCCACACAGGAAACTGATCAAGTCCTCTCTTCGAATTGTTCTCCGTCGCTTTTTAACCCAAGCCAAAACATCCTTATTGCGACGCTGATAGCCGATTTGAATTCCTAGGTCATAACTTCTTTGATGTGCTTCCATGCTTTCTGGGGAGGAAGACAGGGTCGGGGAAAAACAATTTGATTTATTTTGAAAATTATCTGATGACAAGACATGTAACGAACATGGCAGGTAATGAAGAGGGCTTCATGGCCCTGAAGGGTCTTTACCATGGTAGGAAAAAAAAAAGTTATAAACAATTAGAAAAGTTATATTAAAATACTGATTATCACATGAAGATATGTTGCCATGTTAGCAGCAGTTTGTTAAGAATTCTTCTGATGTCCACCCACAGTCACTTGTGTTTTAACACTCACTTTAGCAATATCTGAAATTTAAAAAAAAAAAAAGTTCTTTGGAAATACAAAACTGGAGGAAAGAAGAGAAATTTCCAATGAAATTACTAGTGAAGGTGAAAATTACACCAAGTGAAATTACTAATCAACATGATAAACAGAAATTCTCATGTCAGCATTATAGGGAATGTTGCAAAAAGATCACTGCAGCCAGAGCCCCAGTTTTAAAACAATTAAAATAAATCTGTATGTCTGATATCATAAATTATATTAATTTACTACAACTCTTCAAGTATATGACATTTCAAACTTTAGCTAGAAATGCATCACAATATATTTTGCATTCACAATGACTACAATCACAATGAATCTTGATATAACTAACGTATTGCAATAAGTTTAGGATACTACTGTAAAAAAAATTAATTCATTTACTTAAACATGTAATTCATGTATAATGTTGCTCAACTACCGTGGACCAAATGCGTCATATTTTACAATCACTAAGTTACGGTGATAGCTTCGAGTGGACTGCATACAGCACCAAACACTTAACAGCATATTTAAGGCCGAAATGTACCTTTATAAAGATTGGTGACAGCTGTTGCAGCATTTTGAAATGGTACCCACAGCGAGAGTCCCTGTTGTTGACACACTCGGTCTATAGGAGGGGGGGAAAAAAAAGGAAACACTGACCAAGTCAGTCGACAGATTTGCAAAATAACAACCAATTATACCGATGACTCAATTTTCTATGAGTGTGAAGGTTATAGTTTATGTTCAATGTATTGTTTAAAAGTAAAGTCTGCCTAAGAGACGAACTGCACTTTTGAACTAGTTAACCACCTAGCCATCTAACTAGCTATTGAAACATGTTAGCTGGGTAGTTAGCTAGCTAACATTACGCCATTTTGTTCGACTTGACTTCTGTATTTAACTGGAAATTGAGGCTACGCCTTGAGATTTTATCTTCCTGTGACTGGTGGTTCTACTTCTTTATGATAATCTATATACACTCCGAGGTACTGTATTATAGAACAACTAGATGCATATTTTACTCTCTTTTGTTCTGTCTCTGGTCACTTTTCAGACTGATTTGGCATCTCGATAGCTAGCTAATGTGAGAGAACAATTGTACCGTTAGCTACCTAGCCAAACATCTAGCGAAATCGGTTTCCACATAATAACGATCTTAAACCACTGTGTGTTTTACGTAACTGGTCAGTTAAACAAAACAGTTGATAAAATACAAAAAAATAATCAGCGATTTAATGGTGAATTGCTGAAGTTATTTTTGGCAAACCATGGAACTCCTCCCAGGATTTCGCCATTTTGTTCCTTTAAACTGTCTAGTTAGCCGGCTAGCTAACCGCTTTAGTTGTAGCCATGGGTATCTAGTTATCTAGCACCTTTGCCACAACATGATTGACCGGCTAGTTAAAGTAATTAACCTTAGCTAAAAAAAGGGCCGGTGACCTAACGTTATGTAGCTATGATAAAATCTGGTACCAGCCCAAATACTCTGTCAAGCCATCCAAGCTCCCACGGCAATATTTTACAATCTAGCTTTGTATTGCTTTGTCTGTCGATGTTTTGCGAAATGAGGCATTATCTAGCCATACAATGATGTTGTCAGTTCAGTCTCGGATGGCTGGCAGTTGATTTTGGCGTATACTCGGACCTTTGTAGAGCTGTGCGACCGCGGTAGCGGAGTTCTGAAAGAGATGCCACAGTTTCTGTTGGCTTTGATCAGCCTCCTCCTCACTCGGCTCCTCCTGCTCGGCCTCGGCCAAACACTGCCGCTCCCATTTCGAGAACCAATGTTCGGGGCCATGTTCCTGGATCTCTGCCTCTCCCTCCTCCTTCTTATCCTCCATTACAGCACTTTATCCTCTTTTAAATATAAAAATACAAAATGTCTCCTTGTAGAACTGAAACTGCTGTGGTTGTGCGGAAGTGATCTCCGTCACGGGTCCATTACTGGCTGCCTAGCGTTTACTTCACACCCGTGCCTAGTTACTTCTTTCTGACCGCTAGCATTCCCAAACAAACTGAACCACCGAATACGCCACTGACCCGACTCTATACTGAAAACATATTACAGTGCTAGCAATCAAACTCCGCCTGTTAAAGTCAAGCACAATGGCAATTGGCTACATGGTTTCCGAGTGCGTTTTTTTCTAAACTGTTCTCCAGATTTCATTGGACAAATGACAGCTATGTCAAAACGAAAAAAACTCGTACAGCTTGGTAGAGAGGCTTGAGAAGGCAGGAAAGAGCACGATCCCCTCCTGCCCCCGGCAAATGGCTGAACAGCTGTGAGTTGCTGACGTTCCGTCTAGGACACGCCCAGAAACAAACCGAAAACAAACATGTCACGTGTGGCTAGACGGCCGAAAATAATGGCTTTAGTTGGCAAGGCTGCTGCATCTCACAAGGGCCCGCCATCTCTGCTTTTATCTCATGTTTTATAGCAGCGTTTCTCAAACCTCTCCTGGAGTACCACTTGTCCTGCATGTTTTAGATCTCTCCCTGCTCCAACACAGCTGATTCAAATGATCAACTCGTTATGAACTCCTGAAGCTGCTTAACAACAAACTGATCATTTGAATCAGCTGTGTTGGAGCAGGGAGAGATCTAGAACATGCAGGACAAGTGGTACTCCAGGAGAGGTTTGAGAAACGCTGTTTTATAGTATAGCTTTGATACAGTCTAGTGTCTGACGGCGAGGAAAGTGGCTTTTGAAGTAAAGCTATTATGTTTATTAGCTGGGCGCATTGCAACGAACCATATATTACACGGACCCCTTCGCAACACTTTACATTTATTCATTTAGCAGACGCTTTTATCCAAAGCGACTTACATAGGTTACCGTTCTTTACAATGTTACCCATTTATACAGCTGGATATTTGCTGAAGCAATTGTGGGTTAAGTACCTTGCCCAAGGGTACAGCAGCAGTGTCGCCAGCGGGGATTGAACCGGTAACCTTTCGGTCACAAGTCCTGCTCCTTAACCACTATGCTACACAGCCGCCCGCTACACTTTGCATATAGCCAGGGTGTGTGACACTTTGTGTGTGAAACAAAACAATTCCTTTCCAAGCTCAAATGGAATGGTTCAGATAGAGATGTAGGGCCGTTCAGCATTGACTCTGTTTATGTTTAATGCATACCAGTCTGCAGTTTATGCAGGCTGCACAGAAACAAAAGTTTGATGTCTATGGATCTTTAAGCTACCATAGTATTGAAAGGATACTAGCACCTAGCAAGAAAATCTATTCTTCACCCCCATCAAAATACCCAGGGTTTTGCATGACTAGTTCAGAAATATACTTACTTCCTTTTTCTATGTGTTCTGTATCCACCTGTTGACCTGTTCTCAATGTCCCAAAAGGAGAAAATACATCTCTACACAGTAAATCATCCTTCAGCTCCCAGTATGCATGAGGAACTCTGACTTAACTTTCTTGTTCAAAACTACACTGAGACAAGCCAAATAAAAGAATATGGCATTCCATATTGTTGATAATAGCTGATATTAGACTGATATTGATTTCTCCCACAATTCTTTGCATCACATGCAGCACATGGGCATGGCTAAATTCTCGTAACAATATTATCGTCCTGTCTGAGCCAGGCACCTTATCCACTGCTACTGGACAAGCGAGGATTTTAAGACGTTCGATAGTCGGCGCTATTTCGCCAAATATTTCAAATCAAAACGACAACCATAAGCGTATGGAGTGCTGCAAATGATGCATTAAGAAAAGTATTTAAACGTTAAAAATTCAATTTTAATTTTAATATTATCAGTAAAAACTGTTTTGGTTCATTTTGAAGGCGTTTGGCATCCCTTGCCTGACTGTTAAGCTCACATTGTAGTCAAGACAATTAACAAGCTAATTTTGAACAGGACTAAACATACATATCTCAGGGGATACTCCACTGATTTCTTTATATCCACTCATGCCCTTTCTTTTCTTTTATAGCCACGTGTGGGATACAAGTGAGTATGAATGCAGGCATGTCATCCACACCGTAATCGATAGAAGGCATCGCTAGTAGCTGGTTAATATAAGGTTAATTGCAAAATGCAACAAGTTTCCAACTACCTCTTTTACAATTTATCTGTCTCCCTCGAAGGGATTGTTAAGTAACTGTTATTTTTATTTCTATAACAAATGTAGACCAACTGAGTGCTATTCACATGCCTTGACTGTGCAAACGCTAGTTGGCTGGATAGCTAGTTCTCTAAGCTACCTCGATGCGGATGTGACATTTCAAAGTCAGCGTCGCCATTTTGAGTGTTGGACTCAAACTGAATACTACAAGCAGAGGGAAAGGGACATGGCCTGGAGTAGCCTGATGCTAACAGCGAAGCGGTTCAACATATAAAACACTAGTATAAATTTATTCGATAGAAAATGGATGTGGAAATTTTATATAAGAAAATTAAAATAGGTTCGAAGATATATGACCCAACGTTCTAAACTAACACGATTCCATATTTGAATGGATACATTTTTACTCGCTCTCCTCCAGAAGAGGGACTGTCGGAGAGGCAAACAGACTTGAAATAGGCTACTGCATGGAAATTGTGCTTACAATTGCATTACCAGTGATATCGAAATGAAAGCACATGAGCTTGGCACATGTAACGTTAGTTTATAAATAAGACATTTGTTTCTCTGGCCGCAGGTTTTGGTGAGAGTAGCTAGTTAGCTGGTTATTTCTCTCACCTCCTGCCCCATTTCGTGGGGGGAGCTAGACTGATTTTCCTAACGGGCTTCCCTCCTTGAGTCATTTTCATCCCCCCAACGTCAGCGACTAATACCCCCTCAAGCAGCCGAGATTGGGCGAATAGCGAGCAAATACGTCCGCGTTTCTCTGCCTGCTCCCCCACCGATCTCCTTTCCACAACTCCCAGCACCAGGAGCTGGAAAGGTCGAGGTAGCTGCAGAACAGGCCCAGCCGCCAAGGCTCGACCTGTCTTCCCCTCCGCCTTCCCAAACGCCCCATAACCTTTCTCGGACTGGAATCCATTCGGAACCAGCGTCGAGAAAGGTTGAGGGGAACGAAGACCACAGGTATCACAGCACAACTGCTGCCAAAATGAACCACCACCACACTCCGCCGCAGCAGCAGAAAGCCGGCGAGCAACAGCTTAGCGAGCCCGAGGATATGGAGATGGAAGGTAACGGTACTGGGAGGCCTCACGTGCAATTTTTTTTGAAACTGTTAGCAGTTAAGGCAACCACAGACGCCAAACTAATTTGCTGATATAGACTACTTACCTACGTAACTGGTTAAGTTTACGACATCACTTTAAATTACGGTCTAAGTAGTTATCTCACTAGATAGCTAAGTTATTGTAGTGCCAGGCTAGTAGCTGACTGCTAATCGACATTTTCAGTGCTCATGTAAATATATTTTAGAGTGACTCATCCCCATTAATTATTGTTACTGGTAACTTGACGTTAGTCATTCGGATATTTTGTCTTGATCAGGTTAACTATCTGGTTAACTCTGGAAGTGTTGTGTGGTTAATGGCTAGTTGTCTACCGTTTCACGTTTAGTCTGCCTGACATTAGCTAACGTCAACTGAGTACT
The DNA here is from genome assembly GCA_019176425.1 of Megalops atlanticus. Classification (NCBI taxonomy): domain Eukaryota; kingdom Metazoa; phylum Chordata; class Actinopteri; order Elopiformes; family Megalopidae; genus Megalops; species Megalops atlanticus. The sequence continues at coordinate 30,567,546 of CM032875.1, read as the reverse complement.
TCCCTAGTCTAACGTTAGTTTCATTCGCCTTGTGCTGTTCGATTGTGTATTTTACGATTGAATTTAGCAAGTTCATATTTATTTTTTAAAATGATCAGCTAATACTGCTAGCTTAGCTGATGAGATAGCTAACGCTGTGCTTTGACGTTAGCAATCTAACATGTTTTGCAGCAGAATTTCGCTCCCCCGCACTGTAAACCATAAACACGAGATTAAAAAACGCAACGAAAATGCATAATTTTATATGGTAGTTATATGCTGATCTCGTTTGTATTTAACGAAATGCGGTCTAAGTGAGAATTGACTACGTTTTCAGTAACTTACATAGCTGGGTAGCTAATGTAGCTTGCTTGCCATCAAATTAGTTAGCTAACGTTAGCCAAATTAGCTTGTAAGCTTGTCGAACCATCTGTCTTAAAAGCTAAAAGTTGGGCCAGCCGAATTAGATCAGAGACCTAGTGAATATTCGCTACATAACGTTGCCTAACGTTATCAAGACAAAGTTTTTGCACTTGTGTAATAAGCTAATTCACATATTCTATTATGATGGGCCGGTGATGAGCAAGAAAAACAGCTTGGTTGGTCTTGACTCAACTGTTAGCTTGCTAACGGCAGAGATACTGCTTGAGTAAGACATTATTTCCTAGCTATAATTTCTTCATCTCACAAAACAGTAAATCAGGTTAAGCAAGCTAGTCTTTTTGCTGACTAGCTATACGTTTAGGAATGGGTACTCCATTTTGCAGCAGATTATTAGAAATCCTGCTGGGTAGTAGCTAATTTAGAGACAACGTACCTATCTAAAGTTATATAGAAAGTTTGACTAACGTTATTAATGTTACAAGGCTTTAGGTTCGTATGCTTGAAGTTTACTATAATGTAAGCCCGGGGACAAGCAGATGAACTTCAGAAGCAGGGAATTTTGCCACGATCTTGAAGATTCTAATAATCAAGATTATACTAGTCGATCCAAGTGTTTATACTGAACATTGGGAGAAAGTTTCCTATCCCGTTTTTCTGCATCGTATTGCAACGGCGGCAAGTTGAGCTTGTGCTTACTAAAGCGAGGGATTTGCTTCATAGGAAGAAACCCGAGGGACATCAAGGTCGCGCCATGTTAAACTGTATTTTTATTTGCGCCTTTATGCCTATACGCACATCTTCAGTTCTGCTGTGCATGTAATTGTGATAAGTTTCTTTTTAAAACAAGGTAAGCGTAAAAAGAGTTAGTGTGCAATGCATCCAACTCATACAGGGGCGGCTAGCAGAGTAGTTAGGGGAGGTGCACAAGATTAATTTCAGTACAGTATTTGCACTTTATAGTTACTAGAAGGCTGTAATGAGGAGGGGAAAAGACCTACGTTATTGAGTATTGGATTTAATGCCATTTTGAAAAATAATGTCTGTTTGAGTTAGAATTACATGAAAATAGTTTGACAACCCTGTGATGAACTGTGCATAAGTGTATGGCACGGTTACATTTTTCAGAATGCTCATAAGATTGTGCGCCATGGCTGTAACAGCATCAATGAAAATATTACAATAACAATGTACTTTACCTCTGATGGGGGTATTATATAGTAGTTTAAAGTAAATATAACTCAGACCAACTCTAGATTTGTATCATTTGCATATTGAGACCAAATCAATGTGCTGACTGTCCCTGGGGACTTCATTTAGTTGCTGTCATGATATAAGATTCAGTCACTCCATTTGAGCAACAGTACAGTTGTGATCTTTGGTCTGATGTTACCTTGCAACTCATTCTGATAAAAACATGCCGAGTGGCACAAGAGTGGGATATTAGATCTAATTGTTAGTTTAGGTTTCTGATATTTAATTTATTGTTGTTGCAAATTGCAATGATATATTGTCACCATTTTGACATTTTGTAAGTCAAACGTTATTAAATGTGTGTTAATTTTGAAAAATGTACAGTCTGAGAGTAAAAATAAACAGTGTGTTCAGAATAATTATGTAACCACTAGGGATACTAAGGGCCTTATTTGATATCATCATGCAGTTGTAATGTCTGAAATCAGTAACATGTTTTCTTGTTGCCATTATCAGTCAAATTCTAAATCTGGGCTGGTGTAAAGGAACACAGGGAATTTGGGAATTATAGCTAGATAGTTAGATGTCACATGCTGTTCTTGACGTGTAATCCTCTTGGGAAATTGAGGTCAGACTACCATGCAAGGTTTGAGCACTGGCAGCTCAGATGATTTCAAAGCGCTGTTTCCCTTAACTGTTACTGCACTTGTTAGAGTTGCTGTCTCCTACATTTGGCTGCACATCTTGCAGCATTTATTCCAGGTATAGGGAGCTTGTGTGACTCATTGCTCGTCAGTGAAGCCAGTTGTGCCTTGCCCTTGGAGAAGGGTAGGACTTTCATTCAGTAACAGTGTACCGGATGCCCAGTAACAGTTCCCATGCAGATATGTGGTATGCTTTTTTGTTTTTAACAACCAAACGTGTGTGTGTGTGTGTGTGTGCGCGCGTGCGTCAGCTTTGAGAGTGATTGCTAGATATAAAAGTTTTTGATTAGTTGTTATGGATAGCTAGCCAGGCTTCCATCTTCCTCTGGCTGGCCTCTAATCTACTTTGTACATCCAAGCTGTGCCCAGGCAACAAGCACTGGTCAGCAGAATAGAGCTGTCCTGTGAATAATTCTGAATCCAGTTTTACTTAATAAGGTAGCTACTGAAATGGTTTAAGTATATAGAACTACCGCTCTATATACTTAGTTTTTTTTTTACAATTTTTACTAATTTTTAGTATTACTGGTGAGGATAAATTAATGTTACTATGCAACTAACAATGAATCTTGGACTTAATTTTAGTATAATTTTTTAGATAGCAGTAACTCAGGCACTGTTGACCACATTTTCAATGTTGAAAAAGCTTCTGGCAATATATTAAAAATTCCCAATATCTGATGTTATCGGCTATCAGCCCAACCACAGCAGTTTCAACACAACACACTCTTGGAATTTATTATGGTGCAGGGAATTTAATAAACAGCGCATTCAGACACTTTCCTTTGTAGATAATTGGGGTCTCCCTGCTCCAGTTGGGAAATGTCACAAGTTTGGTTTTCACACACAAAAATTGGACTGTGAGACAGCAGTGGTTCAGTGGGACAGGTGTTGGATCCCAGGATGTCCCAGGATGTACAGCTACACTCTACAAAAAGAGTCTTTCATATTTCCCTCTTATCACAGCAAGCTGTTAAAAATGGGTGCAGTGGCCATATCACTGGATGATTTGGCTATGTCCTTAAAATGAAGCTGGATAAAGAATCAGGGATAATTTTTAAACAGAAAACTTAATTGAGGTTTGGGACAGTATCTTTAGTGTTTTATTATTCATCATGTGGCATTGATCACACAGACAGACCCAGCAAAGCTCTGCTTATGGCACAAGAATGTCATAGAAAGAACTAGCATCTGGCAGCTTTTAAAATTGTTTTACTCTGACTAAATAGAGATTTTTAACAATACTATAGGATCTGTGATGACTGCAGCATCAACATGTTCCTCAAGGGATTAGTGCAAGATTTTCAACGCAGTAGTATCGTCGGTAACATATGGTGTCACATTCCAGTTCACCAGTCAAATAATAACTGAAATGATGCAATTAAATATTTACTTCATTTTAAGCAAGACATGGATGAACTTCTCTTACATAAATTCAGCAAATAGATGTAGCTATTATCATTGAAAATATTTACAGAATACAGAATACATGTTCTAACGGCTTCTGTAGCCGGAGTCTGCGTTCTGTCTCCATTCTGTTAAATAAGTTTTAAAAATACAACTGGTATTTTATATATTTTGTCATAGCTGGAGACACAGATGATCCCCCAAGAATCACTCAGAATCTGGTCATCAATGGGAATGTAGCCATGGCTGATGGACACAGCAATACAGAGGAAGACATGGAGGATGGTAAGGCTGGATTTCCCTTGTACATACGTGTGCCATTTCATGTATGTCTCTAGTAATGATTTTTCCACATGATAAGGTGATCATAGTTGACTGTCAGTGCGTATTTAGTAAAATCTCTTTATTGGCTGATTAAGGATTTTATAAAGAAAAATTATCAATGCAATATTTTATCTGCTGGCTGTCAACTGAGACAGTATTAAAAAAGACTATTTGCATGACGGGCCCTGGCACTGTTTTTCATTTTATGAGATACGCCAGGAATGCAATGCTTACCTTTTGCCGTTATACTGAAGATTTTCTGCGGGGGTTTCAAAGTGAACACTTTACCGCTTGAATGACTTTCTGTAAACATGTCAGAATGGTTTTAAATTGTCTTAATTTGGTGGCAAACTGCCTTGTGGAAGAGCATGTCTGTCCAAATTTTCAGTTTAAGATGATTTCTTTGTGGCTTTTTTTTTTTTTCAGGACCTGAAGTGGGGAAAAAACACTAATGATCTTCAGTTTTGTACCTTTTATAGTTTACATTGAACATCTGAATTAAGGTCTTTTTCTTCTTTTTCTTTAAATGTTTACTCAAAATTAATTCATATAAGTGCACTATTTTTTTTAATTAGTCATGGGCGAAAATTGTTTGACAGCCTGACAGACAGCTCCTCAGGCAGTATCCTTACAGCAAGTGCAACAATATGTGGACAAAGTTGTAACAGAAGTGGAATAAAACAACCGTTTTCTGTTACTTTCTGAAATATGGGTGATTAACATAGATATTATTTTTGTCTACCCCAGCTTCATACAATACTCTGAAATTTGACTTTAACATTATGCAGAGACAATGTTGCCATTACATTAAATCTTTTCGTGGTCCACTAAATCAGTGATTTTTGATATTTGTTGACCATTCATATAGTTTTTTTTTTTTTTTTTTAATAAGAATTTTAATATTTTAGGATTACCTTTGTGTTTATACTTCCTTTAAGATGATCTATGCACTGTTATATGCAAAGCACATTTCAGAGGAAGCTCTTATTTTACTGTGACCTGTAGAATTCAGTTCTTTTTATTGAAGTGATTGCTACAGCAAACCTTTTAGCCAAATGTTTAAATTGTCCTCTTGTTTTGCTTCCTCAGACACCAGTTGGCGGTCCGAAGCTACTTTTCGCTTTGTGATAGAGCGCTTCAGCAGGTTGAGTGAATCTGTTCTCAGCCCACCCTGTTTTGTGAGGAACTTACCCTGGAAGATCATGGTGATGCCTCGGTTCTACCCAGACAGGCCCCACCAGAAGAGTGTGGGTTTCTTCCTACAGTGCAATGCAGAGTCTGACTCCACGTAAGACTGATCTTTTTGTTGGTATTGAAAATCAAAGCTGTGTTATGTAATAGAGATCAGTAAGCTGGTACTTAGATAGACGGGGGTTTATGTTAACTGTTATTGTGTTAACTGTGTTAACTTATCTATTTTTTATCTATTTTACTTGCAGGTCATGGTCGTGTCATGCCCAAGCAATGCTGAAAATAATAAACTATAAAGATGATGAAAAATCCTTCAGTCGTAGGATCAGCCACCTTTTCTTTCACAAGGAAAATGACTGGGGCTTTTCCAACTTCATGTCTTGGAGTGTAAGTGTTAGTCTTATTTCTAAATGTATGAACTTGTGCATATATATGTATATGTTCGATTGAGTCAGCATGTAGCAAAGATAACATTTCAGTCAGGATGACGACTAAATGGAATGGTCTTTCTGATTTGTCATGTTGAAAGTTGAAACCCATTTATTGTTTAAGCCTCCAGCACAAAGTTTATAAGATGACAAAACTACACCTGTTCTAGAAGCTTCATCATCAGGAAAAGATCTCTTTAACAGATTTTCATTGGACTTCCCTTGTCAGAGGAAAGGCTTTTAGGATGCTTTTCTCAGTCTGCAGGTTTCAATCTCCTTGTTAGAGAGCATCAGCATTTTTTAAAGATGTAGTCAAATGCACACACACGGTCATGCAAAACATATCTTATAACCCACTGTGGATGTGGAATTCATTTTCTTTGCACACTTGCTGCCATGACTTTAATCCCCTGTGTCAGTCTGACAGGTAGCCTTTGGATTAATTTTGACAGGCTTGCTGTGCAGAACTTTTGAAAAATCTTATTGCCAATTTCAGGATGTGACAGATCCAGAGAGGGGGTTTATAGAAGATGACAAAGTGTCCTTTGAAGTCTATGTTCAGGCTGATGCCCCACATGGAGTGGCGTGAGTATTTCATGTAATCTTCACACCTTATACGCTTGAAGCGGGTTCACACTGATTGCAGTGAAACCCAGTACAGTTGTACATCTACAGTTTTAGGAGAAGTTTTAGCCCCAGAGAGTTTTAAGACAGCATGACAGTCTGCATCAGAACAACTGGTGACTGGTGTAAAACAAATAGGAGATGCTATCACAATTTTCAAGGAACTCATTTATAGATAACCCCCACCCCCTAACCCTAACCCCCACTCAGATTACATGAGAAGGAATAAGGTTGTTGGCTCAGTGCTATGTACTAAAATAAAAATTAGCAATACATAATTTTAGCAAGGATGCTAGGTCCAGCTATGAAACATACACATTGCATAGTCAAAACTTGCAGAACTTGGCACATGGTGCAAATTGAACACTGTTGATTAGTAAACCATTTCTGGCTAACTATGCGTGGAAGTATACATGTTTAGAACCGAAGCTAGTTGGCAGTTATTATTAGTACCATGCTTCTGCCTTTCTTGCTTAGATGCAAGCCAGAAAAGTAGTTACGGAAGCAAGGGTACTAATAATAACAATAGTAACAACCCACAAAGCAAGTTTGTCGTGCAGGTGGAGTAAGATCATTATTGATTTTTTTCTCTCTGAAGGTACTTGTATTATCTGCAGCTTTTTGGAAATAGCTCTTTGTTCATTTAACTATACACTGGCACTGTTGCCAAGTCCTCTGAATCCTTGTTCTGATACTTGATGGGAAAGATGCTGCTTTTCATCAGCCCCCTCTTATAAATCCACTTGGAGCAATCTATTCAGAAGGGCTAGTGGAATGCTTTTGAAACCACACCAGGCTGGGTATAATTGGGTTGAGTTTTCACACTGAAGCTGTAATCTGGGGATTCCCTGTTCAGTTCTATTCCTGCCTTTAATTTTGCTGTAGTGTGAATGCTGCATCCGATTCTTTCAATTAACCATTCATCTAGTAGTTGTTGCCTTGCTTACCATCTGTGTGTCAGGCCTGCATCCTTAAACAGCACTTCAGTCTGTTGGCAGCCATTCCACAAAAATTTCTATTTCATGTAGCCAGTAATGTCAGTTTGAATCAGTTGTATATGACTGTTTGTTGCAGGTGGGATTCCAAGAAACACACTGGCTATGTTGGGTTGAAAAACCAAGGAGCCACATGCTACATGAACAGTTTACTACAGACACTATTCTTCACGAATCAGCTAAGGCGGGTGAGTGCATTGTATAGCGTAGTAAAAAAAAAAAAAAAAAAAAAAGTATTTGCAGTTTATTAGTGTGAGAAATTTTAATTCCCTTTGCCTTATTCTACTGTTTTAGGCAGTGTATATGATGCCAACTGAAGGAGATGACTCCTCCAAAAGTGTGCCCCTTGCTCTGCAGAGGGTGTTCTATGAGCTTCAACACAGTGACAAGCCTGTAGGTACAAAGAAGTTGACAAAATCTTTTGGGTAAGTAATTTAATTGTGAAATATGGATGTCTCATGCTGCTATTTTGTCTGTGTTACTTCTGGATTTGAAGATGATTTTCAAATGTCTGATTCTTTTAAAAGGTGGGAAACACTGGATAGTTTTATGCAACATGATGTGCAGGAGCTCTGTAGGGTGGTGAGTATTGATTATTTCCACAAGAACTGGTCAATGTACTGTAATGTTATTGCACCCAAGAAAAGGCATGGATCATGCATGGACAGTTACATCATATGTCACTCTCTGAGGTTGTACTTGTGAATGTGGTTGCATCAAGACTGAGTTTTATATAATGTAAAGTGGGTTTAATGGAGCATTTGCTCAGAGCAATTGCTCTGCTCAGAGTAAAGGTCTAATATAACACTTATGTCTCTGCATGCACATATGTGTACCTGTACATATGAGATGCTGAAATTGTCATATTTGTCATATTAGCCATATGTGTGTGTTTTAGCTTCTTGACAATGTTGAGAATAAGATGAAAGGCACTTGTGTGGAAGGCACCATCCCTAAATTGTTCAGGGGGAAGATGGTGGTAAGTTAAATTTTGTTTATATATTTTTTATATATGTGTGCATATTTTTAATAAGCTATTTGGTTCTCAAATTGTGTAAATGTTATTTTCTTGCAGTCCTATATCCAGTGTAAGCATGTAGACTATAGATCTGAGAGAATAGAAGATTACTACGACATCCAGCTCAGTATAAAGGGAAAGAAAAACAGTAAGTATAATTGTGGCCCATTATTTTCCTTTTACTGCTTCATTTCATTGTGTTCACAACATTCACAACTTACCCTCTGTTCAGAACATCTCCTCACATTTGTTCCATACAGAGAAAATTTATTTGCTCTGTCTGTACAGTTAGGTCTTATATTTAAACCAGTGTCTACCAAATATTTAGGAAACCATTTACAGAGTTGTGTTTACTATGTTTTTGCAAGGCATTGTTACACATTTTTGTTTTAATCTAATTTGAATAGTGGAATCCAAGATGTAATTGAGAAATTAAGTGAAATTTGAAGAATATTTAGGAATATTTGTTGGTAAATGCTAAGTAGTACAAATGCGCTTTCATCTGCACATTATTTCAAAGTAGACATAAGTATTATGCGGTATCGTGTGCAAGCTGCGATTGAGTAACAATATCAGTATAACATCCAGAAGGCAAATCGTAAAAAAGGCTTTACTTTTTATATAAACTCTGAAGGGTATTGGAAGCTTTAGCTGTAAATGGAAAGCGTGTACTCTTTGTCAGCGATGACGACTAAGTAGCTGTATCTTCTCTACAGTTTTTGAGTCCTTCAAAGATTACATAGCTGTGGAACAGCTGGATGGGGATAACAAATATGATGCTGGAGAGCATGGCTTGCAGGTGAGGCTGCATACCTTGTGAAGCAAAGTTTTCAATTTTGGGAAAGACTTTGTTTTCGAATAGAACACATATTTAAAAATGCATGCACAATATGTGGAAACAGTTGATGGGCTCAGAAAGGGATAAAGTGTGACACATGCATTTGTGATATTATATTGGATATGTGCAAGTGCTGCTTTTGAAGAGTAGTCTACCATGTACTAATGATATGCTTGAGAGAAGACTGTGTTGTGTAACTTGTGGCATGACAGGGTTAAATAAAGATTGAGAAATGAAAGCTTGTAGAAATGAATTTGTCAACATCTGTCTTTAACAGGAAGCTGAAAAGGGGGTGAAGTTCCTGACATTTCCACCAGTTCTGCACTTGCAGCTCATGAGATTCATGTATGACCCTCAGACAGACCAAAACATTAAGATCAATGACAGGTAATAATTTGGGGGTTTTATCCATTTCAGAATATTTTAAGTCTACATTATGCATTGTCATGACTGGCTTTCCATGACAGCAAAAAAATATTGTGAAGGAAAATGTTTTGTAGACATTTTAAATGTGTGGGGAATTGTCCTTAAATCCGCTGCTGCTTCTTAGTGATTTTCTTAATTAAATATATTTGATAAAATTGTCAATTCAGTTAAGAGAGTGTAGCATAATCTGCTCTTATTTTGTGTCTCTTAGATTTGAGTTTCCTGAGCAGTTACCTCTCGATGAGTTCCTGCAGAAGCCAGATGTGAAGGACCCTGCAAACTACATCCTCCACGCAGTGTTGGTTCATAGTGGGGATAACCATGGCGGGCACTACGTTGTTTATCTGAACCCCAAAGGAGATGGCAAAGTGAGTGTCAGTGAGTCAGTAGTGAGGTTTTTGTTATTTTTGGGTCACGTTTACCTAAGTTAGGATCTGCTTAGCAATTGTGCAGTGGAAGACATTTCCCGCTGAAATCAGAAATATCTTGCATCTGGTAACCTGGAAGAAATTGCATAGTCTGGTCAGATTTTCAAAGTAATCAAAATATTATCTAAATATTTTGATATTATAGTTCAATTAGTGCTTTCTAGCTCTTCTGGGAATTTGTGGCCTACTTCATGCTCAGCCCTTCCATTCTTGGATATGTCTTTGTGCTCATTGTTATGTGCATCAAAGTATGGGGGTCTGCCTGTATTTGCCTTTTCTGGCTCTGTAGGGCTTCTCAACACTTCTGAGCTGGTCTCAAGGCAGAACATCCACTTCTTGCAGCTTTATGACTTTACACCTTTCACTTACGAATGGACAGTTACTAATGGTCCTGCATTCAGTGTCCCACATTGTGCCACAATAAAATTTCATTTTTGAAGAGCTGCTTTTATTTGGTGGCTCATTCTGATTTCATTGAATTGGAAAAATGTTTTTCATACTAAGGCTTTTAGACAATCCCTCATTGCCCTATATGCAATACATTTTTTACTGAATGTACACTGAAACAGATATGGAATACATATATTTCTGTATTCTCGCTGGCCATATTCTCCTGTTGTGTCTTTGCCACTACGGTCATTCATACGTTTACATACAGACAATATGATGCAAAAACTGAAGTGTAAATCATGCACAAATTTCCTTTTGTGTCTCTCAAAGATACAAAAGAAGTGTACTCTTTTATTAATGATGCATTGCATTCTAATGATAGTTGCACGACCAGTGACTCGTCATGGTTTTTGGAAGTGCGAAAAATTGTCCATGGAAGTACATATCAAGCTGAAAAGTACAGCTTTACATGAGTTACCTGCTGCTTTGTTGATTCGTTTCAGAGGTCAAAGGAAACATTTTTCTATTTGATTACAAACTGTGGAGAACTGCTAGCAGCTTCTGTAGTGAAGGCTAAGGTGGATTAGCACTTAGACACTTTGTACTGTCATCTTTTTAGCACAGGGACTTGAATTACTGTGGTGTTGTGAAGGAATTAAGGTTGTCTCTTTACATTATATTTTACATTTTGTAAATATGATTTATGATTCTTATGCTATTTAAAAAAATTAGCAATTTTTTAAATGGCCTATGGGGTAGCCAAACTGAGCTTTGGTAATGCCCATACAATATTTATTTTTCTAGTGATGAAAATACATGCTTTTTGTATATTCAGATCATTGTAAATGTCTGAAGAATCAATTTCTGTGAAAACCTAATGGCATGAAAATATTCCTAATTTTAGCTGTCTCATCTAATGAACTGGCAGTGATGTGTACAATGAAAAATACTCATGATATACAGTGCAGTGCATTGTATCCAAGTTGGCCACAGGCAGTTTTTCATTGGTAGTTAAATGAGAGTATGTGAACAGTATTCTTTTGATTCTTATGGGCCAAACTTTCAGGGCCACTCAGACTAGTGCTATTAGCATGTAGGTTGGATAAAAAAATTAATGAATAAATGAAACTTTATTTTACTTTGTCTTTTGAAGGCACATTTTAAATGGTATGTCTGCATTTCTGTTGGTTTCAAGATTTCAAGATTTTGAAATGGTTTTGCACATGTGTAAACATAAGCATGTCTAGAGTCACTGTACTAATCCCAGTCAACCTGTATTTAAGTTGGTTAATGTTTCTTGAATATATTACTACAATATCAATATAAAAATTCCAGAAAAATACTTCCATTTACAACACTATTGTTTCTACATATTAATCAAAATCATTTGCCTCTACTGTTTTGTTGGTCATTGTTCCTCTGCCTGTTTTATATGAATGGATTAAATTGCATGCATATTCATTTAATTTGAATTCTTATGTGAGTAATAAATACCTAGCTTTATTTTAATATATTTAGCTTCTGTTTCTTGTTGTAGTTGTGAGGATGTCTCGTGTATTGTAAGTCACTTTGGATAAAGGCATCTGTTAAATGATGATAATAATAATTATTATTACAGCGAGAATAAAGATGATGATGATAATAATGGTTACAATGATAACAGTGGCAGGTGAATGAAGGCCAACTTTTTTCCCCTTTGTTTCAGTGGTGCAAATTTGATGATGATGTTGTGTCCAGATGTACTAAAGAAGAGGCAATTGAACACAACTATGGCGGGCATGATGATGACTTATCTGTGCGTCATTGTACAAACGCATACATGTTGGTGTACATTAGAGAATCCAAACTCAGTAAGCAACTCGATATTATTCCACATTACAGATAATTTTAGTTCAAGTGTTCTCTTTTTTTTTGTAAAGTTTGACATGTTTGCTCATTTGAGAGAACTGGAGTCATTTTCCTGTGTTGGTCTGAATTTTTGTCTTTTGGTCTGACATGCAAAGTGTAAAATCAACAATGCGCTTAACTTTTTTGTGAAGGTGAGGTGTTGCAGCCCGTCACAGACCTTGACATCCCGCAGCAGCTGGTAGAACGCCTCCAGGAAGAAAAAAGAGGTGGAAGCCCAGAAGAGAAAGGAGCGCCAGGAGGCTCACCTCTACATGCAAGTACAGGTAGGTACAGTTCATATTACATTACATTATTGGTATTTAGCAGACACTCTTAACCTAGAACTGATGCAAGTGCTCTGGATTTTACAATGTTATCCATTTTATACAGCTGGATATTTACTGAGGCAGTTGTAGGTTAAGTACCTTGCCCAAGGGTACAGCAGCAGTGCCCCAGTGAGAAATTGAACTGGCAACCTTTCGGTTACAAGTCCTGCTCCTTAACCACTATGTTACTGTCCAATAGTAGGGTGGTTTAATATAGCTGATCTGACATAGCAGGCTAAATGTTTTAGGCAGTGAAAGTGTAGAAGTTCATTTTGTGAAGGATCCTGAAGTAATTAAGTGGAAAATATTACGGCTAGGGTACACATTAGTACTTGTTACATATGTCCCCTTCCCGATTTCACCAGCAGAGGACACTGTTTACAACATCAACAGATTTTCATCATAGCTTTCGGTTAACCCTTAAACAGTTTAACTGCAAAATAGGTTGAAAATCTTAAAAATAAAAAAGGTTCATTTTGTGTTTAGTTATGAGAGACCCATTGCATGTTAAGTGAGGAAAATCTTATCTTCATATTATTTGTAACTCTCATTTTCTTGTGGATTGTGATGCATCAGATAGTAACAGAAGACCAGTTCTGTGGACACCAGGGCAATGACATGTATGATGAGGAGAAAGTGAAGTACACAGTGTTCAAGTATCTGAAGAACTCCACGCTTGCAGAGTTTGTCCAAAACCTCTCACAGACAATGGTAAGCTTCTTATCGCTTACTTTATTCAAATAGAAACTCTCAGTTTTTAAAGCAATTTTTTTCTAGTTTGCTCATGGTCTAATTACTGGACAAATATTGATCTGATTAGTTAAGTGTAAAATTGTCATGTGAAGCTGAACTTAAGAATAAGCTCAACTGAAGAAGTTTTAGCTTGTATTCTATTCATGTGCTACAGGGTTTCCCACAGGATCAGATCCGATTGTGGCCAATGCAGGCAAGAAGTAATGGTACAAAGAGGCCAGCAATGATGGATTTTGAAGCTGACAGCAACAAGTCTGTAAGTATGTGATATAAAGCACATTTTGGCTTTTAAATAATGTAATATTTGCTTATGGTAAAATGAACATGTGGATGAACTAATGTGCAAATTTATATAAGCCTGTTCTTCCTAGTATGTGTACTTGTAAATGAATCATATTGAGGTTCTTCCCAAGCTTCAGAGCTTGCAAGGCTGCCAAATATTTCTGATAATATTGGTCTAATGCAGGTAATGATGTTGTTGGAAACAGCATAAGTAGTGCTTCTCTCAAAGGTTACATGTTGCTGTTTTCCCAATAGATGATTGACTTGAGTGACAATGAAAACCCATGGACGATATTTCTGGAAACTGTGGATCCAGAGATGGCCGCCAGTGGTGTGACATTACCCAAGTTTGACAAAGACCGTGAGTGTCTACAGATACACAATAACTGTTAGTATCATTGGCGTTTACAGTAGAAAGTGTATTATGTGATATGTATTGATATTAATGTTTTTGGGGCTCTGATAATGCTTGAAAGAGGTTTGTTTCAATGCTGACTGACATTTTTATTTAAATTTTAACAGGGATTTATAATGCCCAGGTCTCCGCATTGATTTGACATCACTGATCTTGAAATTGATCTTGCCACTGCCACTGGCACACCTCTAATAGATTTTTTTTTGTTGTTGTTTTTAGATGATGTCATGTTGTTCTTGAAGATGTACGATCCAAAGTCAAGAAGCTTAAATTATTGTGGACATATCTACACACCTATATCCTGTAAAATAAGTAAGTAAATGTGTTTGTTCTCAGTTTCCAGATTAATATTTAATGTTTCAAATAAATTTGATTAACTGTGTTACTATTTTATGTGAAATAGGAGACTTGCTGCCAGTCATGTGTGAAAGGGCGGGATTCCAGCAAGGAACTAGCCTTATCCTCTATGAGGTAAATTGTGCATGGATGCTTGGGTCTTCTGGAATCAGTTATTACTGCATTTGACATCCAGTATGTCGATGTCAAAAGAAAAATGGCAAATGTAACTGCTTATTAAATTTGCATTAGATTAAACAGGTGATTGTGGAACCTTGAAATATGCTATTTGTTGTACCTTGTAGTTTCATGTATTTGTTTAATTAGGAAATTAGATACATTATTTAATGAGTTGAATAATATTATCTGGCAGTTACTTCCAATAGCTTGTTACATAATTCTTAAATTCCACATTCCCTCAGACAGGTGAGGACTTTAGTTGGACTTGATGTATTACATGGGTTGTAATGTCTATGAATAACTAAGGTGACTTTTCCTCTTAACTGGTATGAAATGAGTAAATGACAACTGTGATTTTTATTTCTGACTACTTTGTCAGTGTCATGGTGCAGCATATTGTAAATACAGTAGTCCCCCCTTATCCACGGGGGATATGTTCCAAGACCCCCAGTGGATGCCTGAAACCGTGGATAGTACCGAACCCTATATGTTTTTTCCTATACATACATCAGGTAGCAGGTAGCATATACAGCGTGGATACGCTGGACAAAGGGATGATTCACGTCCCGGACGGGACGCCGCGAGATTTCACCACACTACTCAGAACGGCGCGCAATTTAAAACTTATGAATTGTTTATTTCTGGAATTTTCCATTTAATATTTTCAGACCGCGGTTGACCGCGGGTAACTGAAACCGCGGAAAGCGAAACCGCAGATAAGGGGGGACCACTGTACTTTTTTGTTATCAGGTCCAGGTCAGACATTATCCCAGACTCCACAGACCTTCCGCTTGTTTCTAGCTTTATACTTTTTACAGTCTTCTCCCAGAGTTGATATGCAAATTTCTTCATACTATTTATTTTTGTTTAAAAATGAAGATTGATGCATTGGAATTCTGTGTTTCTTAAAAAAATTAAAAATGCCAGCGCTAGCTATCCTGTAATTTGGCATATGATCCATTATATATTGTGCAGAGTATATATTGTGCAGAGATACCTTTTTGACATGATGATCTGCAGATTTCCATTTTATGAGAATTTTCATTAATGTTAACTAACAGCATGGTAAGGCTATGTCTCATCTAGCTCCATCCGTCACATTTCTTTTTTTTTTTTTTTTCCCTCAAACTATAAACTCCAACAAAATTTTGTCAAGCTTACCAGTCCTGATCTTTGGTCAAGCACAATCTTCCTGTCATTAGAACTATGCTGATACTTTTTTCCTCAAACTTGAGCCGCTTGTTATTTCAGTTGGGTGTATGGCAAAGCTAAAGCCAAAAATAAGTGATTTCATAGTGAAAAGCAAAAATGTGAAAAGTTGCATTTCTTTTCCCTTAAGCCTCACAGCCTTTTTGCTCTTTGTTTTAGGAGGTTAAACCGAATTTAACAGAGCGAATTCAAGATTATGATGTCTCCCTAGACAAAGCTCTTGATGAACTGATGGATGGGGACATAATAGTGTTTCAGAAGTAAGTATTTCTAAAGAAGATAATATAGAAACTGTAGACAAGTAAATGAGCATGTGGTGACACTAATCCTTTTTTCTTCAATTCATTTTAAAGGGATGACCCTGAAAATGACACAAGTGAATTGCCAACTGCAAAAGACTACTTCAGAGACCTGTATCACCGTGTTGATGTGATCTTCTGTGACAAAACAATCCACAATGACCCAGGGTTTGTGGTAACACTGTCAAATAGAATGAATTACTTCCAGGTACGATTTTTATATATAGTTGACAATGATTATATCTAGCTTTTCTGTGTTTACATATAATTGTTTTTCTCCCAGTTTAGGTAGATGCAGATTCTCTTTTCAGTATATATTTTCAGGGTCCAGCTTTTATTTGAGTGTAGTAACTTATAGCCAGTCCCTGAGAGATAAGGAAAAATTGACATCAAATTAAGGCATAACCTCATGCCAGCTATCTGGCCCATGAAATGTTTTGTTTGTTTATATCTGTTGAAGAGCCTTAAATATGTTTTTTAGTCAAGTGTGTCTCCTGAAGTTGGTCTCTCTTTCAGGTGGCAAAGACTGTTGCTCAGAGATTAAACACTGACCCAATGCTCCTACAGTTCTTCAAGTCCCAAGGGTATGTGCTCTTGAGGTACAACAGTAAACTTCATATACCTCTTTTGACAATCTAATGTGCCTCAAATGTGGGCTTTTTTGCCTCATGATAGGTACAGAGATGGACCAGGTAACCCTCTCAGGCACAACTATGAAGGCACTCTCCGAGACCTGCTGCAGTTCTTCAAGCCCAGGCAGCCTAAGAAACTGTACT
Organism: Megalops atlanticus; assembly: GCA_019176425.1. Classification (NCBI taxonomy): domain Eukaryota; kingdom Metazoa; phylum Chordata; class Actinopteri; order Elopiformes; family Megalopidae; genus Megalops; species Megalops atlanticus. The sequence continues at coordinate 30,550,756 of CM032875.1, read as the reverse complement.
ATCAGCAGGTGTGAAATCTAGCAGCTGATAAGACAGTCGCTGCCCGAAATATATTGTGTAATTGTCAGTCTTGTCTTTTGGATAAAACTGGAGTCTGGATATTGCTAATGAATTTAGCACGTTCTCCTTCAGCTGAAGATGAAGATCACAGATTTTGAAAACAGGAGGAGTTTCAAGTCCATATGGCTGAACAGTCAGTTTCGGGAAGAGGTAAAATAAAGCATAATAAGGCACTCTTATGTTGATTTAAGCAGCTTATAAAACCTATTGGAATTGACATTTTTAGAAGTGCAGCATTACTTAAACTTCCAATTTGATGATCACTTAAATAACCCAAGCAATAGTGAATATACTTGAGTTCTGAACAGATCTCAAAGGCCACAAGTGTATCAGAGCACGCAAAGTGCTTTAGCATCATACCAAAATCATGACTGCATCTTTGGCGGATCAAAAATTACATTGTCAAGTAAGGGTTATTTTTCCTCTCCTCTGCAGGAGATAACATTATACCCTGATAAGCATGGCTGTGTCCGAGACCTGCTGGAAGAGTGTAAAAAGGCTGTCGAACTTTCTGACAAAGGGTCAGAAACACTGAGGTAATTTCTGATTGCTGTTTACCTTATAAGGACTGAAGACTGATCAAATTCGCAATATTCTTCACCCAAGATTTTACGTTCAGGAATGGCTGGCACAAACACACACACAATTAACGATTAGCTGTTAACTACTATTGAATGAAAGAAAACCTCATACATTATAATAAACACTGCAATTTTCAATAAAAAATGATGTTTTCAGTAAACTTCCTTGTTTGTTGGCAGCACATATTTCACAAAAAAGAGTTTCCCAGTTAGGGCAGGAATGGGTGTGTTGAGCTTAAGCAGAGAAAACCATTTTGGTTCTTTCACATACCATAGTAGTTGTAGCTAGCAAAGGTCTTTCTTTGCAGTTGAGAAGTCTGTATGTGGTAAAGAGACCCTTAGAGTTGGATCAATCAAATCCTGGAGGACCCCTTGTCCTGCATGTTTTAGATCCCTCCCTGCTCCAAGCAGCTTCAGGAGTTCATAACGAGTTGATCATTTGAATCAGCTGTGTTGGAGCAGGGAGAGATCTAAAACATGCAGGACAAGGAGTCCTCCAGGAGAGGTTTGGGAAACGCTGTCCTAGAGAAAACAACCAAGATTGAGGTTTCCCGTTTCTTTCACTCATGTTCTTTTCTGTAAAGCAATCAGCTTTTAATCACAGAAATGCCTTATTCCAGCCACCAATATTGGCAAGAGGGATAGGGAAGCAGTATTTTCCTCTCTGTTGAAAGAGAATTTGGAGGGGACCCCACCTTAGACTAGAGATTTTGTTTTCTGGAAAGGTTTCCAGATATTTATCCCTCAAAGGTAATCAGAATGTAAGAGATGTAAACATTTCCAGTGTATCAGTTGTTGCTAGGGGCTCTGCAATCCAGTGTAAGTTGTAGCAGTTGAGGCTAGTTAAGGCAAGTGACAGATCCTTTCTGGGTTCCAAATTCACTGCCCTGGCTCTGGCCATTATTTTGTACACATCTTGGATTCTGGCCACCTCCAAGCAATAGACAATATCTGGAAACCTCCCTGGGTTGTATCAAATCATCTTGAGCTGATTTTTTTCAGACATGGAAAGTGATGGATTGAGAAGAATGCTTGTAAATGGTTTTGTACCAAAAGAAATGTTTTGCATTCCTCACCCATTCCTATATGTGTGTATTTCCTCCGCAGGCTGCTAGAAATTGTAAGCTACAAAATAATCGGGGTCCACCAAGATGATGAATTACTAGAATGTTTATCTCCTGCAGCAAGTCGGACATTCAGAATAGAGGTTTGTTGTCCACACCTTGCAAGATTAACTGACATATGAATGTTTCATTAATGTTTTCCGTTTTTTTTTCCATGTGTGATTGTGCATAGAAGGGGCAAGGAACAGTTAAATTTATTTGTACTTTTAGTACTCTTTATACTTTAAATACTTATTTTAAAGTTACAGTTGTTTCTCTTCATTTCAGGAAATTCCTCTGGACCAGGTAGACCTTGACAAGGAGATTGAGATGCTGATCCCTGTTGCACATTTCCACAAGGAAGTCTTTGGGACCTTTGGTATCCCATTTTTGCTGAAAATCCGCCAGGTATTTCCCCCTTTCTGTATAAACTAAAGCTGGTAAATCACCTTGTTGAGCTACTAACATGTTCTGGTTGTGTTTTCCGTGTTGTAGGGTGAGCCCTTCAGGGAGGTCATGAGGAGGATCCAGGTTATGCTTGACATCCAGGAAAAGGAGTTTGAAAAGGTGACAGTTCATTTGCCAGCTATTCCTGGGTGACTGTATTAATGGTGCTCCAGTTACAATGTCCGGTTTATTAAGTGGATGAGTCATGACATTTTTTAAACCATTTCTCTTTTAGTTTAAATTTGCAATTGTGATGATGGGTCGGCATCAGTACATCAACGAAGATGAATATGAAGTAAATCTAAAAGACTTTGAGGCTCAGCCAGGTATGTTATTTGGCATATTTTCGGCCTGATTTGGTGTTTGCTTCCGATTTGTTGCTTTTGTATTAGTATTATTTTGTATTAGTAGTATTTGCATTCTTTCTTTTTTTAGTAGTATGTATTCAAAGAGGGTAAAAGCTATGTCAACCCTAATCTTGTGATCTACACTGAAACAAATGTCTAAAGGTATTCCATTTGGCAATACTTTTGGTGCACTGACATGGGTCGTACATTTCTGAAACTGTCAAAATAACAAGCTATAGTTTCTCTTAATATTTCTTCTCAACTTCCACAGGAAATATGTCACACCCTAGGCCATGGTTAGGGCTTGACCATTTCAACAAAGCTCCAAAGAGAAGCCGCTGCACATACCTGGAAAAAGCAATCAAGATTCACAACTGACGTTTCTGACCTAACTGGCCAGAGTAAAGACTTCACCAAAAGAGTTTTGTGCACCACTTTCAACAGCTGCAGAATCTGGGTACAAAGAAATGTATGGAAAGAAAAAGGATTTAGCTGCTGATGCTTTTTTTTGTTGGAGGCTGTTTAATTTGACTACTGTATCTAATTTCATTGTTGGTTTGGAAGAACACATTGGATTTTATATTGAGGACCATATGAACTGAAGCTATTTTGTTTTTAAGAGTTAATGGCAAGAAAGCTGCTGCATATGGGGATGGGGAGGTGAATGAAAATTTATCATTTGCAGTGGTGTTCAGCCCTTGACATAGATGGCTAGTTGCCATTTTCGTACAACTACAGTTAAAAGTTTGAGGATATTTTCTGCAAATTCTGTACAAAAATGGCATCAATTAATGTGTACTTCATTTTTCTGCACGTTAGCACTTCAGATTTTACATCTTTCTGTTATTAAAAGGAATCTTTGGTTTCAGTTTTGATTTCTTCCCCTTACCTCTCATTTTGCCGTGGGTTTTACAGTGACACAGCTGACGCAGTGATGGCTTCAGTGACTTGGGAAGTTAAGCCGTGTGATAGCAAGGAGCTGTAAGCAGTAGTTGACTGAGGGTAGAAACTAGCTGAAATGCAGCCCTTTAGCCCAGGAATGCTCACTAGCATATAGTAAGCTGTTGCCTTTGTAAATAAAACTTGAATTGTATATTCATGAATATGTAAAAAATGAAAATTGTTGGATACAGATCAATTCAGATGTTCATATTCTTTCTGTAGTTTTCACTCCCTGACTTTCCATAATTTCCTTCCTTATTTTAACCATTCGCTACACCACAGCTACTTTGAGTGCAGTATAAAGATGACCTCTACAAATCTTCAGTTTCTCTAGTCGCAATTTCCCCCATGTTGCACCAGTGTACATTCTCCTGTATATTGACCTTTTGCTGGACAACGTATGTTGAATAAAGTTTTCTATAAAAGATGTGCATCAGTGAAGTTGTTACTTTTTGGGAGAAAGATCAAGCTGTTAAAGCATACCAGGTACTTTATACTTTAATTAGTTAATTGCATATGTATATAACAGACTGCTCATATATACACTTTCTAGCTTTTTTCAATACATCAATCAGTGTTCAATTATAGCAAAGTGTGAAGTGTAAATGAAACAAACTAAAAGTGTGTAAAACCACTAGCTCACCAAGTTACATTTTAAATTTGTCTCCAGACCATCAATTGTAATACTGTATGTGAAAAGGCAATTCTGTGTTATACACAAAAAACATGCAGAAGAATATGCTGATGGATATCCAAATGTCTCTATCCCAAAGAACAGCAATTTATACTTGTTACAACCTGGCTGATGAACCAGTTCATGTCTCTGTGGTGTGGTGCATTTACCCTATATGAGCAGGTTAAAAAAAAATAAAAATAAAACTTTGCACACTCATCAGGATGTAGGTCAGCAGCAGGTCTTCTTAATGTCAAGAATTCTATTGCACCTTGGGCAAGAGTGGTAGACATCTTTGAAGTGTTTGACAAAAAATGGGATGAGACAGCAGCCAACGACCAATCTGGAAGAGAGTAAAAATAATTTCCAGTCCACGGGACCTCTCCTGAAGGGGTTTATCTGAAAAGGCCTGCATAAGGTTAATCCACGGTAAACGACTGAACATTTCCTCCTTACCCACATAAAATGAAGAGGAAGCACATCAGCCAAGCGTAAGCCCCAATTTTGTAGGTGACATTGGTCATGACTTGCTGCTGGCATGATGTGCAGGTAGTCATCCCTGGGGATCGTCCCAGTTCAGTCTCGTAGCTGACAAACTTCTTAGGTGGGGAGGAGCTGCTGTACACTGAAATAAAGACATGCCACATGAAGGGGTTCTTAGCCTTCTCTGGAAATGAAGTCATCAGTGAGGGCACAGACTTGTAACTGAATGGGGACCTCAGTTATTTCAGCACTGCTAGATAGCTAATGCTCTGGGAGATTTGTTCATAAAAATTAATTTATCCCTGTGCACTTTTGTCTAGTTATGTAGTTTTTTCCACTTGATACTTTAGAACATCCATCCTTGAAGAGGTTTATGTTAAAAAAAAAAAAACAAAAGCTGTCTGTTTATAGATGAAAACATGATATCTTCAAACTGATAATGGATTCCCTTTCATGAGGCTACATAGTACTATGCCTGCTTTGCAACCATGAAATAAGTAAGCAGAAAAAGGAACTGAGCTGCATGTTTTAGAAAGCTTATATGCCTTAACTTAATTATAAGAAATTTAATTATCTGGTAACATTCAAATGGGAACATGCTGCCTTTGCAGTTTGTACTCTTGGTTCTGAGATTGTAGACATTTTGTTCTAGTCAGTAGAGAATAGATTCTCACCGGGTATGGATGACTGGTTTTCATAGGGGTTGTCCTCTATGGTAGAGGTAGGTGGATTGAAGGGTGTGTGCACATGGTAAACCTTCACATCTTCAGTTTGACCTTCCACTGTGAAGATAAACAAGCTATTTGGTGAACCTTAGCATTTGTGCAGGTATTTCCAACTAACCTATTGTAGCGTTTCTGGAATTTAAGCATACATTTTCTTTTAAAGTTAACCTGTACATTGTACATCCTGGCAACCATTCAGTCATGGTTAAATTCAAAATAGTTACCTAGTTGGCCATTTGAAAAGAAGTTCAGCAGAAATAAAAGGTAATGAGCCTGACAATCTTACCTGGTGTTATGTAAGGAGGAGGGGAAGCAGCATCTCCTGCACTCTCCCCAGCAGTCATTTTCTTCTGCTAATGGGTTCCTGAAGAAAAGAAAATTAAATCATCAAAACACTGCATCTTCTGCCAATACTGTATGTCCCAACTCCCTTTGTGCAACCATCTGCATTCGTAACATCACAGTCCTTTTGCAGATGGCTTTAAAACAAACATAGCATACTATGAAATATTACATGGGAGTAAATACTGTTATAAAATAGTACCCTAGAGAACCCTGAAAACTGATTCATTATGAACTAACCAAACACTGCTGAAAATGTAAAATCAGAGCTCTTAATTTCAGTCAGGTGTTGACCACATCATGTGATACTTTCAAAGAGAGTCTTTAAATAGGGGTGGGTCAGATCCAGGTGGATTGATTTATCAGCCCCTCACACATTCATCAGTATTTAGCTGCATTATCACACCAATAATTAATCAATTAAATATATCCTTCACACAAACATAATGAAAAAAGGTGCAGCAGAATCTTTATTCAGTAAAAATACAGATAGATACAGGTAGATCCTAAAATTGTATTCAAGACTGTATGATTCAACAACATTTTCTGATAGGGTGTGGGTTAGAGCTTTATTTATTGACAACCTGTACAACCCTTGGAGTATTGAACCCATTTTTACTCACTGTTGCATTTGTTGTTGTCAACTGCAGTGGCTTAAATATTAAATACAATCAGTTGATTCAAATGACAAATGCTTAGGTAAATGTTGGTGTGTAGTTATTCACAAACATCATGCATTGTCCCATGATTGGTCACAATGCCCCATGTGACACAATAAAGGAAATAACACCATCCTTAACTGGCTGAATGTCCTGTTTTACAGAGATTTCAATGGGAAGTGAAATCCTCATCTGGTTTAAAAATGTATACACAATATCTTGCTCTGAAAACCACCTCCTTGAGCACCATTGCAAAATTTTGCACCTTTCCCTAATGAACACAGCACTTGGCATACTGTCTTGCTAATGTTTACATGGCTGTAGGTGTTGCTGATGCCAGAGTAGTTTGGTCAGAAAACTCATCAACAATGGGTACAGTGCTGCTCTGAAATTACTTCTCAGGTAAGGTGTGGTCCAAAAAAGAGCCATCTACAGCAGTTTCAAAGATCCAGCCGGCATGCAGCCTGAAGAAAAACTATTCATAGCAGTCAGGCATGCTCTAGTCATGTTTTCACAGCCCAGAATACAACAAATTAACTATCCATTTATCAGCTATTTATTTCAGCAACTTTCATTTGTCACACAGATAACAGCAAAGTGATACTATCCTTATCTACAATGATTAATCCTGAGCTGCACAGACCTTATCAAACCTTACACAAATACCACTAAATACCACATAATTACACATTGCCAACCCATTTTATCAACACAAATGTGCACTTAATAATTTTGTTTAAAAGATAAGTGTAAACATATTAATTCATGAGTTTGAATGAAGTGTTTCACCAGTGATATGCAATTAATTATAGAAACAAATGATATTCATTCACATATATTTCAAACACAATGCATTCAAACTGATTTGTTTCCTCAATGCCTATATAGGACCTTAGAAGTGCGGTCCTTTTTGATAAATTATTTGTACTCAATTTACAGTATCCAGATAAAGAGACACAGTGGATAATTGCGTTGAGATAGTTATAATGCTAAAGATAATGATAAAAAACCAAACGTGGTCAAACTAAATGCCCTTTAAATGCATAAGCAAGATTTTAATTTGCAGCAAAAGTATTTGATTGTCTCGTTATGCCTTTCTGCAATATGCATAAAGTCTTACCTGTCATGCCAGATCACACAGCACTGAGGAGACTAAATCGGGACTTTCTAGTCTTTTTAAAACTCCACCCCTTTGCATATTGGGTTCATTTAATGCATAGGTCAGAATGAATATGCATTAAGCTGAGATAAGCTCTGGGTATACCCACATATATCTCTTCGTATTTCATGTCATTTCACTTTTTTTCTAACATCACTTCTACCACTCTTAGAAAAAAGGTAAGGTACTCATAGTACTCATTGATGTAGCATTATTAGAAGAACCTATGGAAATAATGGGTACTGTTTAAGTATTTCTTTCTTGTTATTGACTTTTAAAACTGTAATCAAAGAAACTGTACTGCATAACTTACCAAAAATGATCAACTTTAAGTATGGGAGATGTTTTTCTTAAGGGCTATAAAAACACACAAGCAAGAAGATACAACAAGCATAGGAAATGTACAGTGCATCATTTTCTCTGGTATGTATATGCGGTTCAGGAATCCAGTGTTTCTCAAGAACCTGTTTCTCACCATAGTGCATACTTGTCCATTTGTCACTAAACAGACCTTGCTTTTCTCTCTTTCTGTGGAATGCAGCAGGATCTGCTTTCGACAACAAAATTATAACTTTCCAGCTCTAGAAGTGTGGGAATATTCTTTACAGAAAGGGTGTTCCCTTCCAGTAAAATTGTCTGAGAACATTTTCTCTACTCCTTGCACACAAATGGCTGCAACCTCCATTTTATTTTAAGCTATATAATCTATATTTACCATAGTTTTGTTTTCTTCAGCCTCACAAAGATTTTTTTTCCATACAGATTAATAGTCATGTCATTGTACTATTATCTTGTGGTTCAATGCTGCCTTCTGAGTTTTCAAAGGTGTGATTTTAGTGTTTTAATTACCACAAAGCAGAAAAAAGAAGAAACACAGAAAGATGTGTCATGAGGGTTTGAAGAGAACTAAGCCAAATCAGTAAATGTTGAAAAATGAACACAACAGTTACTGTAGCTACGTCTGCCCAAAACAGCTGCAGTTATATCTCAAAGGGGAAACATTCAGTTCTGTTCTGCACCTGAGGATGGTGCTAAGGTTGTTTTTTTCCATGCCTAATCATTGAAATGCATGAACACAAACTCACCTTCAAAAATTTTGTGACCTTTACCCTCTACCACAACTTTTCTTAAAAGGGCTGAAACAGAACACCTCTTTCATTCAAAAATGCTTTACCGTGATCTATGCACTGTTAGGATTCCAGGCATAAATTAGCTGAGAACTTAGGGTTGTAAATGGTAAGTTGGGTGTGCTATACAGAGTACAACTTATTGGCATGAAACAATCAAATAAATATTTTATAATGGTTTAAAAATTTGGACAAGTTTATTTCATCCAATACTATTATTTTAATTATGAGAATTTTTGATTCACAAATAATGATCAGCTACTGATAAAATCAGTTCATTCTAACATTATGCAAGGGCAATTCAATTATTATCGAAGCTACTTTCTCCATCTGCTGACAATATTTGAAGTGATTATGCAAAGATTATATGGGTAGGGCCAGATTAAGTAGTCCAAATGTTCAACAATTGAAGTTTTAAGGTTAAAATAGAATTCCAAAGATGCTGGAACTTTAATTAGGCTGGTATGTGAGTGAGTCATTCATAATGTTTGTGAATGCAGTGTCACAACAAGTGGCTCATTGAGTGCTTCAGTGAAACTTCATGCACAAAGAACATGATTAACATCTTCTCATGGAGTGGGCCCTCTGCCCGCACTATTGGAAATAGTTGAACAGGGCAGAGCAGTGATAGCAGACCGAGCAGACAGACAGGCTGTAATGCTGTTGGTTTGGGAGCTGTGTACCAACTATGACAGGACTCTTGCATGTTTGCAGATCATTTCACAAAGCTTGCAGCCAGGCTTGAAGGACTGCATTCTGTAGCTGAGTTTCTTCTCACATTCCAGAAATGCTTGTTTCCGGTCAAAATGTGGAATGTTTTTGCGATATAAAGAATCTACAGTTCCTCTTTTGCCCTTTCATTAGCTTGTTGAGCCTCAATATATTTTTTCCTTTCTTTTTCTTCCTATAGGAGACAGAAAAAAGTCATTTAATGGATGCACACAACCATTTATGGAACATTAAACAGATCTAGTTTTTTAGTTTTCAATTAACTTTTTCACCCACTTTCAATTCTTTGTGTGTGTGTGTGTGTGTGTGTGTGTGTGTGTGTGTGTGTGTGTGTTGTGTGTGTGTGTGAGATGGATTTTCAACCAACATTACCCCACCTTAGCCTTGTCTTCTTTGGCTAATTCAGCCTGGTCCTCTACAAACTGGACCAATGCCTCTAATGTTCTTTCTCCCAAGTAGGGAACAACCTGCAGATGCAAAGACAAAAAATAATCTTTACAGCGCTCTCAAGAAATTTGAAGGAAAGTATGGCATATAACCAAAAACAATATTGGTCAAATCAGATAAGGAAATCCTTTACAGAGATGACAGTTTCAGAAAAGTGGTGATTCAGAATGATCGAGTTAGAACATCACAAAGATTGGCATGACTACAGTACCATGAAAGCACCCTCTGATTATTCTATAACCTATTATAAAACACATGCATATTTGCAAATTCTACAGAATACCTTTATCATATTAACTTTGACCAACCTTTTCTGAGAACACAGCAGGGAAGAATTTAAAAGAGGGATAGCGTTCCTGTAGCACAATGTTGATGTCATTGGCCGTGGCATCTATTCTGGCAATCACAACACTTTCATGTTTCTCATACACCTTTGCAAGCTTCTCCCATAGCTGGAAAAATTCCTGACATTCCTTGTACCAAGGAGCATCTTTTCATGGAAAATACACACAGGGTAAATTAACATTAAAACAACTGTATATTGATCTCATACTTTTTTCATTCAGAAATTTAAAAACAAAAAGAACTTTTAATATATAAATTTAATTTTAATATTCATTTATTTTGTTTTGTTTCCAGCTTCCCTCTGAAAGGGCCTGTATGTAAATTCATGGCTGGAATTATTATTATTTAGGGGTGTTCTTCACATTCTCCCACTTGGCTTGATTTCCTGTTGAAGAACACCCAGATCAACTAAATATGAATGTAATATTATAGAGGAAATGATTAAACAAAAAATAAGCCTAAAACACCTACAGGTACTCAATTGTAGTTACATTAACTTTTACAGTTATTGTGCCCCATAAGTAGCTGAACATATGATTGTTTCTTTCATTTATTGGCAATTACATGTTTCCGTTGAGAAGCAGGCCTTAATTTCTACCATTATCTTATTAATGATGTTAATTTAAAGTGTAACCTTTTCTATAACTGAGGGCAGACTATTGCTGTTACATCTTCATTTGGAATACATACAAAACATGATGAACACATTCCTGTCCTCATTGAAGGCCACTTTCTCAAAGTTTGAGCCCACAAGTTCCTTCACAGGCTGCTTATCCCAGTCTTTAGGGATTGGTTCACTCTGCAACTTGGGCTGACAAAATTCACAAATGTTAAAAATCACTTTACACTTCCGTCATGTGTGTGGATGAGTGTGTTAAAATTATGATGAAATACGGCAAATTCAATTTAGCCAATACTGTAACTATTTTAAAAATCACTAAGAGTACTTATTTGGATGCAACATTCAAAAAGGTTAATTGTGAAAACTAGAAGCTTTTACTTAGCAGCTAGAGTATTTCATTATTTAATACACATGTATTAAATAGTGAAATGGAGGATAGTGATGACCATGAATTCAGCTTGCAATGAACACATTTTACCTTTGCTTTTCCATCAATGTACGTCTGGCAGAAGGCCTTCACAGCATCTGATGTGACCTCCTCTGACTGCATTTGGTACTGCACATTGTCAGTCAGATTTACCATTCGCACTAAAGGAGCTTCCACCTCACGCACTCGGAAGTACTCCAGAATCCGACCGTTTCTGTGCTCGTCAGTGTCAATGAACACAAATAAAACCTAGCAATGTAGAAACATAAAGAGTTCTCGTAGGGCTCTTCTTCAGTTGTTTATGTACAATGATTTAATATAAATACATCATTGGAGCATGAAATGTATTAATTCTGGAGGAAGTCAGTAAGTAATCCCATGGAAAGTATTTTCTGGCTTAGACAAAACAAACCAAATCAGTAGTATGTATTATAACACTTTAAACAGTTATATTACATTTATATATGTGTAAACCATACTGGCCTTTTTTAAGAACATTAAATATGGCAAAGAAGGCATTGATTCTATGTAAGATTTTAGGTGCACACAGTACCTTGCCTTTGAATCCACCTGCAACTGTTTCAAATTCTCCATAGATTTCCCTGAATCCTTCATCACTCTTGTTAGCAAACAGTACAGCATGGTTTGTGAGCACAGAGTTCAATATTTTTCCTGATGTCTTGCATCAGCAGTAGGCAACATCCACCAACATGGAAAAAAATATATAAAAGACTTAATGTACAGACAGAAGCTTGTATGCAATCAAGAGGAGTTATTGAAAATGTTTAATGCTTACCGTCCCATTATATTCTGTTACCAGATCCATTTCATGCACTCTGATGAATCGTATCAGGTCTTCTTTTGACACTTCAGTGGAGATCTCATACTCCTCTGACTTTTTAGACTTGAGCAAAAAAGCACAGTATAGATGAACATTGATCCCACATAATTGATTCTGTATAAAACTGTCATTATTTTATGGTATGGTATCTAGGTCTGAAAAATGTTTCACTGAATTTATCTTTTTTGATGATTTTTTTTCCATTGTTCCAAGATACGCTCCTTTTCTTGTCAACTCATGGTAGAGAAATAGACTGAGAGTTATTGAACCATGTGTATCTTTGAAGAGCTGCTGGTGAACCAAATTAAGTGTGGGCCTCTTGGAACTGAGGGTGTCTCCATGGGTTAAGGAAGTCCCCACGTACCTCTTTAAACAGCACAACTGTTTCTTTTGTAATTTCATACTTGGAGAACACATGTTTATTTTTGGTCACTCCAAAGGGGAGATCAGGCATATCTGCTGCAGTAGCATAAAATGCTTCCACTCCTCCTTTTTCAAGATCCTGTAATGCCAAAACAAATCATAAATAATGAAAAAGAAATCAAGGAGACACACATAGTGGTACCATATTATTATTATTAGTAGTAGTAGTAGTAGTAGTAGTAATCGTAGTAGTAGTAGTAGTAGTAGTAGTAGTAGTAGTGATAGTTTTAGTGGTAGTAGTAGAAGCAGCTTGTTCCATTATTATAATTGCTTCAATGGCAGCCACTAGGCTTCTGAGAAAAAAATAGTCAATTTACCTTGAATATAACAGTAACATATAACGTGTTTAGTTGGACATACTACCAAATATGATGAACTTGAAGTACCTTGAAAAAGCCCAGAACAACCATATCTTCAACAGCGACGAACATCTCTACTTGGCCAAGGTCTTTAATCAGCTCAGCCCTATGGCCAGTCCTTCTCTTCAGCCAGGTGACAATTGAGGAGGCCTTTTTCAAAACTGAGAAAAGTCAATTACAGAACATGTATGGTTGATTCGACAGCCACCTCCCATGACTGCAGTTCTAACCCCTAGATGTTGTCTGCCCTGGGTACATACCTGGACAGATAACTGGGTTCTGTTTATCCCCAGAAATGTACAGCCGTGGGGGTGAGAACCCTGTGACATTGAGCTCTTTAGCCAAATCCTTCTCCTTCGAGACATCGACCACTCCTAGTTGTACCTTGAATGACTCTGCCTTGAGGTGAGCTGCTGCCTTAGTGAACTCCATGGATAGACTCTGGGACTCTCCAGAGAGAGGAGCATCTGGAGGAGACACAGAGAGCGCTGCACTGTGTTCTTTCAGTCAGTATCACCGAGTGAAGGAATATGTTGGCAGGGCAAACCAATATTATGAATGAACTGCAGAAAACCAACAACAAGGTTTCAAATTATTTCAGTTCCTACAAGAAGAGTGCTACATTCCCACCTTGTAAGTTATAAAGCAATGTGTCTTTTCTTGGGGGAGGATATGTAACTCAACACTAACAAACCTACTGGATTTCTGAGAACAAAAAAACAGAGGCCCTATCAATGACATGTTTCAGCATTCCATAGCAAAATTTTTCTAATATTCTTGATATGACATTCAATTTTTTTCTATTGAAAAAACAGTTACTTCCTCCTGGCTCCGCCTGTGTCATTTTTCGATGCTGTAAGACCACATTGGTCCCCAATCTTCCACTTTACTGTGAAATTGTAAGAAGAGGTATTTGACTTTGTGAGGGCATGCATGCAATCACTGTGCCCTTAAATACTACTGTTAATGTTTTTCCCACTGCATTTGTTGATTAAACAGTTATTTGAATTTTTAATTTGAATTTAAAAACGCTAACCAGGGGATTCAATGTCAGTTAAATAGCCTGCCTGTAGCTCTTTTCAGAGTAGTTTTCACATTCATATTGTAACAGGTTAAAGCTTGGCAGAAACAGGATTAGTGAGTGAGTGGCACAGTTGTTTCCATGGCTGCTTCTTCCTGTTTCAGCCCAAAATAGGTCCGCAGCCAAAAGAGACTGATGAACTTGCATGTGAGCTGAAGAGGAACTAAACAAGCAAGTCATGATGACACAACATTTCTATGTAGTAATTCACCCATGCTAACCACATTGGGATCCAGTGAAATCCACAACAGTTTTAACAATTTTATTTCATCTCAAGCTTTAGAGAAAATATGGAAATATTCAGTCAATTTCTGGGACTCACGGAAATTGACGAGCAGCTGCTTGTGTTGTTTGATTGCCTGGTCAAAGTTACTTTTCTTCAGTATTAGAACCCCTTTTTCCTCCGTAATGGGAATGGTCTTTGTTTTTTTGGCTTTTGTTTTTATGTTGTCTTGTGCTAAATCCTCAGCAGCAGCCCCACAGAAGCAGGCCAAGGCAAGCAGAGAGATCAGCAGTTCCTTCATTTTGGTGAATTCTGAAGAAGCAGCTGGACACAGTAACCTTTTGGAGTCATGGGCGGGGACAGTAATAATAAAATGAAAGAACGTGGGCTTCACCGATTGCTCTGTGTGACCACGTGGGAATGCTGAGGTTGTAACTGATAAAAGTGTGTACTTTGGTAATGGATTTAATTTATCATTACACCTTTTACAGCGCAAAGTTAAACAAGTGGAGCCGAAACAATGCAAGGTGACCCCATAGGGGAACGCACGGAATATGTTATCATATTCATGCCCTGACTGTTTGTGTAAGAAGTTTCTAGTAAAAAGAAAATCATTCCTCATTACGTCTGAGTGGGAAAGAAGTGCTGTACACAGATGTACACAGACGGGTGACAAATTAAAGGAAAAATCAACATAACGTGTCTTAGTAAGGTGTTGGGCCACCATGAGGTGCCAGAACAGCTTCAATGCGCCTTGGCATAGATTCTACAAGTCTCTGGAACTCTACTGGAGGGATGGAACACCATTGTTCCAAAAGATATTTCCTAACTGGTGTTTTGATGATGGTGGTGGAGAGCGCTGTCTAACACATTGGTCCAAAATTTCCCACATATACATATTTGAGTGATACATTTCATTGAAATGAATGGAACTTTGAATTGGATTGAACAGATATTGTGTTAGATATTTTATTACAATGTGTTCTTTGGCCTGCTGCACTCAGAAAGCCACCTAAAACCAATCTCTAAACTTACAGAAATAATTTTTAAAGGCCACCTCACGTGGTTCTTGCTTTGTGTCCTTGCATTTTCTATAAGACCTGTAAGACTCTATAAGATTGAACACGAAACATTAACAAATCTGCATTTTCAGGGCAAGTTATTTTTACATGGAGCAGCCTTAAGTTTGATTGATTCACAAACAAAAAAATTTAAAAAATCACAATAAACATTGTCTTTAAAATATAAATTTGCTGAAAACCTGAGCAATTCTGTCTTTTCAATCCTCCATTAAAATTCAAATTCCAATCCAAATACATTCTAGTGTAGTTTTAGTCCATGCTTGCATAAACTTCTGAAATCCCAGATTTTGCCTCAGCCTTTATTATGCACCACTGTATAAAACACACCCCACATACAAATAAGACTGGATTTCACAGTGTGTTTTTTAAGTGAAGTATGTTAGATGTTACAAACTCTATTACAACCTCTTCAGAAGGAAGAAAGCATAACATTACAAAAATCAAAATCTCATACAGAGTTTACATTGGTTGACACATAAAGGAATATATATATTGTTTATTGCACATTGTTTTGGGAAGCAATTTACATTTACATTTACAATGCAGTCACACCTTACTAGTGGAATTCAGAATACAGCATTAGTCAAAGTTTCAAAAGATGAATCTGAAAGTGCCACAAAGCAATGATTTACATTAGACAGTAGAGGGCGCTAAAGGTGTATTTTATGGTTATAGTGTTTTATGGTTATGGTTATGCCTTAAGAGCTGCAGCACTTCTCCAGGTGTGAGGTCTCTCATGGCTTTTTGTGGTTACAGGATATTTGGCTTCCGGTGTTTTCACAGAGTCAGACCACGCATTACCTGTGTTATGAGATGTAATAACAATGAAATGTAAGTTAGACGGGACATGATATCTGATGGTGTCAGTGATGGTCAGTGATTTCCTAAGCTATTTCAAGTATAAACGTTAAGAAAAGGGAAGGTACTTACATCCTTTTGTGGACATAGAGGTTGGTGTGACACTGAGGACAGCTGTGATGTGCATCTTTAAAACTATCCATGAAAAATGGAATAAGGCAACATCCACAAAAAAGCCTGGAAAAGAATATTGAGGTTTAGAAAGTATTCTTGTACTTACTGCACCCAACATGTTTGTTCCATATTTTTTTCTTTTTCTTTTTGTCTGGTGCAATCTGTCATGGTAATATACTGGTTGAGCCCCTATGCTGATATGTTTCTTTTGAATTTAATGAGACATCATTTTATTGTAAATTTTAATTGATCACCATAAATGAAATTGTGTTTCATTTTAGCTTTAATCCAGTTTTCATACTCCTGAAGTCATCTTTAATAACCCTGTGCATAATCAGATATTAATGCTCTGGTGTAACTGATGCATACATCAACTAAAATCCTGTTCAACAAGTTTTGGGTATTTGTACATTCTGATCTTGTTTCATGTAGTGAACTAGACACATTTTTTTTCATCACAGAAACCACATAAGTTCCATGTCAGCGGGTCGGAAAGCAATCTAGACTTAAATCCCAGGAATGACCTTCACGTTCAGGAAATGTGAAACTTACCCAAAAAAGATGAACACAAAGCACATCACCCAAGAGAAGGTCCCAGCCTTGTAGAGGACACGGGTTGTGACTCTCTGTTGACAGTTGTTGCATGTTGTCATGCATGCAGTGTCGCCAAGGTTATTAACACAGATCACGGCAGGTGTACTTTGCACTATAAAGAAGGAAGCAGTAATTCAGACTTCTCTGAAAAAAAAAAACACCTGTAATTCCCATAAATCAATACTATTCCTCAGTCCCTGGATAAGAAAATAATTTATTTCCTGATACATTCAAAATACATTGTTTGTGCTACACTAAAAAATGTCACAATTCATTTTCTGCCTTCAAAAATCATAAATGTCAGGATTACCTGGTTGTGTGCTAACCAAAACAGTTTGACCTTGAGGCTGTGCTTGGTATACGACATGTTGAGGTTGGTACGTGGCTTGAGGTGGTGGTGCATATACTGCCTGAGGTTGAGGTGGTTGGTATGGAGGAGGTTGCGATTGAGTGGGAGAAGTATTTAAATTAATGCTGATATTCCCAACATTTTCTTTTGTGGACACCTTCGCGGACATGGTTGAAGCTGTGGAGAGAGGGAACACTGAGTGGACCAGGTCACAAGGGATGACTATGAAGTAGTTCAAAAATAAAATCACATCAATGCCACAATGTATTTGTTTCTCTTTCTTTTTTTACCATTTCACATTACATAAAGCCCACAAATAAAAATTGGAGGACAACATGGATACTCTGCCTATTTCCTGGTTAGAGGAAGGCGGTGCAGAGGATTGTTTGATGGGCTGGTTTTGTTGTACTGTTGAATGGATCTCAGCTTCTTCTTGAGTGTCCATTTTGATCTTAATTTTCCAGACTGACGGGATGGGGTTGATGTAGGTAAAATTTCCAACAAGGAGTTCAGTGCTGTTGATTGTAGTTGAAATAGACTGGTTTATCTGATTTACTCTCTTCTTTGACCATCCACCATACTTGTTAATTAACATTAAAAAACACAAAAACATAAATAACTGTTGTACAGTATATTTAATACACACCTGTTATTGTACTTTTCTATTACTAGTAACTATATGTTATATGTTTCATCAGAATATTAATTTAGTAAATCATTAATTATGACAGAAGTTACTGTGTCGACCTGTGTCCAAAATCCAGACAATGCCAGAGCCACCAGATTTGTAATTTTTTCAAACTTTGTGAGACACAAACAGATCCAGGTGGGGGAATACATGACCTACAGTGTGATTTTATGATCTAAAATAGCCTCTGAATAACATGTAGAATGCATACAGCCTGTAAGAATCAGTTCATTCACAACTGAATGATGGGCCATGAAAATGGAAATTTGGTGAATTCAATGACCTATAAATAGCTTCTAAAAAAATAAAAACAAAAAAAACAAGAGCCATAAAATTGATTGTGGGACACAATATGGACTTCTTGTAGCCTGTAATTAAGGCTACAATACTTCAATACTTACGCATACACAACTCAGTGGATACACATGAAAATAATTTACATTCATCATCCAGGTTCAAATACAGTTCATGAAGTTATTCAGGAAACCATGGATTTGCGGTAATAAGCCCTAAAATTACTCATAAATGTGAGGAGTGAAAATATGATTACCTATATTGCCACTATATAATCTGTACAAAGTTTGAGGAAATGTAAATTCTCATCAAATGCTCCGATTTTTACAATCAAATGTACAATATTTAAACAGCACTGTGGTTCCATGGATCAGAAAGAAAGAATCATGAAAGAAAGACTGTACAACTGAACAACTTTTTCATCAAGAACATAGAACGTTTCTCTGTTTTGTTATTTCAGCAAACAGAAGACATATCTCAGGTAAAACTGACCTTTAAAATAGAGAGGTTCTATAGAATTGATGAATTATATGATTCATCAGCTATATGGAATCAATTGGGGAAACATTTGCTGTTATCTTCATTTGAATATGATAGAGATAATACAAAAACAAATATTTTAAAAATTGCAGCTAAAACCTTTAAAGTATTTACATTTTATAATCACTTTCATCAGCCATTATTCATGATACATAGGACTACAATCAAAAAGTAATATCACCATTAAGTCTTCTGAACAGCTGACGAAACAATAACGTGCACAAATGCACTTCAGTACACAATTTAAATCATGTCAACTTTATTGTATCAAGAAAAATGTATGATGTATCACATTAATGGTCGTTAATGAAAAAGTAATGATAAGAATTACTCTCACCTGTGCAGGAGAAGAAGAGCCTGTAGGAATGAAATCAAGGTCTGTGACAGGAGAGAACATTAGTAACCTTAACCCTTCCCTCTCTTTCACATTGGCATGGTATGATTCTTGGAAATGTAAAAAAAAAAAACTGACTTCAGCCATCTGACATCAGATAATCTTCACAATGGTCTCACTACTGCTCAAGCCACATTCCTCCTCTTGGAGTGTGCATGCCTTCTGGTGCATACCTAATGCCAGATGTACAATAGTTTCAGTTCAAACAAAGGGAAAAAACATTCAGCATTAGGTAGGACTTGGAAAGTGTGTAAGTTTGGGTATACCATCCTACACCACAAGGAAGAAGTGTGAATTGATAATCATTGGAGGAGTAAATCCCATTGCTTGTTGTGCAATCCACATTGGCTCATTGTGGATTTTTTTATTCTTTAAACATGATAATCAGGGACAATGGCATAGGTGGGGCACAGAAAGAAGAACTTTCAGGAATCTTGGGCACTGTTGATTTGGAACTGTTTGATGAGTTTTTGGCAGTCTTGGGTGGATGCTTTGCTGATCCATTTTCGTTGAAAACTGGAGTGGCAGAGGAAAGGGAGGAGTTGGACAGGAGGAGGAATGCAGAGATGACAGGTTGGTAGAAAAGAAAGCAGGATGAATGAAGGTTAGTTTGTATTTACAGTATACAGGAACAGGGAGGAGCTAAGATGTAATCTGTCCCCTAGAACTTTTGTTACATCAAACTTCCCTAATCATAAGAAAATGACTTTCCCTTTAACTTTTTATTTGTTTTATTTATTTATTTATTTATTTTTTTTTCAAAAGCTTGCCATTCACACAAGTTTGGATGTTGTGCCTCTTTGTCTTATTCAGTGGGTTTATTTGTTCATCACAAACCATCGTAGGTGCAAATTGCCACTTACTGTGCTACTACTGTGCAACATGGAGCAGATAAAGGCTAAAGGTTTGTTATGCATATGGCTAGTAACTTCATGGGATTTAACACTTTAATATAGAGTTATTTCACAGTATCTAGACTTCAATATCATCTCTAATATGCCTTCTTTGGGATCATTATTGTATTGTGATTTACATGCAGTATGTACAAGGATTTCATCAGTTTGGTTCAAGATTCAAGATTCAAGATTCAAGATTCTTTATTGCCATGTGTAACAAGTACAATGGAATGCTTACTCCCCACTCACTCCCGCAGTAAAACTTCTAAACATAAATTCTAAACTTCTAAACATAAATTCTAAATATAAATTCTAAATTCTAAAAATGTAGTAAAGTGACCAAGTGCAGTACAGTGATAATAATAGCATAATGAATATTAAAATAAGGTGGCAAAAAATGTGATATTGAGGCAACAATATAATGAAAAGGTATAATGATAAATGATAATGATAAAGTGACCAGTGCAGTACAGTGCAGTATAATGATACATGATAAATGCTAAGTGACGAGAGCAGTACAGAACAGTGAGAGTGCCTGTGTGCTATGTAGCCAAGTTCCCAGTGTAATTATAAGTCCAGTAATTGAGCGACAGTTCAGTAGGCGCACTGCCTGTGGGTAAAAACTGTTCTTGAACCTGCTTGTCCTGGTATGAATGCTGCGGTACCGGCGACCGCACCACAGGGGGGAGAACAGTTGGTGCCCAGGGTGATTGTGGTCCTGTATGATGGAGCCGGCTTTGTTCCGACACCTGGTCCGAAAGATCCCCTTGATGTCCATGATGAGCTCCTTAGTCTTGCTGACGTTCAGTGCAAGGCTGTTGTCCTTGCACCACCGCATCAGCTGGGCTACCTCATCTCTGTCTCAGTCTCATCGTTTTGCTTATCAGGCCAATAACTGTGGTGTCGTCTGCAAACTTGATGATCCGGTTGTTGCTGTGTACAGCTGTACACTCATATGTGTACAGAGAGTACAGCCGTGGGCTGAGGCAGCAGCCTTGTGGCATTCCGGTGTTGAGGACCAGATTGAATGAGGTGTTGTTACCAATCTTTACCACTTGAGGCCTGCCCGTCAGGAAGTCCATAATCCAATTTCAGATGGGGGTGCCCAGGCCTAGGTTTTATATTTGAACTGGTTTTAGAACAGAATTTATGACAACTGTAAAGGTACTCAAACTGAGTTTTGTTAGACTTAAAGGTAATAATGTGTAGGGCTGAAGTAGTCTCTCTTCAATGAACACTAGGGGGAGATAAAGATGTAAGATAAGTGATCTTCAAGGCATGACTTTGATTGCTTCAGAATGCACAGCTGTGGTGGAGAACACTTCCTTCTCATATTATGCCATATACAATATGCATGTAGAACTACTTACTTGTTTTCAAGAGACCATATGAATTTAAAAAGGTGATAAACAAATTCAACTCAAATGTTTCAACTCAGTGATGGTATGTGTGCTGGCTGTCACGCTCTACATGGGATACAACCCTGGCTACTCTGACATTAATAGCTTCGCATAATCTTGTAACCTTACAGTACTTGCAGCAGAGAAGATTATTAGTAATGGTTAGGGATGAACCTTGGATTTTAGAGCTATTATTCCTGTCAAAATGAGGGTAATGATGACTATTAACAATTTGGAGGAAAATTACGTTATGAGCTCAGACTGAAATCAACATGCAGATAGGTTGCTTATCTATTTAGCTGGCTATACACTGTGATTTACTACATGAAAGCAATGCGTTTAGAGTGTTACGGTCATGGTAATAACACACAGTCACTTCTAGTTTGTCTGGCCCCCCACTGGTTGTTCACTGATTTGTCTGGCTAAGTTACATGAAAGTGAAAACCTAAAAAGAAGCAACAGTCAAAGAGGTAACAGTCAAAACAAGAAGTTGATGTCACTAGTTTTCATATTCATTTGTTATATCAGGGAAGTGATAGAGTGCAGTGCTAAATACCACCTGTAGAGTTCAGTCACCAGCAAGAGACAAGAGGGAACCGGATGTTCTTTGCCACTAAAAATATTTTGAAATTACACAGGCCTTTCATATTTTACTCTTTATTTTTAATTAGTTAATCATATGAAATGGAAAATTCTATGAAACATGGCATTTAATGGCCAGCTATCTAATTGTACACATAATTTATTAACTGATGTTAAACTTTCTGACTTGTAACCAAATTTGAGTTTCAAATATATTGTATTGTATATCGTAGATGATTAATGGGTAATCGAGTGTTTTTTTTTTTGTTTTTTTTTTTATTTTAATTGTGAGTTGTCCAGACCTCATAGTAAATAAACAAATTTTGTCAGAATTTTCTTGTTTATTTACAGGAACATTTCATACATACTGTTTTATACACAGCAGTGCTCAAGTGCATAAATATTCATGTTAAACCCATGCTGTATACCTTATTCTCATACAAAAGTGAAAAACGATACAATCAATTTTAACAGTACTTTCTTGTGAGGGAAAACAAAATTGTGTTTGTGTGTGTGCATGTGCGTATGGGTGTGGGTGTGTGTGTGTGTGTGTGTGTGTGTGTGTGTGTGTGTGTGTGTGCATCTGTGTCTGTGTGTCTTTGTGTCTGTGCGTTTGTGTCTGTCTGTGTCTGTGTGTCTTCAGTGTTTTGCAATTTGGAAAAAGTCAAGTTGCTACTGTACAAGCAAACTGTGTGCTTTACTTGGGTGTTTTATATGGATAGTGTTGAGTTTAAAAGTTATTACAAGTTACAAACTGAATACATAAAATGATTTCACCGTGAGTAATGTAACAATATTAGCAAATGGGTTTTGCAGTATGCCTAATTTCCAGTAAATTATCCTACATCGTCAGTCTTAAAATATTGAAGTGTATCTAAGACAGCCTACTGCTTCATCACAGCCACAGACAAGAAAAGATAATCACTTCTTTCTTTTTTCCTCAAGGCATTATATTAACACACAAAATGCATTTAGGTAACTGCAGTACCTTATACTTAACAGTCAGGTTTTCAGGTCCGTGTGTGAACATATAGCTTAGTATTACATGCTGGACAGTAGTGATGTGCATCCATGAAACCATTCACAACAAATGGGATGAGGCAACATCCACAGACCAACCTGGAAAGATGGAAACATCATGATTAAAGATCTCTGCACAATGCATAGAATGCTCTCTCAATGTTATGTAAACCAAAATTAGTCTGTATTGTTTTTAATCATTTAACCCATTCAGGACATGCATAAAAATATTGAATGACAATCAAACATTTGCTAGGCTGAAAACACAAGCTTAAAAGTATGTTGTGCAACACATGCTGCAAACATTTCTACTTCATTTGTGTGTGGTTTCAAAGGCCATAAAAAATCTTCAGTAGATGCGAATTTTCATGCAGTTGAAACATGAAGATTGATGTGGGTATAGTGGCACTTATATTTGGCTTGAAGTCATGTCAGGATCTGACCTGATGGAGGGACTGCACCTGGCCATGGGCTGAGGTTGTTGACCCCCAACTGACATGATGAACAGGGAAATGAAAGGGGGGACTGGGTGGAGTAGGGATGCTGTGGACAGCTGACATGGAAAGGAAATGGTCCATGGGATTTTTATAGGTGACAAACAGACCAGTTTGTCTAGATTTGGTTAATTGTGTAGGGATTGTCCGATAATTTAACTAAACCTTTGTTTGGAACTTCAATTAATGCACCACTGATGATTATGACACCATTTTTTCACCACCAAAAATGAGTAGATCCTGCTATACTAATTGCAAATACTAAGGTAATGCTTACCCCAGTACAATAAAAAGGATGCACAGTAACCATGCCAGTAACCCAGCCTTGTAGAGGACTTTTGTTGTGACTCTCTGATTACAGTTGGTACACCTTGTTATGGCAGGAGTGTCTCCCAGGGGTCCCAGAACTTCCTGCTGCACAACCACAACTGGTTGCCCAGCAGGTGCTGGCTG
The DNA here is from genome assembly GCA_019176425.1 of Megalops atlanticus. NCBI lineage: Eukaryota > Metazoa > Chordata > Actinopteri > Elopiformes > Megalopidae > Megalops > Megalops atlanticus. The sequence goes on along the minus strand of CM032875.1, from coordinate 30,526,853 downwards.
GACAGTATACACTGAGAAAAAATCAAACCTATACTGTTCAGTCAAGGGAACTCTTCAAGAAACAGTTCAAGATACAATGCCTTGAACAGTGAATAGTGTCTGAATAGTGCCAATTCAGTAAAAGACCCTTGACCAATTCTCACATTTCAATTAATTACAAATATATATTAAAGTTTCATTCTGTGTGACATTACACTAAAAATTAATTATTTTAAGGTCATATCCAAGATATCCATATTTGTATTTTTTACATCTCTTACCCTGTTGTGATTGTTGTTGGTACATCATTGCAGGGTAAGGGCTGGCAGCTGGCATGTATTGGAAATGGACAGGATGGTCTTTCAAATCTGTAACAAGTGAAATGCATGTGGATCTTTATTATGACTTGTCATCGTAATATCTCTGCAGCAGTTTATTGTTGATAACGAACTTCTGTAAATCTTAAAAGTTAAATGGAAAATTCTGGAGAGCTGCTATATATTATCAAATGAAACTGCAAACATCACTGAACTGCAGCAGATGCAGAAACTAAAAACTATTTAATTAGCATCTCCAGAAACACAAAAATTGTTTAACGTAACTATAAAATACCGGGTAGGTAATTTCAGACTGTACAGACACTTTCAGATGCTTACTTTGATGTGATTGCTCTTGGTAAACCACTGAGGGCTGAGAGTCAGTACTAGGCGTCTGCAGGACAGGATATTGGTTGTTGGTCTGGACTTGAGCTTGAGATGGGGCTTCAGCTTGAACAAGAGCTTTGGAGACAGATACATATTGAGATTCTGGACCCACTTAAAGGCTTTGCAAACGCCTCACAGCAAAGGGCAAACTTTTTTATTACTGATCTTCTGTGATTAAAATAATGTGTTATTCAATCCGACATGATTTTCAAATAGTTTATGGCACTGAATATTGTTAAACATTCAGTACGAGTCATACAATTTGTGTTACCTTAATGCAAAGTCTGTTTCCTCTGACTTGACATTCAACTGATTATAACATGTCAATAGTTGTTGCTAATAGCTATTGCTATATTTGTTCTAGGATCATTGAGTTCACCAGAAAGCACATAACATTCTAACAGCCCTTCGGAAATGAATGAAAGCCCCAGGGCCAGGATGTTTGTGCTTGCTCACTCACTGTCCTCTGAACACTGCTGGTGGACCTCTACAGGAAGAGGACTCATTGATCCTATTTGCTGCACTTCTGTTTCTGTGGATTCAGTGTGTTCTTGGTCTTGGTGGCTGACTTGATCATCATTGACTGGGCTGGTGTCTGAAGCAGTGATGCTAGTAAAGACTGTTGAAAGAGTTATTAATATTAATCAGATATGTTTCAAAGCTTTAAAACATAGTATATCTTTTTTATGATCTCATGTTCTCCATGTCATATGTTAAAATGGTTTACAAATGGTCTTTTATTTTGGCCTGCCACAAGGCCTAGCTCTAGTACCAATATGTATATATGTAGTAAGTCATTGCATGCTGCCACAGAAACAAAATTTTAAAAAATATCCTCCAATCACCCCAAAACCACCCTTGCTTCATATTCCCAACCACCCACTCCTATTAGTCATAGCCCATGGCCCAAACCCAATTCAGGAGTCAAGACAGACTCCTGAATGTTCCTCCCTTTCCCCTTACCTGTCCCCATCTCTCTGTTATGCATTCATTTCAGGGCTTCCCCAGGAAAGTATCTGGCATGTTGTGAGTGAAGCTTTTGAAATGAAAATGGTTTTGTGGATTCTGGTGTGATGTGCAATTTTCACTGATTTAACTGTTGGTAATAATCTTCTGTGAAAGGTTCCTTACCTGATTCCATGTAAGAGGGGGGAGGTGATGCAGGCTCCTCTGTGGGGGTGCTGGGGGGTGACTGGGTTGCATCTATGTCTGATGCTGGAATATCCATTTTGATCTCCTAGGTATTTTCTATCAAGGATGGTTCAGAGTGATGCAGATGCGTGAGTCCCCCTAGAACAAGCACTATAACAAGAGAGCAAGGAAAAAGGATAACACAGGAATTAGGTGTGGCCCTCAATGCTGTGGCAAACAAGCCTATTTTCCTGAAACATGGAGTATAATGTCCTGAAACAAGAGTATAATGTCCATAACTGAAAAACAAAATTAAAAGTAGGTCATATACAGTAGACCATCATTAGCTATGATCTAATTAATTACATAGCCAGGTTATACTTCATTCAACATTTGAATTTAATTACCATCATTTACACATTTATTCTGATGAAAAATGCAGATGATGCAGACGTATTATTTGTCACAAGCATATCACATGGGACTTTTAATGGGTGTGATTGTCTAGTGGCTCTTAGGGAGGCGCTGGGAGTGACCATGGTACATGGTTCAAGGGCGTATTTTTTAAAACCAACTGTTTGAGAACTAAGCAGTCTGTTGTTTTAGGGAGGCTTGCAACACATGTAGACTGATGATAAATTATTACACTAAGAATTATATCGAATAAGAAATCCATGAGAAGTCAATGAGAACACAACCCCTAAGTATTTTATCAATTGTAATGTTTCATAAAGGCAGTGAAATTAAAAAGAATCAAGTAGAGAGCTGCTCATATTTGTTTCAGGTAGTTATTATACTTCGTGTAACAAGCAGCCCTTTTTTTGCTAAAGTAAGCCTCAGTAGCCTGTCACATTTCTTTATATTTGCTTGCTTTGCTCACCAGAGTTTTGATTTGACTTGATTTGCCTGTCTTCCTCTAATGTTATTATTATATATATAAAACTATTCACTTTTCAGCAAAAAGAACGGATGCTCTGGAGAGCAAGCACATCTAAGAAATTGGAGAAGCTGCAATATTATCATGCCTTGCCTCATCTGCATCAGGTTTGTAGACAGAAAAAGAAGAAACAAGTATGTATCCTTCATGGCTCTCCACTTCAAATGAATTATATATAAACATACAACAAATACAGTAAGTGATCATGGCTATTGTAAAAGTTGCTCAATGTGGCAGTATCAAAAAAGATTTTATCTTTATGCTTATCATGACCGTAGTGCTGCAGAACAATGGTGCTTTACTACACATCATTGACGAATACTTTCTGATTCACATCATTCAATGTAATATATTTCTATTCATGACACTCTAAGAGTTTGTATCCAATGTAATATTCAAACTGCAATCATTTTACCAACTGAAATCTGTTATGTTTTAAGGTTTAATTACAGATTAAAAAATAGACTCTTACCAGTAAGATGTGTAGGAATGCATGTGAAGGGAACGCAGTTGTTCCACATCGCAATGAGCTTTATTTCCTGCTCAGGACAGATGACATCAGCTTGTATCTCACTAAACCAGATGATTTCATGATGGTATCTGTCAATGTTTTCACACTGTGTTGTTGTCTCTTGTTCATCATGAATGTTTATGTTTACATATTTTGTTGTTTACACCTGTTCATCATGCAATATCACAAACACACACACACACATACAAATACACATACATACACTGCATATCCTGTACTTGCTACGGGTTGTTTCTCTTCGGACAAGGTGTCCTCATCAGCTTTTCCTATTCTAATTGTACACAAAACTCATATATGGACTATTGCTGAATAAACATTTATCATCTTCATTACTTTGTAATCCACCATTTGAGCTCCTGAGGGTTTCATCTATTCATTCCAAATACAAATTATTGACATATCTGATAAGTTGTATGTCCGTCCCTAGGCACAGTCAGAATGTATATGCACTCATGTGGTGAACCTCAGGAATAGGCAAAACCAGTCTTTGAGGGCCAGCATGTGTTGAGGTGTCCTTTTGATTTACAGCTGAATAAACTTGAAACACCCTGTGAATTGTTTCAAACAGGTAAAAATGCATCCCTTCACAAGTGCTAAAATCAAAATACCACTGACTCAAAGTACATTTGTGATGATATCTTGCACTATGTATTATATTACAGCTCATTCCAAAACACTTTAAAATAAAACAACATTCAGGAATAAGATGTATAGCACCTGTGTGGTCAAGATCAGGAGTGCAAGTCAGTGACAGATAATATGACTGAAACAGGCGTCGCTGTGGGAAGGTGGATCTACATTAGAACCCCAAAGAACAGAAACAGGAGAGGGGTAAACGATAGTGGTTTTGGGATTGAATTACAAATGGTGCCCATGTGTTGTACAGTGCCCTTCAGCAAAGGTGTTTAATCTGGACTACTTCAGTAAATTTCCAGCTGTACAAATAAAAGCTTTTGTCCCCTTGGAACATCCTGGATAAAGGCATGTGTCAACTAAATATAAAATAATGCACCGGAATTATCAGAACAGCAGGGGTATAGCAAAATCTAGAGGGAGCAGCAAGGAGGAGCACTGACAAGTAGAGGATTAGCCCGACCCTGTAAGGGAAACAGAAGCTGTAGCTACATGTGCAGCTGTATGTGCAATTAGTATGCTGGTAACAGAGCACAGAAAAACAGAACAAAGCAGGGAATGATGAAGCAACAGAGGAACAAGAACAGGAAATGGTACAGTGCAAAGAGTGGCAGAAGTAGGTAGAGTCCTGAGAGCAACTACAGTCAGTGATGCAGGTGCAGACATGGTGTCAAAGCTGGGTCTCTAAACAGCTGAACAACAACAACCACAACAACAAGACATTGTTTCTGGTGTGAAGATGGATTGATCAGCTCAGTTTGTTTAGCATTCGTAGGAGTGTAGAAAACCTTTATTTTCACCAGAGAGTACAGCAGGGATATGAAAGCAAAATTAAAACATACGGGACACATTGACAGAATAAACCACACTTGGAATGTCATGAATGATAAGCCTCAAAAGTAAGCAAATAAACCTGAAAAACTACAAGGAGGAATGTTGTCTCACAGACCTTTTCTAACAGGAAATGTTTTTGATTTTTTAAGGACAACGACGGCTGATTCCCAACAAACAAACAGAAAAAACAACAATAATTTACCATGAAATTTTCAATTAACATTCTAATTCAATCTTGAAATGAATTTAATATATAACCACAATACACAAATTCGAAAATGAATCACCCAGACACTATGATTGCAAATCATACATCCACTAAATGGCCCTGATCCAGAACTGCCCTGAATACCTTTTACATGCTTTAAGCAGCTGTAAGTTGGCTTTTAAAAAATTCCAGTGGTTGAATAGTTAAGCATCCAAGTATTTGTGTTGAACTTGTTCAACATACTCTGTAATGGAAAAACCATGCCAAGGTATGCAGTGGTCTGTACTGTCCTGTCTTAGGTGTGTTCTGTGTCATCCATAGCATTTAACTGTCTGTTGTCCTGTGTCATCAAACTGCATGATTTTAAGACCACTGTGTTCAATCACTGGGTTCCATTCTTTTGGGTGGGAAAATGTACTGGTGTTAATACAGTCCTGCAATAGCTCTCAAGATAAATATTGTATTTGGAAAACACAAATTTAATATAAAACATTATTGACAAACAAAGTGTCTCATGTCTACTTTTAGAATTTTTACTTCACTCGAGGAGGTTGTTTTCAAGATGAAATCACAGCTCATCCTTCGTTGTCTCATTAGATTGCTTAGGTGTTTCTGTTTTGGACTCATCTGTGGTCTAGAATGAACCAGAGATAATAGAATATTATAGATATTTAGATTTATTTAGAGAATAATTTTACATTTCTTAATTTAAGGCTCTGGATTCCTCCTTTCACTTTAACAAGACAAATATACAATGCATGTTATATAATTAAAATATTTCAAATATATAATATTATATAATTATACTATTATATATATATATATATATATATATATATATATATATATATATATATATATATATATATATATATATATATATAATTAAGATATCAGGAATGCACGCATACTGTACATGTGGATCTTTGGTGAAAGTGGTCTCACATTATTATATAAACCTAGGCTGAAAAATAAGAATGCAGTCCATTTCCTATTGGATTTGTTGCCAGGAGCTGGGAACTCATTACATGACTGACAATACAGCAAAGGATGGGCAACCCCTGATTCACCTGTGTCCCAGTGGTGAATCTTAGAAGTATGTATAAAAATACTGCCAGCTATTTATTTGCAGACGTCTATGTGCAACTGTAGAATAACATCATTTCACCTCTCAGAGGGGTACAGAGAGGCAGTTGAATTGTTTGGTTTTGTCTTAATGAAAAAAAAACCATCAAGCACAGATCTTTTGTAAGTGCTGGCACCACACACATACTTGACAAGTAAATGAAGGCAATCAGCTCAAATTAATGTATGAACATGCATACAATACTAAAATACTGAGTGCAACATGGCACTCAATAAATGTTTTAAATCCTAAGAATACTGTATAGTATCAGAGATTAGCATAAAAGAAGAAAAAAATCAAAATGTGCAAAATATTATCAACTTCATAAAACTGCAGAAGCAATGAGGCATTCATCCTGGACTTTGTGGAGGCATAGAATGCAATGTTGAGATATGCCTGGTGCTTGCTGTATTACAGGCAGTACTGATGTATTCCTATTTCTGCTTCTGTTCTGCTTCTCAAGATCATTTCATTCAAATACCCTTGTGCTTGGATACAAAACTTAGTTAATGAAGGGGCTGGTCCAGTTCATGGCTAACTGTCTGTAAAATACATAATCTTAACAGATTTTGCTTTATGCTATATATATTCATTCTGGGTTTACATCAAATACTAAGGTTTACTTACCTGTCCATCATCTCCATCATCATCTTCTTCCTTCTCCTCTTCATTGTCATCATCATCATCATCGTCATCATCATCATCATCATCATCATCGTCATCATCATCGTCATCATGAGGCTCCTCTGGCAGCACCCCTCCATTATCTAGAAACTTGGAGAAGGTTTCTAAATCTCTCTTGCCATTGTAGTCCACAATCTGCCAAAAGACATAAATTGTTGTGAGAATGCACATGAATGTGAATGGTAATTTCCCCAGTTATGACAATTTTCAGTCATTAAGATACATGCTCCTCAAAGAGCATGCTCACCTTCCTCTCTGACCCAGCTGGAAAGTACTTAATGGTGGGGAACCCAGACACACTGACAGAATCCACCTCGTTGGCAGTGGAGTCCATGTTGGCTATGATGATGTCCTCATTGTCTTTATATTTTTCTGCCAATTGTTCCCAAATAGGTGCCAGCTCCTTACAGTGTGCACACCATGGTGCATCTGTTTCAGGACCAGGAAATAATGAGAGATTATTTATTATTGTCTCAGTTTCAGACAACAATTCCATACTGCTTTTCTCCACAGTTCGATCACAATAACTTAAGCACAGATGTTATTGAGCTTGACTTTCAGACACAATATTCCATGAAATCTAGATTACTGAGGACAGCTGCTTCTGTGATAGATGCACAATGTATGTCTCTTCATATGTGGTAATATGCAATTCTTGCTTTGAGCTCCTAAACTTCTGGATCTACTGAGTTGTGTAAAGACCTGAATATAGGCATTGGGCTTACAGAATTCAACAAAGACATTCTTGGTTTCATCAAAGGCCACTTGTTCAAAGTTTTTGCCTACAAGGACCTTGACAGGGTTCTTGTCCCAATCCTCAGGAATCTCCTGACTCATCAAGTGATGCTGGTAACATGGAGAAAAATTGAGAAAAGTGGTGACCACAACAAATGTGCAAAGCATTAGATATTCTAGAGGAGGACGTACAGCATGGACAAGCATCTTTGGATCATCAGCATCATAAAACAAGTATTGAATTAATATTCAGATTCCTGGGTTCACCACATTCTTCATTTGAATTTCATGTTGATCAGATGTGTTGCATTTGTCAATGCAACACACCACTATGGATAAAGACATCAATGTGGCCTATTGGTACCCTGATACTTGTTCTCCTGTTTTAGTTTCAGGAATATGACATTACAAAATGACATTTCAGTGTTTAAATTAAAATTGTCGATACATCTGACTATCTAGGCATAGTGAGAATGTTAGAGGCAGTAAGTGTGCAGGGTGAGCTACCTTGACTGTCCCATCCAGCACTCCCTGACAGAAGGAGCGGAGCGTTTCAGCAGTGATGCCCTCTCCGTCTATTGCATACTTTTTCACTGTGTCTGTGTTAATGAGCCGAAGTGTTGGCGCATCCTTCTCTGTCAGGCCAAAGTACTTCAGCACATGAGAAAAACCAGCAGTCATATCAATCCGAACAAACAGCACCTGAAAGGAAAAGAACAAAGATCACAACCAAAGTATATTGGTTTCTCTGCTGATCTTCTTTTGAAGTAATATTTCATAAAGCTCCCAGTCATGACTGACATTCAGGTGTAATCTGTATAAGTTATCCAAATTACTCAAATTTAAGATTTAGTCCCAGAAACAAATCAAAATACAACAAAAACGATTCTAACTATTTTACAGGCAAGAAAAGTATGTCACATTGTCTTATATCATCAAAGAGACTGATGGGTGGCAAACTGCTGTGCTTGCACACAACTTTGTGATTTTTTTGTGGTGTGTGTGTGCACGTATGTATGTGTGTGTTAGTGTTGATCTTTCTGGCAAGAACTTTTGATTTGGAGTTGGATGGGCCTACAAACACATTTGTTTTCTATACCTTTCCTCTGAACTCTGGGGCTACTTCTTGGTAAGTTTCCAGTATCTCTACGTGTTCCTCTTCTGTTGAGTTGATGAACAGCAGTAAGTGGTTGTGAACTTTGGAGCCAAAGATCTTCTCTGCATTCTGGGAAAGGAGAGAGAGAATTTATCACGTTTTTTGTAACAATCGACAAACCTGTGGGTTTGTGCTCAGATGCTTCTGCTGCCTAAAATACAGGCCTAAGTGACAAACCTGCTCATTGAACTCAATGACAAGTTCCAGGCTGTTGGTCTGTATGAATGCTGTCAGGTCCTCTTTGTCAAGCTTTTTGCCTTCTGAAATTTCATGGTCTGCACGTCTGTCATCAAACTGTAAATCCAAACATAGCAATGTATGATAAATCATATGATTTTTTCAGTGGGGTTAAAATGCATGGACAGTACAGAAGTGTACATTTGTCTCAACAAACGTTATTCAGTCTGTATCATTTTTATACTGCTTTTATGCATACCTTTTTGAATAATACAACAGTATTCTCTTCCACTTCATGTTTCTTGAAAACATCCGGACTTGAGGTGATTCCAAATGTGACATCAACCATGTCGACTGCAACTTCATAAAAAACTTTCACATCCTCACTGTCAAGGTCCTGGAAAGAGAATAGGACAGATTTTGGTGAGGCAAACAGTAATGCTTAGTTTTTGCTTAGATACCATCATAATATACAGTTTCAGACATGGAATGACTTAATAAAAAGAAACACATAATCACAGGGAATAAAATAACAAAAACATATGCCTTAATGCAACATTGCTTTTCTTTTCTGTTGCTGCCATAAGAAGGGATTTAAGTAGCAAAAATTTTTAATAAACTTCCATTTGTATAGCTGGATACTGTATTTGAATTTCTCACAGAAGCATACAACAGCAGTGTCCTAGCTGGGAATCCAAACAGCAACCTTTCATTTCAGCACTTTTCTTCAGCCACTACTGATGGATTTTCAATTTTAATTTTATATTTAAGTGGACATTTTTTTAGTCCGTAGCACTTACAGTGAAGAATCCAACAACAACAACATTATGTGCATCGATGAGTTCCTGAGCATCTGTCTCACTCTCTAGGATGATGGCACTTGGCCCAGTTCGCCTCTTCAGCCACTGAACTATTCCTTTGGCATTCCTCTTTCCTGGAGCACACAGAGGAAAACTTTTTTTATTAAATTGCATGTAGTGTATATACAGTTCAAGGAAAGATTTAAGATTTATGAAATTCTTTTAAATGTAATGTGTGTAACACACATTGACTAAAACATATTTGTATGTCTGTCAGTGTATGAATGAGCGTGTGTGTGTGTGTGTGTGTGTGTGTGTGTGTGTGTGTGTGTGTGTGCGTGTGTGCGTGTGCAGTTACACATAAAAAATCCAAAAACTGGTTATGGAATATTAAGGTATGTAGGATAGCAAAAGGAAAAAAAAGGATGCACCATCAACAAAGGATATACACCCTCACCAGGATACACAATACAGGCAACTTCGATTAAAAGACTGCATCTTGTGCTCTTAATCTGACCACTGTGGAATTTGCATCTAATCATATCCATTAACCAAGAAGTTTGACCTCTCTATATTCATAGGATGAGTATGTTGTCAGGTATCATAGAGTAGCCTATACAATATGCAGGGAGGAAAGTTTAGGTATAAGGCTCTTTTGGGGTGCAACCTGCGGTGGAGAACTTACTTTTGAGCATAATGAAATTAAACGGACAAAAACGATAAATACAGAAACTGAAAAAAAATCAAGCAGATATTATTAATAAGTTATGATTATAATAACCAGCCTTTTTGAATATGATTGTTTCGACTGATACATTGCATTATCTTTAATCCCCCAAAAATGTGTCATTGTCAAAACAGTTTTGTTGTCTTCATTCTGCCCTCAGTCAGTTACACACACGGTTGTAGTTTTGACACAAAAAATCTGAAGCAGTCGTGGTTGTGTTAGGGCGACTTTGATGAAAACAGATGCTAATCCCATAATTTTAAAGAAAATCCATCGTAAAAAACAATCAAGCAAATGTTTGCATAATTTCGGGTGAAAATATCAGTTCCAATAATAACTGAGAGATTAAAACATCACAGTATAATGTAATCAATTAATAAAGAAAACTTTGCTCTGTATGTTTATACACGTATTATTATTTTTATCTTGTTCTTATAGGGTAATCAATTGGCTATTTTCGTATCTACAGATTCGACGATCCAAATACAGACATACCGTTGAAGGCAACGGCATTTTTTCTGTCACCGTCTTTGAAGAATTTTAGGGTGGGAAAGCTGCCAACATCAAACTCTTCTGCAAGTTCCTTCTCCTCAGTGGCGTCCACTTTAGCCAATCGGATTTCTGATGATTCATTCTTCAGAATTCCAGCGGCCTCAGCATACTCTGACTCCAGCGCACGACAATGTCCGCACCAAGGCGCATCTGTGTGAATATTCAGGCAAAACATCCATCACAGCAGAGTGTCTGGTGTATGCATTTTAAAATGTAGCCACTTCAAGCAAAAGTACTTTCCATTAAATTTTCCATTTGCATGAAACAGTATAGGCCTACTTGGACAGAAGCTAAATTATCAAATTTGCAAATGAAAGATAAAAATGCAAATGTTGCTGAAAGCACCCGTCGTATTATAATTCAGTATGAATTTTTTTTCCAATACAGTTTTATATGCATGCTTATCCTGGGAAAATTTGCATCTGCTCCACCAGTCAAGGTTAGGTACACGTCACAGTAGATAACCACGACACGCTTATGGATGGGGCTCTAATTATTTTAAACTTCCCTTAGAATTTGAATCCATCAACAATCCTTTAAAATTTTCAGAAAATATAGAAATTGTCAGGTTTTAAATTTCCTGTAAAATGCAAGGTGTCCCGTTCATGCAGGCAAAAATATTGCAAGGTGCTATTGTGCTTAATCATATATACATATTACAAGGGAACAAAATGCATTAAAAACGCACAAAAATGCAATTGTCTGCAACCATTCAATAGGCCCCTGTCAAGTAGTATTATTTTATACTTACAAAATTCAACTAGAAGGAACTTGTTTTCACCGAGTGCTCTTTCGAAATTATTTATATGAAGAACCATAACATCCTTTTCTTCCAATATCTCGTTTGTTTTCTCTTTTCTCTCAGATTCTGTGTCCTCTTCTGAGTCTTCTTCGTCCTCCTCCGACTGTTCTTCGGCAGTCTCCTCAGACCTCGTGGAGACCAAAAGCCTTGACGAGACCAAAGCCAGAGCTAGCAGTAACAGGTGGAACTTCATCGTCGCCGACCACTCTGCTCTAAATTCGAGCTCAACTGATGCTGTCCACAGGCGACAGTGCTGATAAAGGGGGTAATTTATGACGAGTCATCCAGGTACTTGCGTGTAGAGTTCCTACTGGTTTCAGAGTGATTACCCATCTTTTTTAACTGCCAAATTTTTTCTGATATAGCCTGCCAAACTGCCACTCTCCAGGACACGAAGTGTTAACAAGATGACAAATGGACCATTTATACCTTTTTAAAAGTCAGAGTAACGTTAGCACAAAGCATATACCTTTAGCTATGTGCAACAGAAAACTATTTCAATATTCAATTGATATTATAAAATAATTTAATCGATGATCAGAAAGTAAACTCTACCGTGCAGTAAACGCGTGTCGGGGACGTCCATGCAATATATATCATAGTGTACTAGGTAACTACTTTAGTTCATTTTTCTTATGATTATTTGTGTGGGAAGTATATTTGCATATTTTGTAATGAGTAAAACTATTTATGATACAGTGGCTTCTGTACGTGATCTTCTTTTGCCTGGTCGACCTGATCATAGACAGTTGGCCTTATGTGGCTTAAGCCGCAGAACTGGGGAAGTTACCGTTGCCTTTCTCTGCACACGTGTCCCAAGCTTAGTTTGTGGTATCATTTCCCCCTTATCTTTTTGCAGGAAGCACAACCGTCATACAGGCCATTGGAACACGTACACCGATTCAGGATCACGGAACTTATTGATCAATTTTCATTTGCATACCTGCACATGTATATTTCTTCTTCCTTGGATGAAATTATTGACGGATACACAATAGTATTTGATATAAATAAGTTATTAGCCCATTATTAGTCCTATAAATAGCTAGGTCCAACTTGATAATCCAGCTGTTGCTTGATCCTGTTGGTATTTGGTTTAAACCCTGAATAGTCTATTAAATAGTATCTATGAATGCATTGTTTTATATTGCATATCATTTTACCTAGCTGAAATCTTCTTAATGGTTTTTGTTGAGTGAAAATGTAATAATTTTTTTTCAAGGTAAGTTAGTGCGTCTTTAAAATCATTACCAACAAACTCCATGTGTGGGAGGAAGTGTTGGTCTTTGAATGGAAACTCTGAATTGTGATTGCATGCATGTGTGTGGGGAGTCTGCTAAAGCCATCTGGTTATGGGCAGGCCTCCCTGTTTTCCTCAATGCATTTTCAAACAAAGTCTGGGAAATGATAGGAGGGCTGTAAATCACAGGTTACAGAGCAATGCCAAGTATAAAGCGCCTGTAGTTTGAGTTAAAACCAGCCACAGACATATCTTCAACATGAGCTGCTACAGAGGAAAAGTGGGCTTCCTCCTGATTGTGATGTACCTTCATACACAGCCTGTCTTTAGACATGTCGGAGCCCAGAAGCACCCAAAGAAGAATTTTCTTGACAGACTGAAAAGGCTGGATAAGCAGGTCAGTGTCATTTTGTGTCATACTGTTATGTACATGTACATTGCTATAGTGTGTTATATTACTGGTACCCAGTAATATGCTGCTAGCCACTTGGGACATTTCACTGATCACTGTGTATCTGAATTATAATGTTTGCAGTACTTCTCCCCTGGATATACAATTTAGTGCATTATCTGTATTAATATGCAAATGCAAGGTGATTTTTGCTGCCTTTCACATACTCCAAAAGGGAGATTGAATTGAAGCCTTTCTTTTCCAGTTTTTTCTGGAAAGTTTATTAGACCAGCATTTAACCAAATATCCAGTTTTCCTTTGTTTCATCATCCAGGGGTGTTAATTTACCTCAGATTAAAAATACATTTTTACCTTAATAAACATTCACATAGGTAGTAATAGTAGTTAGAATAGTAAGTAAAAAAACTGATGAAGTGAATTTTTCGCACACTGACAGGTTTAATCTGAGTTTAGAACAATTTTATTATATTAGTTTTGTTTAAGTAAACTGTCACCTTTCAGGAAACAATGTCATATTTGCATCGTCTATTGCAATCAATAAATCAGGCTTGCTGAGGTTAATCGGTTCTGCATAACCAACTGAAGAATGTTTTCTATTTAATCTGTTCCACAGTTCCGGAGGTTCCAAGAGGACACTGTTAGCCGTCTTCAAGACATTGCTAACAAATACAACCTCCCGTCTAACATTAATGACCGTTTCCACGTCTTGACAGCCCAGTACCAGAACATCTCTATTCTGCTCAATGACTTCCAGATCACAGCAGCCAATGACCTCAGCAGCCTGAAGTTCTGGACCAAAAAGCTGCAAAGAAAGACAAGAAACCTAAGCCTGAAGGTGACAGTTCTGGAAAGAGCCTTGAATGAGCAGAAGAGGATGACCCTGAAGGAGGCCAAAAGGCAGAAATTGCTGCTGTTCAATCTCACCCAGGAGGTCCGGGATCACAGAGACCGTATCGGTTTCATCTCTGCCAATCAGAACGAGATGCAGGGTGGGTTTAGGGGCCTCCAGGATGCCCTTAAAAAGCAGCTGGACATGACAGCCCGGCTACAGGAGCAGGTGAAGGCCCTGCTGCAGAAGAAAACATTTTCCTCCAGAGGTTCTTCAAGTTCTGGTGATCCTTTCATCTCCAATCAAACACCCCAGAAGCCACCTTCCAGAATCCCAACACCAGGCCTGGAGCAGGGCCATAGGAGCCCCCCAAGCAAGCAGAAGATCCACCTAAAGCCTTCCAATGGGAAGAGGGTGAGGGACAGATTGCCATTGCCCAGGCCAACTCAGCCGCATATGAGAGCCCAGAACAAGCCCAAGACAAAGCCAGGACCTAAAGTGCAGAAGGAATCAGATGTATATGACTTGCCCCAGCTTCCTCTGAGACACAGGATTCCTCAACACCATCATAAATCAAAGAAAACTGGCACAAGTATGTTTATCTTCACTATCTGTGTCTTCAGCACACAGGGATTGGCTGTATTATTTTATTTGTTTAATTTTCATGTTACTGTGAAAGGTTGTTACATTACATTACAGGCGTTTAGCAGACACTCTTATCCAGAGCGACTTACATCAGTTACAGTTTTGTTTACAATGTTATCCATTTACACAGCTGGATATTTAGGCAATTGTGGATTAAGTACCTTGCCCAAGGGTACAGCAAGGTACTACACTGCCGCCCCACATTGTTGTCTAACAGGGAGGTTTTCCATCTCTATATAATGAGTGGACATACTGTAGAGTAACTGATGAACTTTTGGTGAACTGCTTTTGTGAAAAGTCTTTAAAAAATAATTGCAATTATTCAGGAGTCAGGTGCAGAGTTTCATATTCCTGGATAGTTTCTGGGTAGAGAAATTCAGCCATCTGATCCAACCACAGATAATACTTATTTGCATGAAGCCACTTGGAACCTTAGGATAGTTCATAATCTGAAAAGCAATTGTCAATTTCTAAACACATTTAGTTGAAGTATATGAAATGCAGCACAACTACCTTGTGATAATGAATAAAAATGCAACAAATGTATTAATTATATTAATATATGCTGGGCAAAAGTATATCTGAGACATATATTAAGCTACATTTGGACATAGGAATGAGAGGGCTGATAACATGAAGTAAGGCTCCATACAAAAGATGTGCAATGCATAAATGATTATGAAAAGTCATTTGTGTGTTACACTTGTAACAATATGTGCTTTTTGCATAACATTGGAAGGGTTGGACTTCTCGACAGGGGAAATGAATATTGTGACCTTTTTTAAATAAACACATTTTATCCAACCATGCTTAAGTTCTAATCAAACATAAAATAAAATGACCAAATGTCAAGAGCGACCAATGTTTTTTTTTCATTTTCAAATATTGTATACTAGTTATAACAACAGTAATGAGAATGACAAATCAGAATGAGAACAAATCATCCTTTTTTGAGTGGGCTTGCTTCTTTATCAAAGTAATTTAACAAATTCAATGTTAGGATCAGTGTATATGGAGGGGTTCTGTTGTTCAGTGTTTACAATTTTCATGTGCAAATGGTTCCTTGTTTCTTTTTATTTTATAGTTTGCAATGTGAATTCCATGCTACATTTCCCCTCCAACTCCATTCGGAATTATGTCACCTTCAAGAAGAGCTTCCTGACTGGTATCCATGAGCTCTCCATTTGCACTTGGCTGAAGGTAGATGTGAACTATGTTGGCACATTGCTGTCCTATGCCACGGAAGAGAATGACAACAAGCTAGTCCTGTATGGTCGCTCCAGCAAGCAAGGGAGTCTGGACTTTGTGGTTGGAGATCCAGTGTATCGAGAGTTGCCCACCGATAACCTCCTAGACAGTCGTTGGCACCACCTTTGCATCATCTGGTCATCCATAGAAGGCAGGTTTTGGCACTATACTGACCGCCGTCTCATCTCCACAGGCTCCAAATTCCAGAAGGGCTATGAGATCCCAGAGGGGGGTTCCATCATCCTGGGGCAGGAGCAAGACTATTTAGGGGGTGGCTTTGATGAGGCAGAAGCCTTTGTGGGCAGGATGGCAGGTTTTATGGTGTGGAACCGAGTACTGAGTCCAGGTGAGGTGTCGGGGATTGCTATGGGGAAAGGCATCCCCAGGGGAAGAGTCCTCAGTCTGGATGATATAGACCAACTGAATGGCTCAGTGCAGCATGTGAACTGTGGGTGTCTAGAACACTGTATGTAAGCGGATATTACCAAAGCAGTCGTCTGAAGTTTCAAACACTCATGGATTAGGAAGCACACAAACACACAGGAAGCAGGACAATACAAAAAAAAAAACAGCATGTTATGATCTTGGCTGATGTACATCATGTACCAGGAATTCCAGTGCATAAAATTGCTATATCATCTTCACATTGTAAAAATTCTGTAAAGGCATTTAGTGTGTCAAAAAATAACAATGTGCATTTCTATCAAAGGTGATCAAAAAATTCTGAATGCAAAGAGGTGAGGCAATAATAATAATTTATATTTACCATGGACATTTTAAACACAATGGTGGATAGCTAACATTAAATCATAGAAAGTAGTCTAAACATGATTTTCTTATACCAAGGCTCCATTTGTTATTAATTATACTTGAAATCCTTATTTCATGTGTGTTATTTTCACAGAGAGGTTACCATTGTCAGTACCTTAGTCAAAGAAGAGCTGGAATCAAACCAGGCTGCCATGTTACAATAATTCAACAGTAAAGAGTGAGTGTGAGTAAAGAGTAACCACAGGTTATGAACACCCTCACAGGCTTGCAAAGTAGGTGCAGTTTTACAGGCTGGGGTATAGTTATCAGTAGCATCTGATGAGCAATAAATGTTGGAGTCAGAGAACTTAGTATTGAATTCATAATAGGCCTGACCTTTTGTGATCAAAAGGTTTTCCAGGTTTAGTCACATAAAGCAATTGCAAATTAAATCAAAAACAGGTTCAGGATAACTAGCAGGTAAAGAAACATCCTATTCAACCCTTATTTGTGACTCATTTGCCATAGCTTCTAATTTTAGTATCTGTATCATGCTGTAACAAGTCACGCTGAGGCTTTAATTATTGTTGTGTTTCCATTTGTGATAAAGGGGCCACAAAAATGACACAGCAGCTTAAATACTACAGCTGTCAATGGACATCAGCATGTTTTGTTTTCTACTATTTTCACATATGTATCAAATGCAGTTCTCAACAGCGCAGGTGTGCAAACCTGTGGTCATGCTGTATTTAGTCAGAATTTTTCCCTTGGCAATTTTGCTGGTTTGTTACCCTGGAATGTTGTATGATATGATATGATATGATATGAAATTGTATGATATGAAATTGTATGATACTGCAATTTTCATTTCCAGAGAGGTAGGAGTTTGTGAAGATAATTGGTGGATTACATATTACAATAATACTGAAAATCAGAGGAACTTTCATAATTTTACTGTAGATGATGCACATTGAAATTGGAGCTCTTACAGCCCTTGGCTCAGGAAAACTATGCATTAATGTTAAAATGGTGTCCGAGAGTAATTTTAGGTGTGGGAGCTATACTGAATGATATAGAAGCTTTCCTTTATAAATATCTTTACTGGTTAATTCAAACAAAACAAAGTGAAATGAAGGTCAGTGAATTTGTGAGAAAATGTTTTTGGCCTGGGGACTAGGCAGCAGTATTTTATATTTTTGGGAATTTTGCTTCACAATGTAATTTTCCTGTTACCTAACTATGATGCAGAAATTAATCTGAAGATCCTGCAATGCTTGTCTTGTAACAATGTTCTGAGGTTTCCTGCAATCCTGGTTTTAAACTTGTAATTCCTTTGGAATTCACTAGGTGTCTCCATGATTAATGAAGTAGAACAAGGTAATTTGCTAATTGATCAGATAATCAGACATCGGTTTGAGGTAATCCCTAAATTGTGTTTGCAAGATGTGACAATGGAGGTAAACTGAGCAACTTTATATTGTTAATACACCTCCATTACTCCCTTTCTTTACAAAAAGGTGCATATGAAATTAAATCATGAGATGACAAATGTAAATCAGTAATAAACATTTTATATGAAATATTGTAAAAAAAAGAGCAAGTATGCAAGGAGTAGGATTTAAATGCCTCATTGAGATGATTGTGTTCATTATGGCTTCATGAGAAAGTTGTATCAGCTTCTTGGTGTGAGAAGCCTGAATTAGAAGAAACACAGAGCCCCACATATAACAAGTATGCGTTCATTTGAAATGTCTGCCACATTGGACCTGATGAAGGACCAGCTTTAACAAATTTTGCATCACACCATGGATGAATGACCTACTGAGTGTTATACTAGTCTTACAGAATAAATACAACAGACAGAATAATTTTACTATCAAAATACAGTCCGTGGCTTAGCCACATACGTCTTCTGTTTCTTTAGAAACAAACATACAGTACAGTACATTGCATGATGTGGTGAATCCTTAATCACTACTATTGTATTTTGTATTACCATGGTTTTTCTTTGTAAATAAATCTATTTTTATGTGTTTTTATCAGTCAGTCATTATTTGTGATTTTTTTATTTTTCTATGGTTTGTTTCCTGAACACAGATAATGATAATTGCAATGATGAGACATACGGTGTCTAAAGCAAGTTATGTGGAGTGTTGGATTATCTTGCATTGTGTTTTGTACGTCTTGCACAGAGTGCATGCTCCTTCTCATTTTGTGTGCGCTTCAGCTATCATCTCGTCTGTTTTGAGAACATTTGTATGCGTTTTAAGTTGTAATTTTTATATATATATATTTTAGACACCAAATCCTACCGTTCACAGGCAAACAGTAAATCTGCGTGACATTCACTAAAACACTACATTTCCCATAAACCCTCTTTTCAAAGTACTCTGTGTTCTCGTAAGCCTTCCGTAGGCTGTCAGCCTTTCCCTTCTGTAATCACGGGATCACAATGAGAGTCATATGAAAAAGAGGCAACAAGGAACCGCTGAAAGATTGCAACAAAAGCTGAAACGGCCAGCGCTAAAACTAGCAGGAGCGACTCTTTGCCCCTGGGTACCATGGCAAACATCACAAAGAAAGTGTCATGGTCCAGCCGGGATGACGACCTGGCCCAGGGGGAGGGTACTGCACTTCTGAATGGGGCTACTGGCGCAGCTAGATACACCAGACAGGTAAATTCGAGTAAAGGAGTTTTCTTCTTACGATAGCTACGTCAGTTCACGAGCAGGCTAGTTGTCTAACACACAAAGTTGAAGTTTTGTTCATTATTAAACACGCAAGTTTGTGCCTTTCACAGTGTTGCTTGCGAATCACGTTGCTACATGCAGTTAGCTATGCCCCCGATTGACTACCAAGATAGTTAACATTAGTTATCTTGCTAGTTGTGATGCATGTAGTTACGTAACGTTACAGTAATAAAAGTTTGCTCACAGTGTGGACCACTAACTTGTAGGTAACTGACCAGCACTTAACAATATAGCTGTGGCAGGTGTTGAAAAAGAAACTGTCAATTCAAATAAGCAACACGATATATGGGTAATTAATCTAACTCTTAGATTCTAACAGAATGTCAAATATCTAAGCTGGCTTTTTACTGCTTCCACAGTGTGCTTAATAAAAGTGTCATTTAATTCCCAGGGAGTAAGCAAGGCCAACAATAGTTATGTGTGTTGTGGTGCGAGGGCTTGGACCTTTAAAATGTGGAGACCACTGAGCCAGCCTATTTCATATTGAGCAACTGTGTAATTACCCAGTTTGGGAAGTGATCCCTGCGCAATGGTAGCTAGAATGTAGGGTTACTCATAATATTGTTTTATTGCTAGAATTTCCAGCATTGCAGTTTATTATTTTTATTATTTGCTTGCATACTGTAGTAGCTGTATCTATTGCCAACATTTTGAGAAGACACACCTATCCAGAGAAACATTGGATGCTTGCACATAAAATATAATTACAAATCTAATGTAGAACAAGATGTAGACTCAGAAAAGGGTGTGTATATACCTTAGGTTTAAGATGGAGGTGGTGCATGAGAAATATATACTGTATGCTGATGTCCTTGTGATGCAAGCTCTGTGGAAGACAAAATTTCTTCATTGGAAGATAAGAAGAAACAGATACAGATAAATAATGAGTGACATTCTTTTAAATAATGAGTGACATTCTTTTCTTCATCTGTGTACAGCATGAAAGTGGTCTGTGCAAACTGCTGAATTTTCACCTTTCCTATCCCATGCCAGCTCTACATGAAAACATTATTCCAGTCAAATGGCAAATATTAAACAGAGGAAATAGCTAATAGTGGAAGAGTGCATGTGTCATCCATTAGTTAATTTATTTACAGCAGATTTTTCCCCCTTCCCAAAGACAGACAAACGCCTGATCACATGGTAAGACGTCATGGTCATTAGAGCGGAAGGCATCCACAGTTCAGGCTCTGTGCTGCTGTCTTTATTGGATCCAGATTATGGCAGCAGAAACATACTCTATGATCCCACTTCTGAGATGTACTTTTGATGACATGCTGGTTTAAAGGGGAAAAACTTTGTTTTCAACCTGATGCTTCGTACTTTGGTTAAAAATCTGTCCATTATCCACAGACTCAAACAGCTGACTTCATTTGTCCAGTCACTATTCAGGAAAAAATGAAAATGTCATTACCAGGGGGGGTTTTTTGGGTGATTTTATTGAGTTTGTGGAATGGTTTCCCTTTCGAATTCTGTAAAAGACAGTAAAAATCTGTGGTAGTGGTGGAAGGATCGATGGGATTGCAGACCGTTACTTTTGCTTTGGTTAACTCGTTCAGGTACGGTCTGCCCTATAAGTATTTTGTATCTGGAACAAACAACAAAAGAGTAAGATGAACCTGAAATCAGTTTTGATTGCTTAATATTTTCATGACTTGGAAATGAATCCCTTGTACCCAACAAAGATGACCTCTTAGTGCTGTGATAGAGTAATGCTTTTTGAAAGTGTGTGCCTTTTTCAAAGATTATTCTCACCCTATACCAGCAAAGAACACAGGCACTATTGAAGAATATGGCTACATCTCCTTACACAGAAAGAGCAGTGTGAGGAGTGGTAATGCATCCATAATAATGCGGTTACATATACACTGTGCTCTTTTTGAACACTCTCTATGGTTTTGCTTTGGACACTGGACCCCTTTCAAGTAAACAAATGTGGTTCAAGAAAATATAAAATTAAACCAAGTATTTCATTGCTTAATTCTTTGGTCAAATTCAATAAATGTGGGTCTACATTTCAAAGTGTCATTTTATTGAAAAGTCATTACATCCCACAGAAACCTTAAAATAAGGTTTTAAATCAAAAAAGAGATTAAGAACAAACTCTGTTTCATTGTGAAATATGTTATCTTTTGTCCATAGTTTTCTGGAGGCAGCATATTTCGGATAGGTAGGCTGAGTACTGTGGACCTCGAAGAAGAAATTACTGCAGAGGAGGTCAGTGCTCACAACACAGGTGTCTTTTACATTATTTTTCTCTCCTCACAATGAGCAGGGCAACAGACACAGGATAGTGACCTATTGTTGCTTTACAGGTTCACTCTAAACTGTTCAAGTAAAATACCAAGTACTTTGACTTCATGGGATTGTCCAGAAAGTGTGATTTGGTACCATGCTCTTGCTGATTTATTGGCTGTTTATTGTGTCTCAGCCCTGATTTAACAAAGGAGTTAAACCTGTGTGGTGAGCTTCATAGGTAATGAATCAGTTTGTTTTAATCCCCTGGGACCCTCTAACCAGACCATATAACATTTTCTATTCAGAGGGATTTCTGTGACTAACCCATAGACAGACTGTTGCAGTGTATGCAGTTTTGTGCAGGAAAGCGATCACAACCCTTCAGTGCACTTGTGTTGCATGTGCAAGTAATTATTTTGTTTGCGTCAAATTAGGTCAACAGTGAATTAAGAGTCTTTTATTGTTCTTATAACTGATTTCCTTTCCCACATCTAATCATGTGCAGGAAGCAATCCTGAGCCGGCCTAAAGAGATCCCCCATAATGAGAAGCTGCTTTCTCTCAAATATGAGGTAGAGCATCTCAGCTTTGTCTTGAACTTCAGAGAATGGTTTTATTTCCATGAAAAGAGAGGCCTTAGAGGAAATGTATTTTGCCCCTCGACTATACGTTCAGAGTAACAGCATATTCACTCAAGCACTCTTGATAATGGAGCACAGCGTTGCATATGGTGTATGTGTTTGTGTCCAAACTGCACAGAACATAATTTTGATGATTTCAAAGGGCAGATGAAAAGACAGTTTTGATTACTGATCTGTTTATATGAATGAGTGCATAATATCTGTGTGGTACTTCTTTCAGAGCCTTGACTATGACAACAGTGAGAACCAGCTATTCTTGGAGGAAGAGAAGCGGATGAGCTACATGGTCAGTCTAAGTGTTGATTGAGACATTGAGTTGCACAGTGTTTCCCATTCTGGAACTGATAGCATTGACTATGTATGGAAAATTACAATGGCCTAGGCATTGTTGTCATACAAGTGTTTAGGGCATCTAACACAGTAGTCTGCATAATGAACAAAATATGTAGTTATTCATTTCAAATGAGTAAGTACTGAGTGATAATGACTTAACTGTACCTTGCCTGTTGATCTTACCATTATTATTTGCACAGGGATTCAGATGTCTGGAGATCAATCGCTGGGTGGTGTGTGGGCTCATTGGCTTCTTGACGGGTCTCATTGCTTGCTTCATCGACATTGTGGTTGAGAACCTGGCAGGGGTCAAGTATCAATTAGTCAAACAGAGTATCCTTTATCTTAATGAAACCCATGCTTTAAATAGGGTCTGGTCTGATAGTATATTGGATGGTTGTTGTGCTCTAATGTAGATCAGCAGCTTTCCTGGAAATATAAACTGGATTTTCCTGAACAAACCTCTCAGACATTGAGAAATTCACAGAAGTTGGAGGACTCTCCATCTCTCTGATTCTTTGGGCGTTACTGAACTCAGTGTTCGTCATGGTAGGCTCTGTGATTGTGGCCTTTTTTGAGGTAAGGAGGTTCTCTTGTATTCTTTTGACAAAATGTTAACAGACATTCCTCCTTTGTTTGGGGCATGTCCTTCCTGGAGTTGTTGTTGCCTGGGTTTCTGTGTGGTGGGGAAACCAATCCAAGACTTTTTTTGCTCAGGCCTGCATAGTGTTTTCTACCTAGTGGATAAAGGCCTGCTAGATCTTAGGTGCACTATATCATTATTCAGTGCAACGCTGTGTATTGAGACTGGTCTTTGTGATGAAAACAGCAACTGATTTTTGTCACATCATGCATTTTATGTGTTTTTTTCCTTTATTTTCTCACAGCCCATTGCTGCTGGTAGTGGAATCCCGCAGATAAAGTGCTACCTGAATGGAGTGAAAATCCCCAGAGTGGTGCGACTAAAGGTAGTATCTATCAGTCTGAAAAGACATAGATGGATGGCATTTGTGGCCCCTTATCCAATCAGTGGAAATGGAATCTGAAGAGGCTTTGTGTAAATGCAAATGACATGGTAACTTAAATGGGAATTGTAATTTTCTGCAGTTCTGCTCAGTAGTGATTTAGTGCTGTGTTACCATAGCTCTCCAACACATTGCCTGACATACCAAGGAACTTGTTACAGTGGACAGTTGTATTCCCAAGAACAGTCTTACATAAATATGATGTGCAGTTACATATGGAAATGTAATGAAATGACACTGTGCCCTCTGATATTGGTTGTGTTTCCTCTGCAGACCCTGGTGGTGAAAGTGTGTGGGGTGATTTGCTCTGTGGTAGGTGGCCTGGCTGTCGGAAAGGTAAATATCAGAAGGAAGTGCTAGTTCTCTTTTCAGTGTGTGGGCACTGGTATAGAGGTGTATTTGCTCATGGCCAGAAGAGCTGAAATGAACGTCTTCCTGTCTAACCAGGAAGGACCCATGATCCACTCAGGGGCTGTGGTGGCTGCTGGGGTGTCTCAGGGGCGGAGTACCTCCCTGAAGAGAGACTTCAAGGTCAGTAGAGTCCATAAAGTGGTTTACCTGGAGTGTGTGCTTCTGGTAAAATAAGATCAAGCGCTTAACTTAACAGCTGTGGGCTGGAATCTTGTCACCTCGTCCTTTTTGCTTTGCAGATCTTCGAGTATTTCCGCAGGGACACGGAGAAGAGGGACTTTGTGTCAGCAGGTGCAGCTGCTGGTGTTTCTGCAGCCTTTGGAGCTCCAGTGGGTGAGTATTGCCGTGAAAACACTTACTTTTCACTGATGATCAACATTCTCAAGTCATGACTGATTTCAGTCCATAGAGCAGGGAATTGGGTTTTCCATTCTGAGTTTGAATAGTGCACTGTATCTTAGTTTTAATGTGGTTACAGACATATTGATACTTCCTTGCTTTATATCTCAGTTACCTTTACGTTAAATTTGTTAATCACTTACCACGAGCGGCATTAAAAGCAATATATTTTTCTGACTTAGATTCTCACCAGACATGACCAATGCACAGAGTGATTTATTTCTTGGGTAGACTTGCAGTTTATGGTGCCAATTTTCATTTGGTCAGTGTCTGTTGGAGGCTCTGTGCCCAGGTGTGAGGTGCTGTCCTAAACCAACTGTTCAGAGCCAAGCGGACAGGTATACTGCATGTTAGGCTCTGGTGCCTTCATCTTTGAGCCGCTGTATGGGAGCTTATTTGGCCATGGTGATGCACTTTGGCAGTTGGGATGTAGGAACATATAGGTCCTGGAGATGCCTCAGTCATATGTTCTGATCTTTCACAGTGGTGGTGGTGCATGGTTGCCCTGGTCATTGTCTGTTGGGAGTTGAACTACCATGAATGCACTAATAATGCAGATGTGACATTGTGGACTGGTTCACACCAGAATGTTTAGTGATCCTGGAAACAGGAGCCATTATATCCATCTTTATATGCATCTTTTATCTACATTTTATTACATCTCTTATTGGTTTTCTTTTTATCTCAAATCACAATAAGGTTCAAAACAACAGCAGAAGCAGAAACAAGCTACAAATTGCATGCAAGAAAGAGGAATATCAGTATATATACTATAATTTATGCACCACAAAGAACAAAGAAAGCAAAATATATTCTGGTTACAGGGAATGTTAATTATGTTCAACATGTGCCTCCCTTATTTGTCTGGCTCTAGAGCCATGTATAGATACTCAGACTACTCTACATTCCTATAGGTGGCGTTCTTTTCAGCTTGGAGGAAGGGGCTTCATTCTGGAATCAGATGTTGACCTGGAGAATTGTGAGTATTAAGGGACAGGTTTATGCAGTAAAATTGTGTTCTGTGTCAAACCTGTTTTGAAAGTGATCTCTTCTTCTTTTTAGTTTTTTGCCTCCATGATATCAACCTTTACCCTGAACTTCTTCCTGAGTATCTACCACAAGAAACCAGGAGATCTGTCTAATCCTGGTCTTATTAACTTTGGGCGTTTTGAAAGCGATGTAAGTACTCGCAAGGACTCTTTCTATCAGCCTTTTTGAGTAAAGTGAAATGTGTCGACAGAAGTGAGGGGCTATTGGATGTGCTTTTTTTTTACCTGAATATTACACCATTTGTCAGTTGCCAGTTAGGGGGTTTAACTGGCAGCTGGACTGCAAATATGGATTCTACTCAGTTATTGTCATGTACATATCAAGTCAGTAGAATTTCCAAGGGCCTGCTCTTCTTTTGAGTGACTCAGTGGTAAATTCATTTGGAAACTTGGAAGAGGATGCTAAGAAGTCTATTCTCACACATGACTGCACATAACATAATTAGATTTTTACAGCGGACAGCTGCCTGCGTGACACATTAGAAGTCATCGTGGATATGAATCGCACACACTAGATTCAGGATATTTTGAGCCTAAATGGAATTTTGGATAACATATT
This sequence comes from Megalops atlanticus, assembly GCA_019176425.1. Lineage (NCBI taxonomy): Eukaryota > Metazoa > Chordata > Actinopteri > Elopiformes > Megalopidae > Megalops > Megalops atlanticus. The sequence continues at coordinate 30,500,608 of CM032875.1, read as the reverse complement.
TTGACGTTCCTGTATTTTTTTTCATTTATTTGTTTGTATGAAGCTTCTGAGCTCAGTTTACTGCCTCTGTCTCCCTGCAGTGTTGATTGCTTTCTTAAGATTTATTTCTTTACAAGAATAGAAGTGAAGAATAGGTGAAGAGTTTAAGATGGTCCAAATCCCCTCAATTAATATTTAAACCATTTTCTGCCTTAAACCCTTTTACATGCTTGATGTGGTTTTACCCTATAGTGTGGTGAGCTTGAAAATTAACTTTTGTAGTGCTTAATGGAAAAGTCTCTTCAGTGTGATTCTTACTACAGGAAATGTGAGAAACACTGCATACATTAATGAAACTGTGGTTGAATTATACTTCAAGCATGATTACAACCTGTATTAACCACAAACGTAATACCAAATTTCATGAATATGTTTGAAGTAACATATATTCATGGAAAATGTGTGACTTACATTAGTGAGTCTGGGCTTGGCGAGTGGAGCACAGGCTGTCAGTGCATAGGGGTATGGTGGTAACACCAAGTCTCACATCATAATCTGAATGGATTCTTGTGTAAGAGAAGTCAGCGGGGAGAATCCACTGTAACTGTGCATGTTCATCTTGACTGTACTCTGCTTCTGTGAACTCAGATTTGAAAAAGGGGGAACCAGTGGGAGTTGTGTGTTGGTTTGCATTTGTCTGCAGATAAATCAGTAAAACTTGACCATTAAAAACCATTACTATTACATCTAGGCTGAATCCAACCATGAAATTTTGAAGTGAACTGAGCGTTGAAAAAGGAGTACCACACAGAGTTGCATTGTGGGTAGCACTTGTCAGCGGGCAAATGCATTGAATTCAGAATTTAAAATGAGACAGGAGTGTGTAGATTGATCATGTTCATGAAGTACTCAAGTGAACTGGAAAAATCAGAAAAGCAGTAGGATACAGAGTTGTGCAATGAGTTGTTCTCAGCCATGAATCATTCCTTTGATCGCTGCAAACAAAGCTGCAGTTCATTTTATTTTTGGCACACTTCCTACCCATGTCTTCCTCCCACTGGCACAGTTTAACCTGTTTCCGTGGCACTGGGGAGCAGTGTGTGACAGTTCCTTTTCTGTGGTTACCCAGAGGAGTGGGCAGTTCTATGATGATGCAATTACATTGCTTGCGATGCTAGGAATACTGTGTATGGTATACGATCTATCCCAACTCCCCCAGAGCTTTTTTTTTTTTTTTTTTTTATGGTTACATGACATTTTTTTAATTCTTGTGCCTTCCAAGCTGAAGATGCTATGCAACAACAAATGTAGAACTTACTGATTTGGGTTTATTTCATTCAAAGCCAGGATGGAATTACATTGCAGTGAATTTAAATATGAGGTATTATTGTAATGTTTGAACTGTATCAGATGCTGGAAGTATTTCTACCAGCAATAGTTGTGTTGTACTCTACCTCACTTGTCGCTTTGGATAAAAGCGTCTGCCAAATGAGTAAATGTCAATGTAAATGCAAGAGATGTTGCTATTCTAGATGGTTGTCTGTATTATGCTGTGACCTATGCATTTTCTTTAGTAGCACAGCCATAAACCTGAGGAGTGCTTTTGCTGAAAGTAATTTGGCTACAGCTTCTTTTAGGCCGCCACACTAGTCAGACATTTAGATTCTTTTTCACAGATTATTGTAATCTAGGATTTGAGTGTGAGAAATGTATTGTCTCAGCAGAATTATCTAAAATCCTTTATGGGGCTGTTCTGTACAGGCAGGTCAGCCTTTCCAGTTGCCTATTAAAACATACTCATTGTGAAATTGCTACTTATTTTAGAGACCTGCTGTTTGCCAGTTATCCTCTGCCCTCATCAGTCTCTTTCACTACCTGTAGTTATTTTGATTCTGGACACTTTTGTGTGTCTTTTGGTTTTGTTTTCAGAGATACCACAGTCCGTTTCTTACTGTGTTCCATAATGGCAATTTGTGTGTTTTATGGGGTTGTGGCATGCGTTCAAGATTGCCTTAAAAAACACAATAAAATGAAGGTTAAGAATATTACATTGCATTTCTGTTGTTGTGTTACCATAAATTTTCATGGGTACAAAGGGTGAAAATTCTGAAGAGACAGTCTGTTCATTCTGTTTTTCAGAGTGTGGCATATAACCTCTATGAGATTCCCATCTTCATTGGAATGGGAGCTCTTGGTGAGCAAGCTTACTGTTCTTTTCACCAGTGGATATGTAGAACCTGAGCTAGGTCAAGTATATATGGAAAACATTTTCAAATAAATTAAGTATTGGAATGTATTCACGAATACATCCATATGCTTCTTGGACGTATTTGAAAATGCGTAGTTGCAGTACAACTTTGTGTGGAATACCAACAAAGACCTTCAACTTCAACAAATCTCTTTACAGAAGATAATGAAACATTTCCCTCCTATAGTGTATTTTTGTTTTGTTATATTAGAGTCGTTGCAAGGTCATGTTAAGCATGACACTTCATAAATATATGTTTTAAAAAGATTGTCTGAGAGTGAGCAGCAACTGCAGCTAGTTCTATGAGAAAGCTGGTGTACCCCATGGAATGTACTTGATCTGTATGTGAAAACTATTGGATTTTCAGCATTTTATTTGAACCTTTTTTTTATCTTATATCAGGTGGTGTTCTTGGTGCACTGTTTAATGTCCTAAATTATTGGCTAACAATTTTCAGAATCAGGTAAGATTATCTCATTATTTAGCCTCCAAATCTAAATCACACATCAAGTAATTTATGCCTTTTTTGTTCAAAACAAACAATTAAATCAAAGCAGTGGCAACCTTTCCCATTTTAAAAGTGGAAAGGAAGTTTAATGAAACCCTTTGAAATTTTGAATGCATTTTCAATTCATACAACCATGCGACAAACTCTGAAGTCATGCAGAAGTGGTGAAGCAAGATGAATGCAGCCCTCAGATACAATAACATGCAATAGAGGTAGAAATAACAGAGGTAGAGTAACAGAGGTAGAAATTTGCCATTGAACAATTGAGATGCACAGGTCTCTCATTTTTTCTGCAGGGAATAAAATATTTTGCCATTTGCTTTTGCCTACCTATTTTTGCCCTATTTTTGTTAATTGAAATTATTTTTCTAACACATCTCTCTAAATTGTTGCTAAAATATTGAACCTCACTGAACTTAGTAACAGAGCAGCACAAACCTTCCTATATTACTGTTAAGTGGAGCGCAAGCTGGTGCTGTGATGTCATGTGAAGAACCCTAATAGGTCACCTCATTAGTGAGATGTCTGGCCTTTTGTTGCCTCTGAAGTAGAACCCACTCGTACCATATTTTACTGGTTGCATTGCATTGTTATATGGTGACATAAGGAATGGTTATGAGAGGAAAGGCTCCTATAATCTCTCTCTGTGGACTGTCTCAGGTACATCCACCGGCCATGCCTGCAGGTCATGGAGGCCATGCTGGTTGCTGCAGTAACAGCCACTGTCTCCTTTGCTATGATTTACTTCTCCAATGACTGCCAGCCTCTGGTGGAGGACCAGGCAGAGGAGTATCCTCTGCAGGTAAGACTGTGATATCTGAACAGAGGGCTGGAGATCCCAAGGGGACATGTGCCAGAGGTCCTCAAAACACAGGATAAACTACAACATACTGCCTCACTCTGATATGCATATATGAATGGTTATTTAGACTTCATGCCATTTGTTGTTGTGTTCATGAAAGAACACAAGTGTTGTATTTTCACCTATGGCTTCAGCAATAAGTCACCTAGTCATCTTTTTTTCTGCACCTTTTAACATGTGTCATAGAACTGCTTCTTTACAAGTATGCTGTGTTGACACTACTCTGCTCTGTGCTGCAGCTGTTCTGTGCCGATGGGGAGTATAATTCCATGGCCTCGGCTTTCTTCAACACACCAGAGAGGAGCGTCAGGAGTCTTTTTCATAACACGCCAGGTTTGTGTACTTCTGCTTTTACCATCCACAAAAAGTACACCTCCCTTTCTGTCTGTTCATAACTCACACAATTATGGCATTAAAGGGAATCAGAGTCTACCATAGGCCAGATGGTGACCTTCTCTTTGGGCACAAAGAGGAAGGGAATGTTTCAGAATGTCTCTCTCTGCACATCATCTCAGTCAAGCTTTTTGTTGAGGTTGTTGGATAGAGGCCCTGCTATCCAGGTGCCAGAAAAAAACCCCTGGGATGATTCAGGAGAACAGGATGTTTGGCAACTGTTAGAGCACTCAGACACCCTATGCCCCTGTCTCCTCTTCGGAGATCCCTGATTGCTTTCCCAAGCCCTCAGCTGGGAACACTGCTGAAACTCAGCCTCGCTGCTCCCTTGCAGCCCCTACTTATATCCATCACACACCATGGGTTCCCAGACCAATCCTCAGGGATTCTTGCTATCAACCCGGCAGTGTGAGCTTGCTGATTTTACCCTGCCCAGAGAACGAATGCAGCTTATTTGGTGCTTTTTTAGCAAAACATTTAGTCACAGTCAGAAAACATAGCAAAGTAAAATGGACCTTTGTGTTATTGCGATGCAGTGAAAATTGACAGTTTATTTAATTAGAAGGCTAATCCTAGTTGTTTGCAGAACTTGTCAATCAACTGTATATCGCACTGCATATCCAGTTATGTTGGGAATGGGTCACTGAGATTGTCTGTTGGCATGTCCCTGTTTGACGTTAAACAAGTTTTCCGCAGAGACGACTGTCTACTTGGAAACTGTTGACACTGTGCACTCTGTCAGATACACTTCATTCTCTCAGTTTCAATGCCATGGATACATTAGTTACCCAATAACTTGGTAGCCAAGTGTGCTGTAATACAATTGGCTCAACTTTCATGTCCAGATACACAGCTACCTGTTGCAACTGAAAAATATAAAGTATGGGTCTTGAACTACTAAAAACTGTTCAAAGACTTAATTTGAGTATAGATTTATTTTATTTTGTAGAGCCCCCCTCATTTTATGTATTTTGTCCACCTGCAGAAGGGGAAAAATGACTTCTGAGTGGTAGCTGGAACCAAAAGTGGTTAAAAACAAGTACACTTGGATGACAGGTGCCTAAATACTCATGTGAATATTTAGGGACCTGTCATATTAATGTAGTTAAACACTTTTGGTTTCAGTTCTTCAGTTCTACAGGGTGGAGCAAGAGCTGTGGGCGTACAGTTTGTCTGGCAATGTTTGAAATGGTAGGAATGACAGGACATGGTCTCATCATCCAGTGAGTGATTTATACAGCTTTATGTTCTCTGGCATTTTTCACACTTTAATCATATTTATGTGTTGCAATAAAGCAATCAATTTAAATGTTATATTATAAAAGACACCAATTAAAGTTTTAGCTTAATTTCTACAAATGTAGAAGACTGAAGACAAACAGTTAAATCAGAGATTAACATACTTTGGAGATTTGGAGACTAGAGATCTATTTACAGTCATGGTGCATGCAAACAGATTACCAGCAGTTGATCCTTCAAATGCCAGTAAAGAAGTGAGCAAACAAATTGAATTTGTAATCAACCATGCTGTGCTAAAGTGTTGTTAATGGGCAGTGTTATTTGCAGCAAGATAAAAGTGAACTTCCACATGTAATTTCTACTACCACCTGGTGCAGAAATCGGTCACATAACTATTACATTATTTTAAAACACAGAATTGAAGTTTTTTGTGATGGTTTCTGAATCTAGTCTGCACCTCCTCTGCTGGGGAGTAAGAACCACACCTGATTGGTCGGGTAGAGGAGTTGGCAAGTGCGTTTTAGTTTCATTTTTGCTTTCATGTTTTCTATTATAATTTTTGGAATGAGTTCTTGAAATAACAGCTTTCTATTCCTACGCTTATTCCATTTGCATTGGATAAGAATTATTATTATGATAAAGTAAGGATGTCAGACTTAATATTTGTAATCAGCTGGAAGGTTTCAGCTGGCCGTTCAAGTGGTTTTACTGGTTATGACCAATAAAAATGATTCTGGAAGTGCAATGAAGTCAATGTTCTGCTTTTGTTCATTTTGTTGTTTCACAATGGAGCTCATAAACTGTCACACGTTTTTTCAGGCCAAATATGTCTAAGAGTGAGTAACTTGTTTCCTCATTGGGGCACATCTGCCCTCTGGTGGAAAAAATACTTTATCATCACTGAATTTAACTAGCCTGGTCTTGCTGACACCATCCTACCACATGTAGTGTCCCTCAGTAGGACAGATGTGTGCTTTTCAGAAGAATTTTTCACTTTAGGTTTTCCATTTTATTTATATGTGTTTCAGTGACTTTTAATATTAAGTCACATATTAAAGTATGTACTTTTTTGTCAGATATTTTTTAGTCACAGCTACCATTTATGATTGTTATTTCTTTACTGGTGGACATCTAAAAATCTGATGTAATATCTGCTGTTTAATATCTGCATCTTTAAGACGGTTACCTATGTTTTTTTACCACTGTCAGGCTCCTATAACCCCCTGACCCTGGGCATGTTCACATTGAGTTATTTCTTCCTGGCCTGCTGGACGTACGGTCTGACAGTGTCTGCTGGTGTCTTCATCCCCTCTCTGCTGATCGGGGCAGCCTGGGGGCGGCTCTTTGGGATCCTGTTGGCTACAATCACCTCCAGTGGGTCTGTAAGTGTCCAGCTGGTTGGAGAATTAGCAAAGAGATGATGGAATTTGATCTGGTGGATTTCTGTTCTATAGTTGGGTGCACTTTGATCAGTAATAGGCCTCTGTCTTTAACCCTGATGTATTTTATTTTGTAGATATGGGCAGATCCTGGCAAGTATGCCTTGATTGGAGCAGCGGCTCAGCTTGGTGAGTCCTATTCATGGAGCTACGCTCAGACAGCTTGCTGTAGTAACCAGTCATTGAAGTGTGTGCTTTCTGTTCTGATTGTTTTGTCATACAAATGCCATGTGACCTTTAGGTGGAATTGTGAGAATGACCCTCAGTCTGACCGTCATCATGGTGGAAGCCACAGGGAACGTCACATACGGTCTCCCCATCATGCTGGTGCTGATGACGGCAAAAATCGTGGGCGATTATTTTGTAGAGGTGAGTTTAGGATTTATGTACTATGTTAAACCACCCCTCTGAAGTTTTTTTTTTTTCCATATTATCTCAAAATAAAGTCTAAACCACATATCATTAGTCTTGAATACAGTTGTATTTTGCTTGGAAGGCATTATTTTTCATTCATTCCATTAGAACACTGGTAATTAATTTGGTTGTTTATACCCCCTTAAGCTGGGAACTCTTGGTTCATTTGACTGGTGACCTGGATCTTGCATTAATACAATACATTCCCGAACGGCAAGTTCCATTTTCAATATCAGCAACCCTTGTTCCCCACATTGCATCACTCTCGCACATTGCAGCTGTGTGAAGGAAGGAATGAGAATCACTTGAAGCAAAATGTTAATTTTTACCAGATCACATTATGTCTGTTCCTCCTTTCTATGAGAAGTGAGAGTTGCTGTAGTCCCTTCACAGTGGATCTGAGGCCTGTGTCTGTATGCTTCACAGGGGTTGTATGACATCCACATCAAGCTACAGAGTGTGCCTTTCCTTCACTGGGAAGCCCCGGCCACTTCTCATTCTCTCACTGCCAGGTAAACATTTCCTTCTCCTCTCAATGCTCACTGATCCAGAGGTATGCATGCCTGTAATTTGTAAACTGGGTAGGAGCCTTGAAAGAGTGGAGAAGTGTAAGATGTCTTGAGCTGTGTTTTGTTGCTTTGACCCTCGCAGGGAGGTGATGAGCTCTCCTGTGACGAGTTTCAATAGGATAGAGAAGGTGGGGACCATTGTGGATGTCCTAAGCAACACGAGCACCAACCACAACGGGTTCCCAGTTGTCAATGAATACATTGACAATACTGAGGTACTTGCCTTTCATTTCAGGTTTTTTCCAGTGCTCCAGAAAACCCTCACAAAATAAAATTTAGTTTAGTGGATCAACAAAACATCACAAATGAGTCCACACTCATATTACTGTGGTCACAAAAATATATAATCAAAAAAAGAATGTTCCCAGTTGTTTTCCTCTAACTTTTGGGTAGAGAAACTAATGCATTTGTATTCATTAGGACTTGAGTAAGGCCATATTATCATTACTGCTCAAAACTGTAATGCTTTGTAACCAAACAATAGCAGTATGTAATTAATCTCTTCTTCCTTTCTCTCTCCATCAGCCGGGCAAATTATGTGGATTAATTCTACGATCCCAGCTTATTGTTCTCCTGAAACATAAGGTGAGGTGTATAAAGTCTCATCTGAACTTGTAAAATGAGTTGTGACAGCTAATTGGATACCATTGTGCACACACAATTTTATGAAACAATGTTAAAACCTAAGTGCTATTGCTGTTGCTTCCTTTCCCTTTCACAGCAAGTCTTAACTCAGCTCTGAGTTTCACACTTGCTCCCCTTGGTTCAGGTGTTTGTGGAGAGGGCTCGCTCTTGCCTCAATCAGCGCAAGCTTCAGTTGAAGGACTTCCGGGATGCTTACCCCCGCTTTCCCCCGATTCAGTCCATCCACGTGTCGCAGGACGAGAGAGAGTGCATGATGGACTTGACCGAGTTCATGAACCCCACACCGTACACCGTGCCCCAGGTGACCCCCCGCAGTCAGCATGCTGGGAATCCCTAAGACTCAGCACAATTGTTCAGCCGCCTGTAGCTCACTGACAATAACCTAGACAACAGCTTGATGTTTAACAATATGCCTGATTTAGTGCTCTGTTTGAATTCACTGATAATGTTGCCCCATCCCTCATTGTAGTTTCTTTAGGTGAGCAAAAATATTAAGTCACCATCTCTGGGGCAAGTTTCATTGTTTCCCTGTGTTGGCAGCTCTCTGTCATTGGTTGGACACAAGAACAGATGGCCAATAAATGTAATTTGTATTTGTTTTAATTGCAGGAGACCTCTCTTCCTCGTGTCTTTAAGTTGTTCCGAGCTCTTGGTTTAAGGCACCTGGTGGTGGTAGACAATGAAAACAGGGTAAGTCCTTTAAAACAGCAAGTCCTCTGTGTGAGCAACTTGACTGCAGCACCACTAAGTTCTCATGGATACAGTGCTATATATGTGATTGTACAGCAAAACTAACCACATCACACCATACTCAATGTCCGTTCTGCTTCTAGGTTGTTGGACTTGTGACAAGAAAGGATCTGGCTCGGTATCACCTGGGTAAACACGGACTGGAAGAGCTGCAGCTGGCACAGACGTGATGTGTCGTAGGCAGCTGGGCTCTCCATAGAGACTGCACTGGTCACCCACTGCCTGCCCAGAAAATTCCAGCTATGCACTGTAAAATCTCAGGTGCTGGTAAAGGGCCTCAAAGTGGTCAGATGCCAAAAATTCAGTCATACAACAGCATTTAGCATTAATTGCTCAGCATTATCTTTGGATTATTCTTTTCAAAGAGAAATGGTTTCTCAATTAAAAAAAAAAACTATATATATTTCTGTAGCTTTTCCCATTTGGTTTTGCACTGAGAAATAGGATTTTTATGTTTTTAAAGAACCTAGGTGGTCTGAATGTGTCTTGACTGAGATGTGTCTCTTATGTTTTCAGGGTTGTAAGGTGGGGTAAGGATCATATGGTACTTGTGTGGTCACAGCTCTGTGTGTTTATATATGTACATGTAAGTCTTTATGTTTGTAGGCGCATGAGTGAACGAATGTGAGCAAATGTGAGGGCGTGTTGTGTGTGGGCGCTAGCAACTTCAGTGACTTGTTTACAAATCTTGGTTATTGCTGTTCAAATTTTCAGAACGTGTGGAAAAAGCATTGATGAGGAGGATCTGTATATTTCCATGGTGGATTCTAAATGTTCTGGTATTCTTTATGTAGTTGTGCTCAACTATAGCACTCAAATGCAAATGATGTGATGACTACTGTGTAATAGGCAGTGAGTGATTTGCTGGAGCTCATGTTATGATAATTCAATTCAATTTTTCAATTCGAATGTATTCAATTTTCAGTTGAAGCTATTGTACTCTTTCCTAGACAAAAGGTAATAGGTATTTGAAAATTAAATCTAGAGGAAGTGATTTTGGTTGAACACACCAGGCACATGGTCACTGGATTTGCCTGACAGGGCTGCTCAGTGATCTTTACATTATTATATTAGTGAGGTTGATTGATGATGAATGTTTGATACTTCCAACCAGTCATTGTCTTCGTGTTGTCTTTTTTTAGAGAGAATGGCTTTAGACCTGCTCGATGTTTGTTTAAACACTTAACAGTATAATCTTTAGCAGAAATACACTCAGTGTCCATGTCTTACCAAACAGAGCATGTAACATATTTTAATTCAAAATTTGCCTTTCATATGAGAATGACTATGATGTGTGAATATGATTTTATCATTGTAAAAATGATTTCATTCAGCAGTAATTCTATATGAAATAAAAACCAAGCTTAAAGCATTCTGCTCATGGAAAAGGGGCCTGGCTTTAACATAAGCAGTTGGGTACTGGACCTCTGACTTTGATTGTCTAGAGACTACTAGCCAGCTAGATGTTTGGAGTATCAATAGGTAGATGGTCACAATAAAAATACATTTCAGTTAAACTTTAGATAAGGCATGCCACACTTGCTGATGTAACAGAAACTAGGGATTGTGGGATTTTTCAAAACAGGGCTGTGTCTTGTAGAGTTCAAGTGACCTCTTTTTCTAACATCTGGAAACATTTGTATGACCACATAAAGGTGTTATATTTTGTTGATATTCTTTATTTCATTTTAAATTATGCCTTTTTGGAGGTGGAAGATTATTTGAGACTTTGCAACAGTTATGCTGTGATAATGCAATATGCAGAATGTGATGACTGTAAGACTGATGTTTGTATATGCAATTTTAATTGTTAAATTTAATTGACAAAATATTTACTATTGCAGAGAAACAGCTAATTCTTATTAAAAAATGTATGTCATTTTCTGTGCACCATAGGCATTTTTATGTACATCATGGTAGACCACTGTCAATAAACAGAACAGTGGCATGTACGTGTAGTCAGAGTATATTATTCTTAATGTAATTTCAAAAACCTGAAATTTCAGTTGTGCTTAGTATGTATGATTTTTTTTTAATTAATATTACATGCTTTAGATGTAGTGAAAGGCCATGTTGGTGTGAAATCAGTCATGACATCTATCCACATACAGTTTGTGCCAAATGAAATTTCCTAATATATGTGTGTTTTTCCCCAATCAATTTTCCTTAGATTGTTTCTTTCATTGATTTTTTCCCCTTGTTGTCCATTGATACTTTTATACCCTAGCAGGCATTAGAAATAATGATGGATTGGAAAATATTTTTGTGCTAATAAAGCTATAGATTAATAAAACTCCTGACATCATGTTTGACAAATTCCGCATAATGTTTTATGCTTATGCAGGAATGAGGAGTTTTGGTCAGTTTGTCAGATAAGAATGTATACTGAAGGCTTATGTTAAATATGACTAAAGGTGACACTGGAGCTATTGTTCTCCCCCTTAACAACACAAACTACATTTTCAGAAGTACTACAGCGTTGGTGCATGAAAATGTTCATGTTTGTGAGAGAGGATGTACCAAAAATCACTCAAATGCATCCTCATTGAGTGGTCCTTCACAGAATATTTTAATCAAGGATATCTTGTTTGCAACAACCGTACCAGCCTGGAGCTCTCTTGGGCCAAATGCTAACAAATTAAAACAAAATTGTGTTTTCATATGCTTGTTCGCTTTGAAGGGAACTTTAATTGTGCTTTTGACTTCAAACTCTGGGGCATGTGTGAACAATGGTGGTGCCCCTGTAAGTGAAAGTGGAAAGTTGTGTCAACGCATGACCTGGTTTAACAATGTGAACACAGTCACATTAAAATCCCCCCATTCCCATCTTTCTGGGGGGACAGACTTGAGAGCCCATAGTTATATGATAAATTGAGAGTGAGCTGGAACTATGCTTTGGTTTGTGTTGTGTTGAGAAAAGGGAATTATGCCGGGTCTGTTTGGCTGGATTTCCTTCTAATATCCTAAACAATAAAACATGGGAACAGTGAACTTCAGCTCCCGTAGCACAAGGTATTATTGTGGGTAGTGCTGAACATTAATGGGAGCTTAAATACTGATTAAGTTTGATTCTTTGAGTCCTAAAATGCAGCCTGCTCCACTTTGTAAATAGTGACAGTGGCTCTTTAATATGTGTCATGAGTATCAGAGAAGAACATGTTAGTACAAGCTGTAGATCATCGATACAAAATGGGACACAAATGGGAAAACATGAGCTGCTGTTTACAGAGATTGCTGAGCTGCCAAGTATCTGTGGTGTTTTACACAGCAGGGGCTGTTAACACCTTGATCTACACAATAATTAACAAGAGCCGCTGAGAGGAATTACATCCGTTCTGAAGAGGCAGAGTGACAGAAATGATATGAAATATTCCTTCAGTGTCAGGCTAGGAGCTGTCAATATTGCTCCTGCTTCCTGGCCAGGTTTCCTAATGGGTACATATATTTGCAAATGGACAGTATTTCCTGTACTGTAGTAAACGGGGGATTGTTCACTCTGAGATCAAATGAAAGGAAGACAAAATGCTTCAACCTTCATTGGAACAGGAAAGTTTTTAGAGACTGAATGTGAACTCTTTAGGTGCAACTTGGTGGCGAGGCTTTGTCATTCATTTTTACTGAAAGGCTGTGCTATGAATTGCTATGATTTAAGCAATGGCAATCAGTTTATAGCATTAATTTAACACTTTTGGTTAATTCTGGTATCTTTTCCAAAGTGATATGTAAACTTGTGTGGTGTTGACTTACAAGTGAGTGCAGAAAGGTTTTTACTCTTTTTCATTTGTATGGGAAAAAGTCAGAATATTAGCTAATGGCCAGAGAATTTGGTTTTTGGAGTGAGTATGTGGATCACTGGTGCTTCCAGCATCTAATGATTTAAGTGATGTTATGGTGTAGCATATAACCAATAGTGTTTTGAATTGACCAGAAATACAACTGTAAATGTACAAATAGTGTAGCAATTTCTTAAATTAATTTTTTTGAAAAAGATAGGTTAAACACATTTAAATGAATAAACATATCACTAGTTTTATTCATTTATTGCTCTCATATTTTACAATAATACCATTATTTTTTTTTAGACAATGCATCGTTTTACCACTTCCATTTAAACATTTTTGAAATTCATATGGAGGGTTATTACTATTTTTGACTGGACACTGACCTAAAGCAGAAACAACTAGATGGAAATGCCTTAAACTAAACAATTATAAGCAGATATTGTCAGTGTTCACACTGGAAGATTGCCATGGAATATTGCCATGCGCATCTTTTCTGGCCACTATATCAGATACTTATACTGTGTTAATGTATAAAATAAATACATAAATTATTTTTGGTCAGTTTTGTACTGCTAATGTTTCCATAAATTTCAATAGTTTAGATAGTGCAGTATAAGAACTGATTTATACCTACCTATATTTGTAGGCATTTACCAGCCAGATTGCTGGTACCCTTAAAAATTAAGTTGTTAATGTTGATATTCCTGTCTTAGCTGTAACGTATTACAGTGTTATTTTAGTCAGAATTTCCATACCCCACGTTTTATTTGTGTATTTTGTGTACTGTTGAGGATGATGTTCACTTATAATTTTCCTTCTTTGTATGTTGTGTAATTTTGAAGATTATTTCCTTTTTTTGTTAAAAATTAAGTTACTGGCTGGCAAATACGTAGTAGATGAAACTGAATAACCTGTCAATGAGGTTAAATTCTGTTACATTAGTGATTCCTAACTGTTACAACATTATTGTTTGGAGAGCATCCAGATTGCCCCAAAATCAACAAAATAGAATTAAAATGTATTTCATATATATATTTTTGATGACATATAACATGGTCATTTTATTTTATTTTATAGTTATCCATTTGGCCCAGCCTTCCATCCTTCCAGTGTGGTATTGCTTGCTTAAAACCCAGAGGCAGGTTAAAGTGACAGTACTCTGATGCATTACTATTTCTCTTGAGTGAGAGCACCATGCTGACTCAGTTCACTTGTATTCAGTAGGATCATATTGAAAGAACCTTTCTCCACCTAATTGGTTACTACTCCAAGCTTTTTCAACAACACCTATTTTTTGGTCTTCTGAGAAACAGTATGTCTGCATGCCTACAGTAGCTTTTATGATTTTTCCCAAGTATTTTGCAGTGACTGAATGTTTCTCACCCACATAAAGAGGAATAAAAGGTAAATAAAAAGTGCTGGATGATAGTCCAGTGAAAAGTGTTCAAGTGAATACTTCTTTTGCCATGTTGCTAATGACATCATCCACTCAAGAACACCGTGCACTGTACTGAACCTACAGAAGGAAGTATAGCATCACTATCCTTACTGTCATTTCATGTAGAACATGGAGCACATTACACTGAGGTACTGACTGGGAGTCGAGTAGACTGAAAATGTCTTGAGGGGAAATCAAAAGGCATGACTGAGCTAAAGACACAAATCGAAAATAATGGTGGAATTGCCATCTTCCATTAGCTGTGGATGCAGCACTGTCTCTGTGTGTACATTGTCTATTTCTGTGTTTGTCTTGGTCTGGCAGACCCAGCGTAAATAGCTGTTAACTGGGCTATAAAATACAATGATGTCAGAGCGCCTCTCCTACTCCTCCTCAGAGTGGAAGACTTTGGCTTTTAAATGGGAAATGCTGGCATGATGCCCCCCCTTCCTGCCTTTGTGCTTAGTCAACAGACCTCTGTTTGTTCACCTAATCATGAATCATTATCCCCTCTTCCCTCTTGGGCCAGTGGGAAAGGGTCCCTTTCTACAAGAAACTTGAAGGGTATGTTTACTTGTAAAGACAGGGGGTTGTTTACCTCATCTGCTTTCACAAGAAAACCTTAGCCTGATCATCTTGCGATATCAGGACTGTGGACTTTTCTCTTGCGTTCTTGAGACTATCTCAGCTTATGTTTGCATGCTGAACTTTCTTTTGCATTCCTTCCCATGCAGCTTAATTTACCAGTTGGTGTATTTTAACCAGGTAGTACTGAATCAGTTCTTTGAATGGCCTTCAAAAGGCTGCGTCTATCAGCATTTGAAATGCTGGTATGATGCCAGAATAGGTAACTCCATCTTCCTTTTTAACTCTATCTGAGCTAATGGGTTTGGGACTTCATTTTACACCTTCTAGATGGACACTGAAAACAATCACTTTAACACATGCTTTTAACATTATTTCAATCACACCAATCGTATGCACATATAACAAGCATCTGGTACATTATGTTCATTTTAATTTATTAATAATTACTCTTATGGCTTTTTTAGGAACAAATATGCACACTGTATGTAAGCGTTCAAAACAGTATATTTACAAACAGGAAAGGGCAATGTTTAGGGACCAAAACAGATCTTTGTATCATAGAAGGTTAACATAATTCATTACATACATGTCAAGTTTATAAATAAATAAAGACCCTTTGTCAAAATTGATTGTCAGATGTCCTTTTTTAATGTTGCAACTATTTTCTTCTCAACAATTCTTGTTCCTGGTTCCCCAAATACATCTTGGTTTGAACAGACCCTTGTTCAATAGGATAGGTAATTGGTGTGGTATGGCCCCTTCTCTCCAGTTAACTATGATATGTGGTACTCTGTCTCGAGTTCCTGTCGGGTCATCTCATGAGGGGAGTCTCTGACTCCTCCGTGCAGCTCCTGGCTGCTCTCGGTGGTCCAGTTGGCCAGGAGGTCGCTGAAATCGGGGGTGTTGGAGGTGCTCAGCATACAGACTGGCTGGGCGGGCGTAGGCTCTGTCCAGAAACTGGGGGGTAGACGACGCTTGCACATCGGTAGAATGTGGCCATGTCTTCTGTCTCCTTTCTGCTGGGGAACTTGCTTACTTCCTTCATTTGATCCCACAAACCGGCGCAGTCCATAGTCAAAGAGCTCAGCCAGTGGTCCCAGTTGCTGAGTATTCTCCTGGCTGCACAGCACCTCAAGTGCCTGGCAGTCAACCTCACAGGGCAGAATCAGGGGAGTGGGAGGGGAGTCTTGGGCCTCCTCTTGCCCTCCCCCACCCCCTACAGAACTACCTTCACCTGTCTGAGCCATCTTGACAAGGTCTGCATAGTAGCGCTCCCGTCCACATTTCCCCAGAAATGTGCGGTCCTCGTAGATGTCACAGGCATCTGGGTCCTCTTCTCGGTTTTTCCGCCCAAAGTAGCGCTGGATGTCACTGTTTATGAGGTCGGCAAAGCGAAGGAGACGGTAGGTAGTCTCTGTGGGGCTGGGAGCGGAGGCTTTATCCCTCCAGTCTTCATCCCCTCCATGTATATGGCATGATAAACCCCCCCTCTCTTCAAGTCCCTCTTCCTCTCCCTCATTCTCCTCCTCTTCCTCCTCTTCATCCTCCTCTTCATCCTCTATTAAAGAGTCTTGAATGTCCATTTGGCAGTAGAAAGGGTGCTGGTAGGACGTGGCGAGTCGAAACTCACTGAGATTTCTAATAACCCCTGCAGCCATTCTTCTATCTGCTCTTCTATCTCTGAAAAATTTGTATGTGCGTAAGTCAAAACATATCATTTACTTACACCATCCAGTCTCCTGGCTGAACATGCATTGTTTACATTTGCATTTACATTTATTCATTTGGCAGACACTTTTATTGAAAGTGACTTACAAGTGAGGCAGAGTAAAACACAAGAAAAAAGTCACATAAGAAGTCAACAATATTAGCAGCACAGCATGACCAAGTTTCAATAGTTGACCAGACAAGGTACAAGCTAGCTGGTAGAGATAAAAGTGCATAAAACCATAGCTTGCAGTTTTTAATGAAAAACAAAGTTTACAGTATAAGAAATTGCTTTAGGTGGTATTGTTTCAGGTGTTCAGGTGAGCATGGAAGAGCTGTGTCTTCAGATTTTTCTTGAAGGTAGGATAGTCTGGATTTGTATTTACAGTGACCATGGTTTTGTTCTTAAAGTTTTTTATCACCTTTCAATTTATGACAGCAATGTGGCATTATGGTGAAAAGTAGGACTATAACTGGTATGATTCCCAACTGGAGCACTGTACTCCTGTGCAAGGTAACCCAAAATGCCCCAGTAAATGTCCAGTTTTATTAATGGATAACAGGTGAAAATTGTAATATATAGAAGGTGCTCCAGATAAAGCTGTCTGCTGAGAAAATGTGATGATGATGCAAAGATTTAGATACATAATTTAATACTTTTGTGCCAGACATCTTTGTACTATGGATACTGTTTCAGCTGAATTATCTAAAATTCATGAGGCATCTATAATTCATGTTTATGCATGCTTAACCTGTTATGATATACAATTAGGAAGAGATAGCTAAAAGAGATGCTCAGGACGGAAAAATATAAGTATGTGCAAATGTGTACCTGCTAGTGGATTCTGCGGTGTCTCTAACATTCCCAGATATTTTTATGTGCAATCATATATTAATCAAAGACACCATGTATAGGTCTGTGTCTTTTTGTTTGTTTTCAGAATGTATGAATTAATAGACTTATGTCAGCAGGCAGCTCAAATCTGACCTGTCATTTGATATTTGTTTTTCTTTACTTTGAAACCAATGGACTTGGTGTGTGTACCAGTAAAAACTCATAAATAAATTTATTTCTTATGAGTTTTTGTGCCATATACAAGGACACAGGTTAGCATTCAGCATTAAAATTAAGAGGAAGGTTGCAATGAAAACCAACATAAGGTAAAGGGAAGTGATCCAGATAATATAGCTGAAATAACCCAAATGGAATTATGCAGCAACCAAAAAGTGTTAAAAAGTGTTAAACAAATGAAAACTATCTTATATTTTAGATTCTTCAATGTAGCCAAATGTAGCTATTTTAATTTTAAAATTATTTTTTGGAAAGACATTCATACATAGACAAATATAAACAGTAAAATTGATACCTAAGAAACAAGTTTCAAGCATTTACGCATAAGTCTTTAGATCAAAATGTCTTTGAATGCATGTTTCCCATTATCTTAATCAGCTGTGTCCAAACTTTTGACTAGTACTGTACATATATAATCCTTGCATATTCAGTCAGGATTTCTGAAGTCAGGAGAATTTTGTAGCTGTCGTCAGCACCAAATTCTCTGCCCTGTTTCATAACTATGTTTTCATCACTGTTGTTGCATAAACCAACCCTTAGTATTCTCAGTGCTAATAAATAATGCATGCTTTTATGATCTACTGAGATACCCCTTGATCAGCATGCAGAAATATATCACTTCATAAGTCTTACATATTTTTTCTCCTCCATTTCAGCTTCTTCCCATTTCCAGTATGGAGACCAAGGTTTTAAGAATTTACATCACTGTTGATATATTTATGCCATTCAGAAAACACAAATTTCTACGGCATATGAATTTTACTGTGTTAACTGAATTAACAGACAGCCGTACGTTGCTTCTTTAAAGCATTGTATAATAGCACATGGCTCTTACCTCTGTATTGTGCAAGTGCTTCTTGTTCCAGCTCCCAGTTCCAAGCTTTGTGTGCCTTTACCTGGCTCTGTATTTATAGTAGAGTGCGGGGCTGTCTCTCTTACAAATATTTGAAGGCAGTATTGTAATAGTAGGCTGGGCAAATAGAGCATTGGTTTGTTTTAGCACCCAGCAACCAGAGAGTAGTGAAGAAACAGAGCAAGGGGGGTGGGAAGACAGACAACACCTTAATGGCCTTCTTGCCAGGGGATTGTTGAGTGTTGTTCCACTACATCCCTCTATTAAACCTCAGGCCACAGATGCCCACCAGCCCGGTGGTGACGGGTGTGTTATCACGGCTCCTCTGATCTGGGTGTCCAGTCAAGGATGCGGCTAAATAGGCGTGAAATCAAATCATATGCTATTTTGACTTTTGGAGTACGTCCCTTTTTAAAAGAACATCATGCTTATCATGAAGTCTCAATATGGAGAAGGTCTCTAACATTAACAAATTAACCAATGCCATAAAAAAGAGACATATTTATAGACAAAGACCGAAAGTGTGAGTTCAGACTGACGGAGCTGAGGAAAGTAAACAAACACGAAATGGTGAACACACCATGTGAATGGCAAATTTATTTTTATGTTGAGTTCTGGCAAAAGAAGAAGATTACAAAAGGTAAAGTTAGATGGACACTCAATGTGGAAAAAAAAACATGAGCTGAATATCAGCTTCACAGCTTCACCTGTAGAAAAAACACACGGAATAATGTGATGTCAGTGATACAAAGTCTTAGAGTTCAATTGCTGCAAACTAAACTGAATGATTAATATACACATTTGAATATGTCAGACTAGAGCCAAGTAGCAAAATGAATAGTAGAGACAGGGAACAGATTCCTGTTAAAACACAAAACCTGCATATCATCCAAACACTGCTGACACATCATGCAGTCACTGAAGGCTAAAATGCAGGGGCATATCCAATCAAGATGGGGTGATTATTAGCCAACCACAGAATAATAAAGTCCCTAATGACTCCTTGTAGTGGGACAGAGCATATGTCCCAACATATGTTCTAGTAAATTGGCTCTTATGCATTGATTATAATAAAAGCAGAGCAGTGTCCATCACCCAGCCTTATCAGCGCATCCCCATTTGGCTCAGACTCCCACTCTCCTCTCTCCCCTCTGCCTCCGCTTAGAGGTGCTCCCTTCACTAAATACAAGTCATACCTGGCACAAACACTCCAATATTGATTTGGGCACATGAAAATCAATAATTGCAATATGTCAGCTCTTGAGTGCAGAGACAATAAATTACATGCACCATTAGGCACACAAGCACAGACACACACAAGGAGCCTAGTAGATAAACGGATTCTCCGCTGTTTGATTTGTAAATAGACATGAACCCACCTAATCTACTACTATACAGACTTGCAAGAGACCGGTGTGTCAAGGCAAGTTTAAAAGTAGCAGTACAAAAGTGATTATGAAATCATGCCCCTGATGAAAAAAAAATATACCATATCATACAAAAGGAATAAAATGTGTCACCTATTTTGACCTTGTCAGTGCTGAAACCTACATTGCCGTGGCATTGATGAGCATAATGACATTATGCATTAGAGTTAATGCTGAACAGAGTGATGTATTACATGAAGAAAATATTTAATCAGTTTATGTAACTGAACAAATAATAAAGACAATAAATACCAGACTGTTGCTGTCCCATCTTGGAAACATTTATGACCATCATACATTATATACATGTGCGTACAAAGGCAGATCCTCTAATTGGGCTCATCGTCATCTTAAATTAAGTCAAACTTTACCTGTGTTGGACAAGAGACCTTTTTATCTGAAGTACATTTCCAGCATGTTTTGCACTTCCAAAAGAAATGATAATGTTAGGTACCAGCTGTTTTATAAAAAATGGTCAATGGAAAGCAAATGGCAGATACAGTGTGAAAATACCCCAGACACCCTGTTGTGTATGTGGAATTGGAACAGTCACTTGCTGAGAGCTGCTCTGAGCCAAATAAAGTATTTAGAGGAGAAAAGCTTGTTGTCATAACTTGACTCATATCCTTCTTGAATTACTTTAATTTTTATTTGCATGATGATATTTACATCATTTTTGCTCACTGTAATTTTGTTACCATGGGCTTGAATAAGTAGGATATAGTTCCTTGGCCATATTCTGTGGTAAATGCCATTACCTCATGGTTACTAGATATGTTAAAGCTACATTACAAGTTATCGGACATCTGAAACATATTCTGAAACTTACACCTTTTCAAACAGAAGTGAGTTGCTATATAGGTAATAATCACTCAACAAGATGTAGCCCTGTAGCTTACAAGGGCCCCAGATGTGTATTTTGTACAAGTATGTTGTGGATCTGACCACAGTGAAATACACACAGGTAACACATTTTAACATAGAGAAACACCAAAAACTTTCAACACAGAGAAACAAGTAGCTATGTAGGCATCCAATACTGTAAACTAAACAGCTGCTAAAATAATTGGAAATTTAACAAAAATTGGCAATGTAAGACAGTTCAATTTCCAAATTTGCTTCCTGTTTGTCTTGCAGTTGGCCACATTAACAGGTTTTGCTATCGTTCGAATGTGGTCAAGTTTAGGCTAGGTGACAAGTAATATGTTCCGGATGATTTATGATGATATAATTGGCAGAAAAATTTGGAGAAGACGACCAGGAGGAATGAGGAAAAGTGGACAGGTTCAGTGTGTAAAAGTTAATTGCGTTGTCTTACTGAAATTGTATCTAGTGACAACAATTACCTGCAAGGATTTCCCATTATGCTCTTTAAAGACTTGGTCGCACGAACAGTTACAGACAAAACAGTACAGAATCAAAGTGAATCCAACAGTCAGAGTGATAGCTAACGTATTAAATATCTGTGTAAGGAACTGTACTGACCGCTATCCTGTAAATGCTTTAGTTGCTAATACAACCTTTACAACATTAGAACAAATTGTGCTACTTCGCAAACTGCAGAAAAGTATTACACAATGTAGCACACAGTGTATTGTGAATCAATAAGGGCAAGCCGGTTTAATAAAAATAAAACAAAAAATACTTGTTACATAATGTTTTAAATTACACTGAACCACACGTGTTTCACTCCTGTCGTCTAAAATACTTCGGACTAGTGACATCCTGCATCGATGCACTGTAAGTAGAATGTTCTAGCCAATCAGATCATAAAATAATGTTACGCATATACGTCATTGTTTCACGCGTACGAAACCAGGAAACGGCAATAATAAACTAAAGCAGCAGTCGATTCGTTCGGAATCGCACAAATAAGCAACCCAAAATGACCGAAATAAGTGATAAATAAGATGACAACTATTTTGATAGAGACTTGTTTAACTGGAGAATGAAAAGTTAAAATGGACGGACTGGCTGTTCTATGTCTCCTCCTTCCCATGATCATAAGGAACTGCTTTGGAGATGGTAAGTTGAGCTACCAAGCTAACGTTAGGTCGGATAAACAATCTAACTACGTTAACTAGCTTGCTAGCTCCCTAACTAAGATCAAGTTACTGATACATCCAGTTTTAAAATGTGGTATCCCCGCGACATAAATGTAAAAGACTGCAAGAAAGCTAACGTTATTTAAACGTTGCCAGGTAGATAACGTTAGCTACCTACACAGCTAGCTCACCTGAGGTAGTTAACCAGCTAGCTACACCCTGTTTGATTAGTGCAACGTGCTGGTTAACGTTGGCCATGCTTCGTTTCCGTATAAAACGATCTTTTTTTCGTTGAGAGAGCTAGCTTGTGAACAACAGCATCAGTGTTCGGGTGACTACTCGAAAGCGGGGTTGCTACATTTTGTTCATTGATTCACAAATTACATGACTCATCTGGCTGTAGAGTTAGCTAGCTAGTCTGGTCTATCTAGATAATTACAAAAACTGTCGTTTTGACATATCCGCTACCTACCAAGGCTAGATACCTCGTTAGGTAACGTATCATTGCCTTTAATATTCCAGGAATACTGCGCGGTAACTAACGTAAGTTTTATCCGTTTACGCCTTTGTTATCTGTGGTAACTAGCTAGTGTTATTTGCTCTGGAAAAAGGTGACTGGCAATTGGGCTTTCAGTTGAATACAAAGACATCTAAAGACAGCGATGGAAAGCCTCTAGACTTATTGTAGCTGTTCTGACTTGTGAAGTAATGTTGGCATACTCGCTGCGACGTTTCGTGAATTGGCCAGCTTGTCTGAAAGTCCTTTAGACCAGCGTTTCCCAAACCTCTCGTGGAGGACCCCTTGTCCTGCATGTTTTAGATCTCTCCCTGCTCCAACACAGCTGATTCAAATGATCAACTCGTTATGAACGTGCTTTCTCTAATTAACCATTTAAATCTCTTTCTGTAGATTTAACTTATGTCTCTGGATACTACTCCAAAACACCACAGAAGTTGTCGAAATACAGCTGGTACGGGAACGTTCGACTGTACCATTTCAGAGTGCCTGAAGATACGGTGCTGGTCCGTTGGCTGTTAACTGTGACTAAAGGATCAGGGTCGAACTGTGGAGACCATAATATTACAATGTGAGTGACAATATTAACAAGTTATGTACATTGTTTTCTATTGTTTCATATTGCGTATCTCATTTTCTGTGCAATATTTTAGACACTCTCACTGATGTAATGGTCTTATAAAACGGTAATAATTTTTCCTTCTACAGTCACTTCCGTTCAGGTGCCCCCCCGGTTATAAATCCCATAGAGACAGAATTTGCGAACAATACAGCCTTCCTACCTGCGCAGAATCTGACTCTGTCAATAAACAACGGGCAGAATATCACCCTCTTCAATGTCTCCAACCCTGCACCCGGAGATTGGTTTGTGGCTGCACATCTCCCAAAAGATGATGGAAAAATCGAGCACAAGGTGCAGATAAATACCTGGAATGTAATGTAGCATGCTGATAGATATAAACCTAATTTCTACTGCCTTTATTTCTCCAAACGTGAGTGACCTCTTGTTCACTGTGCCCTGTTGTTTTCGGTCAACACAGGGCTTCTCCTCCTCGTGTTCCTACTTCTTCCAGCCTCAGATGTTTGTGAGGAGAGTTGTTGACATGCCCATCCTGGAGTCCAAAGCTCCTCTGCATCAGTCTGTATCTTCCCCTGACAAACCAGCAGTTCTCAAGTAAGTAGTTCTTTTGATGAAAAATGGCTCTTTTGTCAACTGGGAAAGTGTTTCAGACTGATCATAAAATGGTTCAATTCACAGGTTTATGTATTTCTTTTCTCTAGGATTTTTGTCCCAGAGTACACATCTGATCTGACCATCCGGATCACAGGCTGTGTCACGGAAGATGTCATGGCGACAGATTGCCCACTCCTGCTGACCCTTGGCTCTGCTACACTCGGAGACGCCTCAGTGAGAACCGTCAACTGCACCGGGAGGGCATCCTGTGCCACCACACTTCACATCCCGCCATGGGACTCCTGGGTCCACATCACTGTGGAGAGCATCTACGTCAACGTGACCACAACCTTTACAATCTCCGCCAATAGCACAGGTGAACGCAGTAATAAAGTGCTTTTCAGAACCCTACAATCATCCAACAAAATCTGATCAGAGGAAGTATTTAACCAGTTACTGCATATTGCTGTGTGGAGAATATCCGAAATGAAGATTATTGTTATTAATAGTTATGAAGGCAACACCCTTATCATACACTGAAGCATATGTTTGAACAGACCTTCGATATTTTGTGATGTTGCCTTTACAGCAGACACCCTTATCCAGCATACCTTCTGATGCATTACACATTTACAGTGCAGTACACACAAAATCTTGCATAAGATACAGTTATTTTAAGACATCAAGGATACATTGTACAACAGCACAAAAATGCATTTGCAACACTTTCTTTTCCTTGCTCTTGGTTTCTGTACTGATAGCCATTATGCATATTAGTTGACACTAATTGAGGATGACATTATTTGTGTCTTTCTCTAACAGTGGGCTGTAAACCTAAAAGTGTTGGCTTGACGGGAGACTTCTTCACCAGGCTCAGTGCCAATGGCAGCAGTGTGTTGGGAGGCAACCTCTCAGTACCAGTGGGGAACACGAGTGCCCTCGGGAACAGTTCACTGAGCCCAGACTTACTTAGCAACACCTGTGTGCACAACCAACCAGTGTTTAAAGAGGAACTGGATGTGGTGTCTGTGCGCTTTGCAGTGATCAATGGGCCCAACATCACTGTATCCTCCGTGGCTCCAACTCTTCTCCTCCTCAACCTTAACTCCTTCACTGACAGTGGTGGGACCCTCAACCTAGACCTTAAACTTAACCAGGTGTGACACTGAAAACATATGTTCACAATTTTGGTGCCCAAGTTGCGTGAGTCAGATTCATTTTTGCAGAGTGCACCCGCAGTGCAGTTGTCAGAGACTGCTTTGCAATGTACAACACAGAAGTTGAGAAAAATAAGTAATTCTTAATATTAATTAAACTTTTTGTACAGAGGAAAGGAGAAACCTACAGTAGAACTTGACTTAGTGCTGTGGGATGAACTGCTATTCCAGGATATAGGTACCTTTTATTGTTACAATGGTGGTCTCAGATTGGATTGTCAAGAGTATCAACAAGGACAGTTAATGTTTGCTGAAAAAAATATACTTCTCAGACAGAGCTTTCTGTAAGTGGATGACTGGCTTTTTCTTCTCGGTGGGCTGCACCCTAGTAGTGTCACATTGTGGTAGATGGTTATGTCAGATACTACAGTTGCCTTGACCTCCACATGGAAAGTGCTGATCATGAAGTCGGAGGCGAGAGCAGAATGCATAAGTGAAAGGCCTCCTGAGCATTTTGTCCCTTGGTGGCAGCCTGATTAAACCCACTCAGAAATACATTCTGAAATCATTGAGCAATTTCTCATTGTTGTTTGGTGTTAAAGCAAAATATGGAATGCATGTGGACATGTTTCGCTATTTTTTATTCATGAAAAATCAGTTGACAATTAAATGAAGTTATTTTGAGTGCTCCTTTGAAAATCAGGGGTTGTTATTGGCAGGATTCATTATAAGTGATGTTGTACACTTTTCAGTGTATTTCACGTAATGCCCATTGAAATGATTTAAACATATGTTTAACATTTTCTCACAGGAGAAAAACTATATTAAAATTGATACCCATCCAAAACTGAAACATAAAAGCTAATATGGCTTCCATTATGACTTGATAACATCTGAGAATTACTGGCACTTGTGTCAGCCTTTGAGGTATTTTCATGGGATGCATTCAGTACCAACAACACTGTCCAGGTGGAATTTTATGTAGATGTTCCAGCGGTAAACCAAAGGTTGTGAATATGATGTCGGTATTGATAGCTTGTAAAGGCTTACATGATAAAATTAGATGTGCATTAAAACATGTCGTCTGCTTTCACTGTTGCTTGCTTCAACTCTTTATATGGGTATTCCTCCCCTGATTTAGACAAATATGACTCATGGGAATTCCAGTGTGTTCGCTTGCCTGACTGCCAGGTCACCTGTGCTGGCACTGAACAGTACGCAGACATGCACAACAGGTACAGTCAGCAATGCAGCAATGACGATAATCGCATGCTGTAAATCAATGTGTCGGGTCTGCATGGCTTACTAAAGCACCTGTGGTTGTGCCCCAAAGCTTTCTCTCAGGGCTACGACCTCAGTCTGAATGTAACTGCGCCCCAGGCTGCCCTGCGAATCCCTTTTCCTGAGGCTGCCGTGTGGTACCTCTCCCTACAGATGGTGTGCCCTGGAAATGCCAGGTAAAGCCTGACAAATGGAACCGGAGATCTGGGTCAATTCGAATGAGTCTTCCAGTCATTGCCTGAATGAAGATTGATGCTGATTTTCATTTTGACTCTCCCCTACAAGCGACTGCAGCAATGTGTCTGCCACGGTGATGGCATCCGTGTACCTCAGCGCCTGCATCGATGACTGTGGGACGTACGGAGAGTGCAGGCTGCTCCGATCCTACAGCTACCTCTATGCTGCCTGTGTCTGCAAAGCCGGTAGGTGGGAGAAACTTTGAACCGCTCCAATGCAAAAGAAGCATACCTCCAGGCAAGGTTACAATGCCTTAAGCCATTTGGTGGAACAAAAAAAATGGTCCCCCCTGGTCAAATGCTCACAGTTAAAGGTTTTTTAGCCGTTCGGTGTGCTCCAGCATGCGTCGGAGGAGATGTGGCAGGGGCGGCATTGTAGCATAGTGGTTATGGAGCAGGACTCCAGTGACCAAAAGGTTGCCAATTCAATTCCCTGCTGGGGCACTGCTGTTGTACCCTTGGGCAAGGTACTTAACCCCAGATTGCCTCAGTAAATATCCAGCTGTATGAATGGATAACATAACTGATGTAAGTCGCTCTGGGTAAGAGCATCTGCTAAATGCTGATAATGTAATGTAATGTGTTCTATGTGCAGGGCTTAGTTTTTCTTTTCAACTGGCCTCACAGGTTGGCGTGGCTGGAGCTGTACAGACAACATGACTGCGCAGACCTATGGTCGGCAGATGGCGGCAGCCCTCCTGCTCACCCTCAGTAACCTGCTATTCATCCCACCCATCATAGTGGCGGTGTATCGCTGCTACATCGTGGAGGCCTCCGTCTATCTCTTCACCATGTTCTTCTCCACGGTATATCTCTCTCACCCTCCCTTGCCTAGTGATGAAAGAAAATCTGAAAAAATTTAGATTGGGGGGGGGAATCTGTAGGGTTGAAGGCCTCTACCCTGTGAATATGTCCTTTATCTTAAAACACTGCACAGCAGTGACCTTTATTTAACAACACTGTGTTTTGTGTCATCTTTCCTATTTGCATGACAGTTTTACCACGCTTGTGACCAGCCAGGCGTGACGGTGCTGTGTATCATGGATTATGACACGCTCCAGTACTGTGACTTCCTGGGCTCCGTCTCCTCGATCTGGGTCACGATCCTCTGCATGTCCCGGGTCAAGGACACCTTTAAATATGTGAGACACGATGCTGTCGGCGTCACGAAGGGAATGCCAGCCAGACTTTCCAGCTCTGCAGCTCCGGCAGCTCCAGCAGCAGCCCGAGAGATAGAATCATTAATGTGATTTTGTGTGCGTCCGTCTCTAAACGTGTCAGATCTGCGAAAGGGTCCGATGGTAAAGCGGCTGTCTGTGTGTGCAGATGCTGTTCATGCTGGGCACTCTGATCATCGCCATGTCGATGCAGCTGGATCGCAGGGGCCTGTGGAACATGCTGGGCCCCATTCTGTGCGCTGTGCTAGCCATGGTGGCAGCCTGGGTAAGAGTGATACTATCGCTTTCTTACTGTATATCAGCAGACCAAATAGTTCCCAACTGAAGGAATGCATTCATAAGACTGAGAAATGGCCCAGACAATACTACACCATAATGTGCTTCTCAGTTTGTTTGTAGATGAGTGATTAGAAGTGCGAAATGAGGCGGAGATTGTCATGTCTCACAGTTTCATAAGCAGACATGTCACATTCTGAAAAGGCCAGGCTGAGTAAATAGGTTGGCTGGATGCTCAGTATACTCGACAGCTCTCTGAACAGGAAATGTGATTATTAAAATCGTCATTTTGCACATACAATATAGAGACAGTGTGTGCCTTTCACACTTAGTCCAATGTGGTCACTTAATATTGATTGTGAAAGATTTCTTTTTTTTTTTTTTTGCTCAGCATATGCACCCTGAGCCACCTTGCCTGAGTGTAAATATTGTAGCCTGAGATTGCCATTTTGCTGGTCTGCCATGGCTATCTATCTGTACCACTGCACATGACTACACTTCAAAGCATTCCAAGCTTACTAAACTTTTTGTGTGTATTTACCTTTATTACCTGTACTGTAACAGTACTTTTGCAAGTAACAATCATTTTTGACTTGAATGACTTGAAGATAAAATGTTTCAGCTGACAGTTACAATGTCAGACAAACCTTCTGAAGTAAATATTCAACTCTCAAAGCAGCTCTCTTCAGGAAGGGTATCTGTGTTTCCTTATTATAGTATAGCAATGTCATTCACAAATAGGTGGAGAGTATTCTAAACCCCTGTACTGTTTGCATCTCTGTTTGCATGCCTTTGTGTGTGTGTGTGCCTTTTGGCCCCCAGGTGTACAGAGGGGTGAAGCGCCGGCAGTGTTACCCCACCACCTGGAAGCGCTGGGTGTTCTACCTAATCCCGGGCCTGGCCACTGCCATCATCGGCCTGTCGGTGTACGTGTTCACCGAGACGGACGACAACTACTACTACACACACAGCATCTGGCACGTGATGGTGGCCAGCAGCGTGGTGTTCCTGCTGCCTCCCCGGGACCGGCGCCAGGAGCCTTGGGGGTGGTCCCAGAAGCTGTGCGGCTACCAGATCTGCAAGAACGAGAAGGAGGAGCTCTACACAGTCACTTAGAGGCCTGGAGATGCAGCCTTCCTTTCCTTGAATCACCATAAGGCCCTGTCAAAGAGTCCTTGTGATGGGGGCAATTTCTTCACAGAGAGGTTCAGTGAGTTTTATTTACAGCATGTGTTCAGGTCTGTGATTTTCTGGCCCTAAGATAAGTTGATACTCTAAAGTGCAATTTTGCCTTTGGTGATCTAAAATGTGTGTTTGGTTAATTTCAAGCAGGCACAGTTTATATTTTAAAGTTTCCAAGATGTGTTATGCGTATAGAATTGATAACACTAACACCTGCATTACATTGTAGAAGAAAACAGAGGACAGCTGTGATGGGACAATCTCAAAATTAGTTGCTATTTTACTATGCAAAATTACACTATTTTCTACAGGTACATGTGCAATACATTTTTTTTTTGCCAAATTATGTGACTTCTGAAGCACCTTAATTAAGTCTGCCAAACTGAAATCTTACATTGAATATTATTGTCATTATATCAGATAACAGAATTAACATATTTCTGAAAAGCTCTTAACTATTAAAAATATATATATTTACAAGTAGTCTTTTTTTATAAATAAGACCAGCCATGATTCATAGAAAAGGAAAGTTGCATCTCTCTGTCCCAAAACATATGTATATATTTTAGATTTAGAATGAAAAGCAATGCAATGTATCAATGAGATATTTATAATCTGAAATTTTTTAATGTGTTTTTTTTTTTCTTCTGAAAGATAACTATCAAGACTTGAATATCTTAAGCACTTTTCTAAACCTGTTTCATGGATCTGTCTGTAGTCTTATGGGTTTACAAGGGATACATTTTACTACTCATTTGGGATATATTCATATGAGGAAAGCCAGTTCATGAGTAGACATAAGCTATGTGTTTAAACATTTTGAGCTACACCGGCTTGTATGAAACCATGTTGAGGGTTTTTGTTTGTTTTTTTTGTTGTTATTGAAGTTTCACTCTCACTCTGTATGAAATGCAATAACATGACTAAATAGTATGTTTCTTTTCAGCTTTGGTCATAGGCATTATTCCCTGGATAATTTCCAGACTTCCAGCTTGTGAAAACTGCTTGAGGTTTCCAACTTTATGCCTGTCACT
Organism: Megalops atlanticus; assembly: GCA_019176425.1. NCBI lineage: Eukaryota > Metazoa > Chordata > Actinopteri > Elopiformes > Megalopidae > Megalops > Megalops atlanticus. The sequence continues at coordinate 30,470,615 of CM032875.1, read as the reverse complement.
TTAACGTTTTCCAGGTACGATAGCCTACGTAATCCTTTCATTACAGTACTACAGTAATCCTTTAACTACAGAAAAATGCCGAAGCATTTTATTGGTTTGAGTATTTAAACAGTAATGGAGAGGAATGTATGCTGTCTGTCTCAAAGTATGTGTATTCCCTTGTAAAAATGGATAATTTATCAGGACCTCATTTCAGTCTAAGCAATAAAGTAACTGGGCTCTTTGCTTTTTCTGCGGGGCAGTGGTGTCTTGCATGATTTTAATGGGAGCTTCTAGTCTTGCATTATAATATTGCACAATAATAGTTTAAATTGGTGTAACCAGGTAAGTTTATTTTTTAAATGATCAAAAACATGTAGTTTTAAAATGAATGATTGTACTATGGTTTGATTTAAATTCAACTGTTGAAATTTAATAAGGATACTGTACATTTACATTTTAATGTAATGCCTTCTGGTGATATGATTTCATGTAAGCAAACCAAGGGGCCAGTTAAATCAAAGTATAAAGCCGTTTGACCATAACTTTATAGGTAATGGCAGTAGTACTGCTGACTGTTGAGTAATGTATGACAAAAGTACACCAGTCAAATCTCACTTTTCAAAGTTATGGCCAAACCATGTTGGGCTTTGATTTAATCACCTTCTAATTCATCAGAAGTTTTGCACTGGCTGTCATTTATGGCCAAATGTCTCCATAACTCTTGTTTTCATAGAACCTGTACTTTATTTTAATGTATATTGAGGAAATTATCTGTGGTACTGGTTTTGCAGTTGTAATGTGAAACAGCTGCAGACCAAAGATGTCTCTACAACTGTTTAGAGCAGATACTACACATGAAGGATATGAATACTACTGAAATACTTGTTAATTTTGTGTTGTTGTTGTCATTGTTTCGATCAGCTTTGTGTTCCAAATATACATGTTAAAGACTAAAGATATATAATAAATATATTCGTTTTCTGAATTATCCTGTCCTGTTTTAAGCTTTGACAAAAAATTAGAAGAATAGCCTCCGATTGAAAACGTAATTGAAAATGTACTGAACAAACCTTTTAAGACAAGGCATTGATAATGTACAATATGCTGGACTGGGGGTCTTCATGCAACTGTATGCATTCATATATCCCTCCATTTCAGGGATAACATCGTCAAATCAGCAAGGGAGAGTGGCAGAAAAATATTCACCACAGCATTCACTGTTGTCTAGATGAAAGGTGAAGAGACACAAATCATTACACCTAAATGCTAGTGTAGCCATTTGATTTAAATATAGTACTGACAGCATATTGAATTGTACAGTGAATTACTTCATGTAAAGTCAGAATTACTAATGAAATATAGCAATATGCCAGAAATAACAGCAAGTGAATTTGTTTGAAGTTTCTATTAATTGAGGGTGAGTGTATCAAAATGGTCCAGTGAATACTAAAACATTCTGGCTGGATGAGGAAAAAATGTTCCAGCACTACTGAAAGTGTGAGCTCTAAAAACATTAATCTTCCTTAAAGAGTATAAATGCATCCCATGAAAGATATGTTTACTCAGCACTCAGTATTCAAAAAAATTATATTCATTGGTTTGTGTCTTGTTTTTATGATTGTAGAAAGTTACAAAATGTTACATTTACTGTTAACATTTTTTAAACATTTCAAAAACGTGGAGCTTTCAGTTTTAAGCAACTACCATTATATTCCTGCTTTTTCTTTGTCCAATGTATTTTAACAAATTGTTTTCAGTTTATTTTGGAAGGTATTCTTTTCCAGCATTAAGGAAAATATATACCTAGACTGCTGTGACATGGTGCCAAATATCAAAATCACTCAAACAGATTGAAATGCTTCAAACTAAAATACCAAATTATGCATGTGCTGCCTCCTGCTCTTCATCAAAAGAGATGTATGCACCTTCATGCATACAGTAGCTGCCATCCCCTGATGATAACATTGCACACTAGAGCACTGGTATTTAGTCAGGTGATGTGCAGCAGACCCGTGGTCCAGGTTTATTAGAATATTGCGAACAAACAAATCGGATTGGTAGATTACACTTAATCCTCTGCAGCGGGGTCCTGCACAATGATTCAGAGTGCTTCTCTGGCGCAGTGCCACTATGACATTTTGTCCACACCAAGCAAAAAGCCTGTGAGAATAGTGAGTTAAATAGTATTGAGAGGACCTGTGGCCTTCAAAATAGTTAGCTATGTAATATGTTATGTTACATTGTTCTTGATAACCTAGTGAAAATACTGTAATCCTTATCCTGATCTGACCTCTGTCAAAGTCTATACAAACTGTGCCAATGTAAATATTGTATTTATTTAGTTGGAACAAAATATAACAGTAAGGAATTGCAGACAAATTTACCTTTGTTGTACATTGTCCTTGGGAATGGGAATGTGCAGGTTTGGACTGATATTAAAAAAAAAAAAACAAAAGTATACACAATGTTCTTAAAGTATATACAACAATCAAAAGAGATTTTTTTAGCATTTTTTTATTCATCAAAATTGTCATCTAGAACGTTCTGTGAGATTATTTGTTCTCTTAAAAGCATAATCATTTAATTTGATAAAAGTCTGCAGATTGTTTCAAATGTGGTATTAAGTAACCACAGGGGCTAAGCTGTAACTGAGTGCATTTTGTCTGAGAGATTACATAATGGTGGATGTGAAAGCAGAGAGCAACATTCAGTGACATTTATCACTTTAAGATCCATTAATATATCAGGGTTTCAAAACAGGGTCCTGCATTATTTACCACTCAGCAATTAATGCATTTTTTGTAGATTCATGAAATTTAAATGTGCTTATTTTCAGAGCAGAGAAATTCAGTTGTAAAGTGGTACGACAACCTGTTTATATTATAAGGTGGAAAAAATCAGATCTGTTAAGGAAGTCCGATACCCATACAGTCGTCATGTGGTCTGACTGAAAACAAGCAGGGTCTCGGGAACAATTGATAATAGTACCACAGACAAAAACAAAAGGTTAGACTTGGTGATGGGTGCCTCCTAGAGGGAAACTGGAGAATTGCAAATTGCAAATTAAATGCGTGTGTTTATGTCATGGTGATTCTAAAGCCACTTTCTTGATTCATAGCACAGCGTGGTAACAGGGATGATGGGAGGGGTTACAGAACAGCTGACAGAAAAATGGCAATTGGGCTAGATTTACAAACGCATAGTAACTGAGGACAGTAAACACAAAGATTTAACCTTTTTGTTGCTGTTTTTTTTTCTCCACATAAGCCTGTGGATGTTTTGTGATAATTTTGGGACATCATTCTCCACATCAAAATAGCAACAAAGCTTTATCAACACTTTTGAACACAGATTATCAAGCAATTATAAATCAGGGTGACAGTAGAAAAAATTGATACACTTGTCAATGTGAATGTACAGTATTCTCAATGCAGTGTGTGTTGTGTGTCTGATGCTTATTTTAAGTTAATTACAGAGCAAGAAGGTCCCTGTTCTAAAACACACACCCAAAATGTTGATTTACTTTGCTGGGATAGAGCTATTAGCCAACATGAGACCAACTTGAAATGTAACTTACAATAAAAATGCTGTTCTGTCAATGTTTAATACCTGATGATCTGACTGATGCCATGTCAGTCTGATACACATGGTTGCTTACATTGGAGTCATGTATTATGTAGCCATGTCATTTTAATAAAACTTCCTGTACTAATGAATAGCTGGCTGAGGTCAATGAATGATCTTTTAAGATTAAAAAAGGTTTATCTGATATCATATATATCAGACCCTAAGATATGCTATCAAATCACTATCAAATCAGGTGCTCAGTGGTTCTGAGCCATGTATTATATTCTGAGATATACACTATATCAATAATTGATAAGGTAAGATGTAAGATGTATTAATAAATTTGATGAGCACACAACAGTGACAAAATGAAAAGCCAAAAAGCAGACACAGGATACTGAGGAAAATCTGTCCAAGAATTAATAAATTTGATGAGCATGTTCCAGTTATACAACAGTGACAAAATCTGAAATATCTGTCAATACTGCATACAACCCTTAAAAGCTCTCCCCTTTCCAACCCTGTCCATTTCACCCCCTAGGATATTATCTGTTAACACTGAAAATATAACATTTCCTATACTTTCTGTAAAAATACTTGTTTTGCTTCTGGTTATCAAGTTTCATTGGCTTTGGCTGTAAGTTATTCATAGTCTAAGTAGTATTTACTTGTAGTAATGTCTTGTTGTTTTGTCGCTTGTCAACATCTCTGTTTGCTCAGTGCCAATTCAAACACATTAATTATAAATGCTTTCCTATATTGACATTATAAGGAAAATTATACAATGCTCTAAGATGGCAATATATTCTACATGCAATTCACATTAATTTTAAACAATAGTTAAAGAATTTATTGGTAAAATTAAGGAAGGGGTTACTGTTACTAGTTTTGTATGTTTGTCAAAATTTTATTCTGGTATGACAGTAAATATTATAATGCTTAACAGAAACCTCTTTGACACTCATATGCCCATAAGGAATTCCATCACCTCCCAACTGCAGTATGTGTAATGTTTATAGGAATTTAGCATCTGCAACATCTGCATGCTAGCCACAGGATCAATCTCTGTTAATCCACCACTGTCATGTCATTGCATCAGGGCGAGAAAGTCTCAAAGGGTATTTTACACATTGATAATGGGAAAAGAATGCTCAGGAATGCCCCTCCACATGAGAACTATCTTCAGGCTGTCTGGGTTTCCTTTGCTCTGCATTAACGTCCAGGGATATTTAGCTCACCTCTTTTATTCTTGTGAATTATTGCTTCCCAAAGTACAGTTATTGACATTTGATACATTTGTATCTCAATGGCTTTAATCTGTGATGTATGACGGTTTTGAATGATCACTCGAAAATTCATGAAATCGACTATTTAGGAAGATCTGAAATTGCTCTAATTGTTTTGGTGAATACATGCCCACTGTCTTCAGGGAGAGGTTAGTGCATCTCTTCCATCACCAGAAGGAGGTAACCAGCCACCCTTACATTGTTTCATTTTAATTGAATTGTTCAGTTGAAATGTCTGAATATTTTCAGACATTTCATTTAACACATCTGTGATTCTTGCATATTCTTTTCCAATCTCCCTTAATGCAAAAGCCCTCATTGGTGTATGGTGCAGGGCTTTTTATAAGCGAACATTAAGTGCTGCAAAAGTGAAAAGGCATAATCCACTTGAGTAAAAAGGCTGTGGCTAAAAAAAAACAGTAGCGAAGCACAGGAGGAAGAAGGGAGAGCATCTTAGGGTAGCTGATGCTGACAGAGGGGGAGCTGAAACTGGGCAGGAGACTGGGGTGAGTCAGAGGAGCCTGGAAGGAGGGAGGAGGCTGAGAACATGACCAGAGGGTGGGAGAAAAGGCAGAGCTGCAGCAGAGGAGAGAAAGAGACAGAAGAGGTCAGAACCCATCAGGGAACAGCAGCGTTTAATGAAATATCTGTACTTTGGTCTGTGATTAAAATGTTATTCATAACCACAGAGTGCATTGCAACAGTGGGCTCCTTGAAAACTGGTGATCTGGGTGTGGTGTGTTTTCACTGATACATGCTTGGTGGAGAGATGAAATCAAAACGTATCCTCACACAAAATTTTTTCTACATCAGCATATTGCACTGTTCACAAAACCTGCTTTCATGAGCACAGCAAGATGGTTAAAGATGGTAAAATATGTACATAAAACATGTTAAACAAACGTGATACATGCCTTCCGTCTTATGTACCTATCACTTGAATGAGTAGATACATTTTCACAGCCCTATGAATGTCAATGCATTTTGTTGTGTAGGTGGAGAAGGAAAACAGAACAATACGTACCATTTAAAAGTCAAGCATTACTTTATACATACTGAAAGTGTCTCATACTGAGCATTCCATGCAGCACAAAGTCAATTCGTTTATTGTAATGTGGTGCATTGATAGTGCATTAACAAATAGCATAAAAACCCAAAGCATTGCAAAGTGAACTACATGCAAACCAACAACAAGATCACAAAATGAATTTAGTGAGTGCAGAAACATTCCATCCATTCATCCCGCTATGTGTGCTGAAAGATTGGAGGAAGCCACAATATTTTTCCAGAGAACTGTTAATAACTTAAAGTATTTGACATTGATCAACTTGTCGATGATTCACTGTTCAAAGATGTGCCAGAGACACATTTACAACTATGTTGAACAAATGTTGTAATTCTTGTATATTACAATTAATGAGTTTAAATCTATGGTGTATATATACATTGCTGTGCAAAAGTCTTAGATATTTTATGTTTGTTCACTGATGGAAATTAAAACGTTGTGCATATTTTAGCCATTCTGAGTCCCATTTCTTAACTGAATGGTTTTCTTATTGAAATATATCCAAGCCCTGATTTCATGAGTGACCTTCATACCACCATGGACTCAAAACACCACCTGAGCCTTCTGCCACTTCTGTTGTCAATCCAGCACATGCATCTCATCTCATCCTTAAGGATAATATTTTCAAGTATTGCTCATTCTTTTTTTCCCAGTCTGTTTTTCTGTACTTACTGATAATGCTCTAGATACCACATCTTTTAAAGATTTCACCAAGGGTTCTTTCTTTATGCAGGAACACTTTCCCTCTTTATCCAGGAACAGAGCTCTGTAGCAATCAAGTATATATCCATGTATTTTAACTTCTGAATATTTCATATTTCATTGTGTAACAATCTACATGTACCGGAATATACAGCCCATGAGTGCAGAAATGTAACGTCAATCTCTACAACACAAACATGAGAAACTAGTCGGAATCCAACTATAAGTACAAAAGTCTCCTTGCATACATAAAAAATGAAATATTTTGGTCAACTGTCTCCAACATCAAACCAGCTTTATTTTGTATGAACTGTAGTGTGATCAATATTTTAAATAAGATAAATTCATCATTTTATCAAAAGAATAACAATGCCATTGACTGTGGCAAGATCTGAAATACTCCTCCCAGCCATTAGAAAAGCCTTCCTTCACAAACCAGTACGGGAGGGCAGCCGGGTGCATTCACACCTGAGAAACAGTTCCAGAGCAAGTTGCTGCTGGTGCACTTGCTCCATTCCCCGATGACCCTGCAGGCTTTGCCTTCCCATCTTCCTCTGCACTGTGGGACGCCAATGCAGGACTGGGACTGGAGTGGCGCTGACGTCTCATGAATGGGAAGACACTTAGGCAGAAAGGCAACTGGTCACAAGTACATATTTTCAATATAACAAATAACCTTTTCAAACAATTTCCCTTCCTTAAACCAGTAAACTCTTAATGTGTATTTGTTGATGGTGGACAACATATCTGAGAACAAGCACTTGACTTACATTACAGATAAGAACACATTTCAATCCCCAGTAAATGACAGATAGGTACAGAGAGATAGTGTCATCATGACTTTCATTCTCAGAGGAAAAGAGCAGAAGTGCGAATAAAAATTCAAGTTGATTTTTTTTACCTTTTCTTGGTCTCCTGTGGCACTATGGCTTTCGCAAGCATATTCTTGTAGAGATCAGACTTTAAGTATCTGGGATAGGAATCCTGAAGGTAAGACAAAGGATTTAATCAGCACAGGTTACAGCAGGAACAGCATGAACTAGCAGGTGATGTACTTCCTGTAATTCAATTAAATTATGCACAGTGGTTTTTTGTTGACAGCTTGGAATGTTGTTGTGTGGACTACAAAAAATGGATTTGGTTCCCTGTGGCTCCTGAGTATTTAAGTGGTTAAGTATACAACTGAAAGAAGTGTCTTTTGACATAAATAGGTATTGGTTATTGTATAGGGGTGATATTATGACCCTGAGAGGACAACAGTACTCCATGTTCTACCTGGGTAGCATTGCTGCAGTTTGACTCCTTGAAGATAGGATGAGGAAGGGTTCAAATAAAAATCAGCCTTCATTAATCAGAAAGACTCTGTCCTGTTTTATAAATTAGACTATCGCCATTGTAAATATAATGATGAGAAAAAAAAAAACACGGTTGTAATTATCTTTATCTGCTCCTGTATTTTACAAGTGAACTCCTTCCCCTAACCCTGACTATTTCCCCCTTCGTCTGAATAACAGTGTTTCGCTGCAAAAGAATGGAGACTGCATACATGCTTCTATTTGGAAATTTGTAAAAACAATTATGGGTCTAGGGAGAAAGGAAAGCAAAGACCAACTCCAAGGTGTCATAGTTTAAAAAAATTCTGTATGATGGGAGTGTGCAGCTGTAACCTCTACGAGGCTGGGGATAGGGGGTTACTCCCATGAGCTGGGGGGTTCACGTCAGAGAGCATTAACTACACTTCTTGACTGCATAAGGTTTTAAAGCACATCCTGATACTCAGCAGAGTGAATACGCACCCAGTCTATAATAACTACCACAGCTTCCTCTTAGATATTTCTTATGAGACAAATGCTGTTTGCAAGCTGAACAGAGAAGAATGAATATGTCAAAGGTAACTGTCTGGATTATTTCAGCAGTACCAAAAGCAGATTTTTTAATTAATTATACAGTCTTTGAATGGACCACTGCTAATAAATTGGAGGGTGCACTCCTACCTTTTTCATCAGAAAGTAGATGTGCATTTGAGCGTCGTCCATGACAAACCGGTGTGGGGTCCTAATGCCCGTTAGTGTCTTCTCCATGGTCTTGCTGTCAATATTTACCCATCTGCTAGCCCCTGGTGCAAGGAATAGCCTGCAGAATGACCACACCACCTCAGAATCCTGACAAGACAAAGCTTAAGCAGTGAATTACAATTTTATTTTCATCAGCTGTAAGGTATGACAAAGCTAAAGAACAATATACCACACATTACATGCATGTTAGAATGTCAAAATAAAAGCCAAGAGCAGTGCTGTGGAGAAGAATGTTTCTGAACAATGTGAGTGTGATTATTTTTAAAAACTTACTTGTAGACGTCCTCTACTTTCTGTGCAATTTTAGAGCTTTCTCCATGTCTGATGTCTTCGCACGCTTCCCAAAAGCAGAGGTTCTCCGCTGATGAAAAATAATTGCACATGCCTCAATTATTAAAGTAGAGACTTTACTAAATTACTAAATTTTGTTTGCTAAATTAACAAAATCAATTGAAGTAACAACAGCAATCTGAGTCTTAGAAAGCACGGCTCCCGTTCTCACACGGAGAATCAGAAATGCAGAACGGGAGGAACCACGGAAAGGCTTTTTTGTTTTTCCATCTGCTCATCTTCTCTGCTGCAGATGTGTTTTGCACACAGGACAAGATGCTGACCACTGAACTCCTTCTCCAGGTACTGCATTAACTCGTGGCGTCCCATGGGGTCATTCAGGAGCTCCATGAAGCTAAAGCTCCAGCGCTCCACCCTTAGCTTGGTTGGGGTGCTCACCCTGCACAGACACACCATTTACAAAAAAAAGGCTGTAGTCAGAAAGCACATATTGTTGGTGGGGTCTTTCTACTATTTCAATAATTGTCCAGCTGTGTAAATGTGTAATTATTTACACACTTACTTTCATTGTGTCTAAACTATGCAGACCTCCATGGGCATCGTCTATCCACATGAATGATGTAACAAACACTTGTAAATGCAAATGGTTTATGCCCATGCATAAATTACGTTCCACTGTCCTTCGTCGATGATCCCTGCTGCTTGCTTATTAGTATATTTAGCACACAATGCATGTGGGCTACAGCATTCAGAGGTGAACACAGCAAAGCAATAAATGACATTCACTGAGTATCACTGAACGTGGTAAGAACTGAAAATGGGAATGAATGACCCTCACATATCTGAATTCATTGACCAGTGTGTGATGTCATCTGTTATCCAGGGGTTGCTGGGAAGGCATCCTTGCATGATGGGGTCATGGGCCTGATACTGCTCACTGTATTTGACAAAGCTGAAAGCAACACCAACAATACAACACAATGAGCTCCTTGAATGATAAAAACATCAACCAATCTGGGATTTAATTCCTATGTATTAATGAGAACAGGCAGGCCACACAAGGCCAAAGTGAAAAACAAAAGGCTGCATCCTATGGTAGAATACCTCTATGAATTAAAAAAGCTGCTCTGTCAATGGCAATAAAAGTGCATTTGCTGTACCATTAACATGCCTGAGCAGCTCTCTAAAGTGGAAGGAGAATCTAGGCCAGGAAGGCTCACTCCCTTGCACTAAGCATTAGTTGCATTAGTACACAAACACAACAAGAAGGCAAATCACAGTATAATTCCTCAATTGAAAGAAATCCAGTCTGATACGTAGTGACGTCGTTGGAGGCTTTTAAACATGGTCATAGATTGACAATATCATCAGCTGGCTTCTGGGAAAAGGCAGTCTGGAGAAAGAAGGTTTGACGTACCTTTCTAGGCAGATTGAGGACTTGACCCGAGTTCGTAACAGGGCCTTTTTGCACTGTTCAATCTGGACCCAGCCAACACGCAGCAACACAAAAATAAAGAGGAAATTGTGTGCAGTTAACAGACCTCTCAAATATGTTCTGCAGTTCTTTGCTTGTTTTCACATTAATTATAGGCATTTAAAAAGTATTAATTCCATAAATTCATCTTTCTTGTTCTAACCTATTACCCAGATATTAAGACTCACCTCTTTTTTGTAGTATTCACTGTTCTTTTCTGGAGAGGGAGGCAAGCAACACAGAAAAAAGGGTTTCATGTTTTTTAAAATATTTTCCTCATTGTTGGAGGGAAAACATGAGAATTAAAACTCCCACTTCCCTTTAATAAAACAATGAATACGTCTGATGGTGTACTTACTTTTGAAGGGAGCAGAATGCAAGGGGAAACAGAAATAAAGCTCAGCAATATTAAACATGCTTAGTTAATAAAAAATCTTAAAGTCCACTTAGTTAATGAACAACAACTTAAGTATACGAAATAGAACATAACACAACACTGACTGAAAGCTGTGGGACACGTATGGCAAAATATTTATATAAGTATACAAGAAGTAATAGACATATACTCTAAGCTAGAAATAACTAGCTATATGTTCCAAATTATATCCTACAGTTGAGAGAGAAGAGGTACATTTAAAAGCCAGCTATTTACAAGACATCTGTGCTGCATGCACTACTGTTAGATAATGGACCCTTTTCTAGTACAAAGCAAGCTAGTTCATGCTGCCATTAGTAAACTATCAACTACTGAAAGCAAAAGCCAAAAACTCACTTGCTGGAACAAACCACTCAGGAGATCAGTCTCATATTATATACACATAAATGTAGGAGTTTATTGTAGGGGTACTATAATTACAGTTATTACAGTGAAATTGATAACTGTATTGGACTTGAATGCTGTAAATGATAGTTAATTTGGTGGCTGGGTACTGGGAATGTGCTTGACTGATGGGAAATCATGAACGAATTCCTCTTACTGACCAGCTGTACTCGGGAGCTGAAGCAGTTTCTTCGTTCTGGTCCATGTTCAAGGATGTCAAATGCACCTGGCTAGAGAGAGCACAAATACACAGCACCATAAAATCAATCAGCATTTTTTTCTTTTGGATTCATTTATTGATATCATTGTATTAATATACATCAGCTTGTGGATATGACTATTTTTGTGACGGCTGGAGGACTGAATGCAAATGATAATGACAAACATGGAAGCAGTGGAATGGAGTCTACGATCCTTTTTAGGTTATGACTGTTCTATTCAAAAGAAAATATTGTGATGAATTCTGTTTAGACAAACCCACTTCACTCATTTCCTGTTTTGAGAGATTTGGATTTATAATATTAAAAATTTGCTTTCAGTATGCATCTCCTCACAATAAAAAGCAAGTATAACTCAAAATTGAACCACAGTCACCACAGTCAAATACTGTTATTTCACACCTTCCTCTTTCACACAACATAGCTCACAGGTTCACAGTTCCTAGTACTGGTGATTGCAGAATTCCTGTGTACAGTAGAATGTCTTGTCAATGCTGTTATACATAATGTCTGGTCACAACCATGATTGAGCTGCAGACCAAGGTGATTTGATTTAATATTAAACATATCTAATATTGAATTAAACCTAATAAAGATGGTGTGTGCAGACACAAACTGGAAGCTGGCCTCCCACACAGAATGGTTCGTCCTGTTGTTGACTGATGTGGCCATTTGTCATGTACACAACCTTTCCTATTCAGCTGGTGAAATTTCTTCCAAATAGACTGTTTTATGCACTGAGCATTAACATCCCCAGCCAACATTTGTAAGAAATTAAATGCCAGATTGATCTACAGGACAGAGCTTAAAACCTGGACTTTTTATCTAGATTTATGGTTAATATTTCCCAGGGATCACCAGGAGCTTAATGGGTTGTGTAGTGGCTCGGCTTAGAGGAGTAGATGGAAGTGGGTCTGTCTCACAGGCTCTCTCGTCCGGCAATCTGGAGGCTCTCTGGCATGCGCCATCCAGAGATAAAAGCTTCTTTAGCATCAGAATCTGTACTGACTTAAAATAGATGCTATTAAAAAGAATCACTGCTGCAGGGGCCGATGCTGTGGGTCTCATGGCACTGGAGAGAAATTTGTCGGCATATGAGGGCAAAAGCCACATGAATGCTATTTAAATCCCTTTATCCTGCGCTAAAATGGCTCGAATAGTTCTGTAGTTTTGACCTCATGCGACATCCTCTTTTTGCATGCCATCAGGCAAGAACAGGGTAGACTCCTTGGCTTGACGTACATAATGATCTGCTGCTAAATATAGTCTCTTTATTTTCATATGCCCATGATACACTAGATACAGGCAGGGAGGATTGTGCAATACCCATGTTGTGTGTGAGCTAGGAGACAGGGCACTCCCTCACTCAGCTGAGCTCTCACATCCTCAGTCCTGACAGCTCCTTTCTTAGGGGGGGTTCCAGAGAAATATTTAGGACATAAGGGTAAAAAAAAGTCACATGTAGGCAGGGGTCCAGCTGGCTGCTGCCTGGCTCCATGTGCCAAGAGAGGGGTGTGTGGTGGAGCACAGTGAAGGCTGCACTGTGCTTTGCCCTCGAGCCAAGCTTTTCTCCACCAATACACACTTGTCTCCCCTGTCCCTTTATTTCATACAATCCTCTTGCTTTATTTACGAACTCCCATGCAGAGAGGGAGAGACAGCATACTTTTTTTATTCCCCTCCCTGCCCACCCCCACTCCTCCTGCCTCTTCCGCTCCTGTTTTTGTCTGAGCCAGATGTCATGTGTTATGCTTTTAACTGACAAACTGAATATTTCATAATGGTGGTACAACACAAGGCAAAAAAAGTGATGTCATCCCTTTGAAATGCATCTCCCACCTTCCCGACCCAGTCCCTCTGCATTACCTTTAAAGAATCTGACATGTTTATTTTATTTGAAATTAAAGACAGAAAGGTCTTTTTTTTATTAATACAAGGGTACTGCAAATGAACTGAGGCTGTAAAGTTAAACTGACAACTATGGCTGGATGTAGTTGGAGAGAAGATGCATTCTGAACAAAACTGTCTCTGCAGTGAGACTGCAATGTGTACCATGTATCAAATAAATTTAGTGAGTTCAGAATGAATTTGCCACTCTACTGGGACAGGACATAAATAATATGCATGAAAACAATTTTGAAACAATGTTTCCCTGTCTTGTTTCTCATCTCAATTCGTAAGGGGGGTGAGCTCCTCTCATATCATTCGCATCCTATAAATGCTTGGCTCTACTTGGATCACAGCTCTGCACATAGACACTTGGCTGATAGAGAGGGGAGGGTGTGGGACTTACTGGGGGTCTGTTCACGAGCCAGTATGCCTGCTCCTGGCATTCCAGCACAATGCGGTCAGCCTTCCGCCTCTGCTTAGCTGCCCTGGTTGGAAAGGAACACACGGCTTTACACATACAAAAGCATACATAATTATATTGTATTTGTGGTACCCACAACTCTCTGATCCCCTTGTAAAATTCTAAGTGTCTGAACACAATCCCCATCAAAGAGGTTAAATAGACAATTTCATTTTACCCATCATCTCTCAATATCTATCTTACGTTTTGCATATTCACTGAATTAACAAAAGTTGCAAAGCTTGGAAGTTTCAGTAAATGTCAAATTATACATAGCTTACCGGAGGCAAAAGTTGCCTGTGAAACTCTACCATCAAGGATTTTTTCCTACCTGCAACACATTCTAAGCAGCACAAATGTAAAAGCGAAGGAAAGATGGATTTACCTGATCTGCTCCCTGGCTTGCATCACCACAAAGTCCCAGGTGTGGTTAATCCGCTTGTGCAGTTGATTGTAATTTTCCTAAACAAGAATATCAAAGACAATCTGTATGGGAAGGTGTGCAGGAATGCGCCGTGTTAAATGTACCTGAGTAGAATGATTCACCCACCCAGTGTCCTACATCTAGTAACCCAACTTACATAAGAAATGGCTTGCAGTCAATTAGAAAGAGGAAGTATTCACTTCTATCAGGCTAGAAGATATTTCCAGAAGGATCTCAAGGGATCACTGAAGGGCTTGTGGTGATGTTACAACAAGCTTACAACGCTTGAAAAACATCTACACATGTCAGAAAAATAAACTTTGTCACAATGCTGACCATGTGATGTGAAGGGCGTGACAGGTGGTGGTGAAATAAAGCATCTTTTGTGTTCTCTGCCAAAAAAAAGCAATCAGACCTAATCTCTCTGTATGTTATAAAAACAATTTGATATCATTTAACCTTTCTAGTGTAAAGAATTGTAGAATTCTTTTCATCTCACCCTAGGTAAAAAGTTAAAGTGGGAAATGTTTTATGAGTATGGTCAGACCCAGTAACCATTTTCGCTCCTAAAAAGGCACACTCAGAGAGTTCAGTTTTACCTTCTCATAGTCTATCAGTTCTCCTTGTTTGCGGATGTTCTTCTTTGCCAAATAAATAGCTGTATTATGCATGGAAAAAGAGCAGTTGAATCAGAAATAATTCCTTTCCGCATCAGATTATTTCACTAAAAGCAATTTATAAAATAATTCCTCATTTAATGCCAGTAATGGTGACTCACCATAGTCCAGCTCTGAGGCAGGCCATTTATTGGTAGTCCAGTAGTATGGCGTCTTTACAAGAAAATGAGCAAAATGCACAGAAAAATCAAATGAATTCAGTGGGATTGCAGAAAAATCCCTTCTAAGATTTTTTTTCTCCCTGTGAGCACACAGTTCACCAGCATAAAATTAATATTCCTCTTGAACTAGAGTCATTATGCAGTGGTATTTAAGATCAGTATAAGAGCACAGTAAAGTATGTCAGTCCTGTTCTACATGGGACACAAACTGCATACCTGAAAACGGTAGGGAGAGTCATCTGGTCTGAGGACAAGTGTCCTGGGGTCCTTAAGAGGATAAATGTAGCCATACTTCACAATCAGGTTACCCACATGTAATGCCTCTGAAAATAAAGGAAATGTTTAGAAGCTGCTTCCATAACTGCACACCTTCATGAAATAAAGTACATTACTATTTGTTTTGGACACTCCCCCAAAAAAAAAAAACATTACCATGGTACAGTGTTTTACATGTTTTGTGAGGATGACATAAAGGAAAAAGCCTGTGGGTGATTTCAGAGGGAAAGTAATGCGAATGACTTCCCACGTGAATATTTCATTATAGAACTGTACACACACACGATAAACACAAACATATTTTTCTCTGAAATGTTTACCCATCCCTTCTGCCTTGTACATGTTATTGGATATCATGGCAAATGCGTAGGCATATACTGTACAGTACGCCCACAACGGCACCAACTTAGCATCCATGTCTGGGCTTGCATTAATTCGAGTAATGAAGAAACCACCATCTGGTACTAGTCTGTGGTGTTATTGGTTGGGATGGACCTTCGAAGGGTGTGGCCTGAATCCCATGGGTGGACATAGTCTGCGCCACAGTCACGCAGGGCTCCCAAGGGGGATTTCCCATTGGCACAGCAACAGGGCTGCTGGGGGATGTCTGGTGTTTACAAGGAAGTCACTGCTTAGTGAAGCAACAAGCCAGTGGAAACAGCCCAGAATTATTAGAGCAAAGCACCTGCTGCCCTCGGTCCCTGTGACTGGTTGGCCCATGAAGCTGCTAGCATGAATCCTTTCATATGTATTTCTGTTTTACTATGCAGATCCTTCCATTTTAAAAATGATTAGCAAAGGTGTCTTTTCATCTTCCCTGTGCTTTAATTAGCTCCCCCCTAATTATGCTGTTGATTCAGCAATGTGATTATGCACCTTGTCCCTTTAATAGCTTGCTCCCCTTTCTCTTCCTACCTCCAGTCAAACACTCCCCAAACACAGTAAAATGATGTTGCTGTGCAGTAAGGAAGATTCTCATGTACTACTACTACTACTACTACTACTACTACTATAATAATAATAATAATAATAATAATAATAATAATAATAATAATAATAATACCTCCATGTATGAAATGTATTTCATTTAGGATATTCAAAGAGCTTTCCAACTAGGAAAAAATTTAAAAAGAGGCTTTTGATGCCTTCAAGGTTGATGTTCCCCATTAATTTAGCAGGATATTGCCAAATGTACAAGTCCTCATCCATTATGTAACACCTCTCACTACCAATCCACTGGACTAATTGCCTCACAACAGAAATAGATCAATAATTGTACAGATATATGGATACCTCAGCAGGAAAAAACACAGAAAAATGGCAGTGAAGGAACTGCCTAGGATACAGCATATTCAACACATCTGGATCAATGCTAGACCTGATCTACTCATGAACACAATTTAATGAAAAGATACGAAACATAAAATCAACTAATTGAGTAAATCATTACAAACCCCTGGGTGTTTGTGCAAAATGACACCAGCTGTATTTTATAAAGATCCATCTAAGTCCTTGACTGTTTAATAGCAGTAGGAAATCCTTTTTATGAGTCCTTTTTATGAGAATAAGAAAATGACTTTAAATGCAATTATAAATAATTGTGAATATTAAGCTTCAGAAACATAGACATTGAAAGCATTTTCAACACCATTGTAGGGTGTCTGTCTATCCAGACAAAGTCTTTAAATGTGCAGATGCTCACACCCTCTGATTTAGTGCTTTAATTTTTTTCTCATAGAGCTAGAGAATGAGTTACGTTAATACGCATATTTAGAATTAACCACTGTTCTAATTCTGTTTGGTTCACATCTGGCCATTCCGGTCCCTAAAAGCTCCATTGTGACAGATCTCGCTTTAATCCATCCCATCAGAGGCTGAATTATAGCCCCGTCTCCCTCCTACCTTCCTCTGTGATGGAATACTTCTGAATCAGCCATTCCACAATATCATTTCCTAGGGATATACAAAGGAAAAAATCCATTTAAGTTTGTGCAACTCACTAATAATGCATAAATCAAAGAGAGATGGGCAGACTGCAAAAATGAGCGCAAGGAGACCAGCTGAAGTCTTAATGCACATCATTTCCCAGGACAATCAAAGTATTATATTTCCGAATGAGTATAAGAGCATTAGGCCACTGAAACACTGTTTATCATCCAAACCATACATTTTGTCTCCCAGCGCAAGTGTCAGTCATACACCTGCAGACTTTGTCAAATAAGCCCCGCATGATAAAATAAATACAAATACTGCCAAAAACCCATCTTACTTTTTTAAATTACATCTTAAAATCTGAAGGAGGAAGGGGAGTTTTCACCCCCTCAACATTACCTGAGCTAGACTCTTATTTGTTTTCATTGCATAAACAGGTGTTGAGATGGAACATTATAAAGCAACCAGATACTGGGGGCCGGCTACAATGATGCCTAAAGTCATGAGGGTCCCCAGAATGCTGTGTCTCAAATGACTGACTCAGTCTCCGGGCATCAGGGTAATTAATGAAGCACTGCGAAAGACGCTGAGAGAGTCAACTTCCCTTTCCTCAATCTCCCTCAGCACATCTCACACACCTCTCCTAATAGATTGTCACAGCCTGCACAACACACTGCTGTGCTCCCAGCCCTTTCATTTTTACCCACATAAGCACTTTGGTCCTTTCTCTACTATCGATATATGTTTGTTTGCTATGTGATTATTTACCACTATATTTCCATCTTCCCAGTATTGCTCTATAAGCTTAGGCCCTGTGCAATTATGTAAGTCAGTAGTGCCTCTTTGCTTTAAAACACCTCAGTGAATACCACTGATGAACTGCTTGCTTTTGCACAGGCTATTTTTGGATGCAGGTGAAGAAGGATTAAAATGTGTCTACCCCCTTCCCCCACCACAGCAAAAACGGGTTCTATTTGCTGAATGCCTTGATTAATTATTTGTTAGTAATATATTTCGTCAGTTAATATATCTCGATCTGATAATATATAAAATGGAAAATTTAAAAGAAGTGTCAGGTACAACATTAAGATGTTCTACACCTCATTAGGACAGACAGTCCCTGAATATCTACCATGCGATGTTAAAAAGCACTCAGAGAGAATGACTACATGCCTCACCTGTCATGGCATGAGGAATGACTGTAATAAGAAGTCTCTGGTTCCTCATCTTCATCCCCATGTCAGGGTCTTGCATAGCCACAATAAGGCGCTCCATCTGGGCAAAAAAAAAAAAAAAAAGGTTTTTACATATTGTCCACCTCAAGCTCTTAAAAAAGCCACAACATCAGTTGCTCTGATTTGTTTCTGTGGCATATTTAAGAACAGCCCGGTGCAGCCAGTGCTGTGAAAAGCTGTGATTGTAAATACCCCCTCATTATTACTCCTACAATTCCCCCTCTTCCTGATTGCTTCCCCACCCTTTGGAAAACGATTTTGTTTTATATACATGCTTTCCAAGTTCTTTCAACTATCAAGAAACACAATGTAAATATTGGTTAACATAAGGTATTTGTAAATTATAATAACAAAAAACTTTTCAATTGCGTAAATTCTATTTTAAAAAACACCCATAATAAAAACAGGCAAAAATACACTAAGAGAACAGCTTATATTTGGGTATAGTTTAAAGCGCAGTATAACCGCATCGTATTAGTCAACCACAGAGGCTCAAATAATGAGGTCGTACACAGCCTCGAAACCTAAAATATTAAATGCACGCCTCTTTATTCTAAGGTGAAATAATTAACCTAAATTAAACTAGTACGATAGTTAAACATGTCTGTGATGCACAGTGTTCAACTATCAAATCTAAATAACACGGAGATTAAATAATCTTTCAGAAGACAATAAGCGGAAAAATATCGATGAGCTACCTACCTTTGTTAAGCACGGCATCTGTACTTTATAGCTACCCCCTTGATTTAACGTGTTTATTGTCATGCTTACTGTGCAGCTCCACTGTGTGCGTGTACTCCTCTCCTAAATTGGAACTGAGTGACTATTTACAATTGTATGTAACCGTTTCTTCAGACGAAGTGGCGCTGTTACCGCCCCACTGCGGAGTTACGCTGAAATACGATTTAACCATGACTGACTACAAGCAGTTGAGGAAGTTTGATTGGATCCGGTACTTACAGTTTCAAGTAAGCAAAGTGTTGTCGTGAGTGACAGGCTGTTTTAAACACGATAGTTCGCAGTATCAGCGCATATTGCTGACGCAATGTATAAAAACGCGCTGCTGATATTTCTGTTCTATAATTTTGGTCTTACAATACCCTCACGTGCCGAAAGGAATTGAACATATTCAGTGATACATTAAATAGGAGATACGTGCAAGTACAGATTTCTGAGCCATGTCCTTTACTTGGTTTACTCTCACATTCCTTTTTTATTTTTATTATTTTTTACTCTTTTATTGGGTGTTGCTTTTTCTTTTGATGTTTTCCCCCACAAATAAAAATACTGCTACACATAATCTTAGTCCCTTGCGGAACCATACCTATATTAGCCTTTACCATACCATTTTCAGTCTTTAAATTAACCGTCCAATGCGTACTTTCTAACACATTATATTACATTGCCTCACTCCTTCACATTTACCGAACAGTACCCACAAAACCTAGCCTGCCCTATCTACTCTGTTAAACATGGGCCTGTCATGTAGAATCTTACCATATCATAACACCAAATAGACCTAGATACATTAATTTGCAATGCCAACTGTGATGTGAAATTGCACCTCGCTGTCGATAAAATAACAGTGAGAGGTTTAACCAACCAGAGGAGAGGGCAGTTAGCAGTGTTTTGTCTCTACAGTATCAGAAGGTCTGAAGAACAGGCATGGAGGAACAGGCAGATTCTTCAGCAGGTGTGGTTAAGTGATAGAATGCTTTGTGGAATGGTGAGGATGATGCAAATTTACATGCTACTGGGATTATGAGGATTTAGATTCAGTGGCCTTTTCAAAGATATGGTGAAAATAGGCCACTCATACAAAAGCAAGAACGGACACACAAGTAACACTTAAGTGTTACTTTTGCAAACTAAATTTACATTAGTCATTTTGCAGACACGATCACCCAGAGCGACTAACAAATTAGAGAACATTCGCTGCATCAATAAGAACTAACACTGATCTCCCACTGATCAGTCATGCCACAAATTATGGAAAAGACAGAGTATTTGAATATTCTGCAACTAAAGTATTCGACATCGTTTTAGTATTTTATCACATGTTGGCAGG
Organism: Megalops atlanticus; assembly: GCA_019176425.1. Lineage (NCBI taxonomy): Eukaryota > Metazoa > Chordata > Actinopteri > Elopiformes > Megalopidae > Megalops > Megalops atlanticus. The sequence goes on along the minus strand of CM032875.1, from coordinate 30,450,011 downwards.
TTACACACCCTTCTCTTGCTCCCTACAAAGTTCCACTAGGTGGCAGCTTGATAAGCAAATTTAAATCCTAAAGTCGTGTCTGATACAAACTAATTTCAAACTGCAAAACGCTACTTTTTAAAAGTACCCGGAAGTGAATTTGGCACCATTTCAGTAGCACTAAATGTAGGAAATGATTTTTCTAATTAAATTTCAGTAGCTGAAAATACATAAACAAAAATAACGCCATCCGTCATATTATCAACAAAAATATGTTCCGAATAAAATTATTATATTACGTTTCCTGAACAATACAACTCATAGAAACTTAACATGACAAACACGTGTAGGGTATTTATAATTGGAACTTTTACATCATTGTAGTCAATACATTGAACCAAAACAAAAGTAGATCGGTCACCGCATATCTCAGGCAACCGATTAGTAACGCAAGAAAAACAACAATAAAGTTCGACAAAATCCAATTGTGATATCAACAAAATGACTTCCAATGAAGCGAGAATTTTGCATTTACATATGGTGTGGAAATGTTACCTGACAAGACCTGCATCTCTGTGTTTCTGATTGGCTTTCTCTAGTTCCTGAAATTTATGTCGTTTGCTGCGCTGATTAAGAACTTTGGATACAGATTGTGCTTGCAAGCTGAGAGGTAGGATTCCCTTGAATAATCATTTGTGTGATGTACAATGTTTGCAAGATCTCAAAGTCTACATCGCAAAATGTGATTGACTGACAAAATTAAAAAAAAAAAAGTTTATGCAATTCAGAAGTCATGATATATAAAAGCATGCATTAATGAAACGGAAAAGGCGCGAGGTAAAACAGGTCCAGGCAGGAGAGTTAATTTACGTACTGATTAAACGAGGCAACTTTTTTGATAACTTTAAAAATTCTGAGCTGCAGACTCAAAACAAAATGATTAATGCAGCGTTAATACAAACGTAATCATGATAATTATCAAGATGAGAGACCGAAAACGAGATGTATATGTTTTGGACGCATGGAGACGAGTTTATTTTCTTGTTCCCTCGGCAGCAGTAGTGTATAATGAGTTTGACTGCATACCTTTAACTACTATATCCTCATTCTGCTCCGTTTCGTTACAACAAACAACCTTTTGCTATCTAATCCACTTTTGCACATAAAGCAATGTTTCCATTATCTAAAGAGTTGGGATGCGGCGGTGCGCTCTGATGCCTGTGTATCTTACATTTTGCGTCTTTGTCTGGAGATGATCTTATAGAAAGTTTATTTTTCCTCAGATTCAGTTCTGTGATGACGAGGGTGCTAATCTGTAATTCAGGTACTGACAGAAGAACTCATCTGTTGGTTGATTTTGAGATAGATTTGATAAGCACGAGTCAGAATGCTATACAATCGCCCTAATGTTTACGGTTGATCTGTGTTTTTGAATCAGTTCGTTCACCACCTTAAAGTGAGGAACTAACAATTGTTAAGCGTGGCAATGTGTATTTGCATTTACTTCCTTCATCTGGTGAAACATTATTTGGGACAGAAGAAAGCTCAAGTTACAGGAAACATCGATGGTTGGTTGTGTAGGTCAGTGTACTCCTTTGCTCACATATTTATTTTTGTTTCCCTCTTAAAGGAGCGGTTTGGGAAAAATAGACATTGTATATGTAAAAGCAATGGGAACACTGCAGATATACTGAAACACTGATTTTTAAACAGAAATCACAGTAATGACAGTAACCAGAGGAGGGCAGCTGTGCTGTAATGATGTCAGTTTGCCAATTAATTATTCAGAGGTTTGTGGTTGTTTCTTGTATGTGAAATATGCACACGTAAGCTCATTTCCCTATGCGATCTCATCACAACAGTTGTGTTGACGCTTGACCATCACTCAGTTTCCTGCAAGCCATTCCTTTCACACTGATGTAGTATGGATTACTTATATTGTTTTGAGATGTCATAGAAATAAGTTCATTGGACATTTTTATTTTTAAATTTATTTTTATTCAGCATTCCAATCTGAGGGTTGAATTTATTAACCTTTACTTTGATGAAAATGAGAAACCTGAGTATGTGCTTTTGTCTTTGTTTAAATGCCAGTGTGTCATCCAGCATTGTGGCCCCAGGCATAGAGCGAGAGTGGCATTTTTTGTTCAGATGAAAGCATGGAAGCACATGAAAGTAACTGGTGCATGTCTTCATTAAAAGAAAATAGAAATATGACATTTCAGTATTGAATTATTTGGGTAGATGGATGAGCTTCACCACTCTACAGATAGATTACCTGACTGTATAAATTTTATTAAATTGCCTCCTGCACAATACAGCTTTCCCAAATGCTTAGTTTCTACACAGGCAGAAGTGCACACTGTAACACACAGTTGTGACTGACCTTGAGTTTTTGCTGGGTTTCTATGACATTGGTTCCGAGATGCTCTATAAATGATGTATGATTTATGATACCTATTATAATATGTAAGCATAATATAGAGATCTATGAAGTCATACATATAACTTAGCATGTTGAACAATATGATTGACAAACAATAAAGAGGGGAGATGTCATGATGAATTGGAACATCATTCAGCTTCTGAGAGGCATTTAAAAGCTTAAATATCTGTCATATTCTTGGGAAAATACAGTACTACAAGGCTGTATGATAATTTTACTTTGGGTGAATACCAAAGTAAAATACATAGTTATACATTTATTCATATCAAGGAAATCATCCAAGCTGCAAAATGTATTCAATAAATAGAATAGAATAGAATAGAATAGAATAATTCTTTATTGTCATTGTAACGTTTACAACGAAATTTGAGTGCAAACCTCAACAGTGCAAAGGATCAATAAAAATAAAAAGAGCTTATAAATAAACTATAAAAATAATCTAAAAAGTAAGGCTGTATAAAAGTAAAAAGAGGTAGAACACAAGTAAAAACACACAGATATCTACATTCTGCCAGAAAAAATTGCACAGATCCCTTATTGTAGAGTGAGAACCCTTATTGCACAGTGAAGAACCTTGAACATTTATTGCACAGATCCCTTATTGCACAGTGAATGTGAAACATTATATTTTAGTGGAAATATTTAAAGCTTGTACAGCTGTGGGATAAAAACAGTTTTTGAGTCGGTTTGTCCTTGTTTTAATGGCTCTATACCGTCTGCCTGACGGTAGCAGTTCGAACAAAGGGTGACCGGGGTGGGATGTGTCCTTTATGATGTCCTGGGCTCTCTTGAGGCAGCGGGAACTGTGTAGGTCCTCCAGAGTGGGGAGAGGGCACCCGGTGATTTCCTCAGCAGTCTTGATGACCCTCCGAAGCTCTTTTTTGTGTGCCACAGTGCAGCTGGAAAACCACACACAGAGGCAGTATGTGAGAATGCTCTCTATGGTGGAGCGGTAGAAGGACATCAGCAGTCTCTGGGCGATGTTGTTTTTCCTGAGGACCCTCAGAAAGTAGAGTCTCTGCTGTGCCTTCTTTACCAGTTCTGTGGTGTTCGTGCCCCAGGTCAGGTCCTTCTCAATGTGAACCCCCAGAAAACGGAAGTCGTTGACCCTCTCCACACAGTCCCCGCCGATGATTATGGGTTGAATGTCTGTTTTTTCCTTCCTGAAATCAACGACTAGCTCCTTTGTCTTTGACGTGTTCAGGAGCAGGTTGTTGTCTCTGCACCATACTGACAGCCGCTCCACCTCGTCCCGGTAGGCAGACTCATCGCCCCCTGAGATGAGCCCCACCACTGTGGTGTCATCGGCAAATTTGACAAAGGTGTTGCTGGAGTGGACAGGGGTGCAGTCATATGTATAGAGGGTATAGAGCATGGGGCTCAGCACACAGCCCTGAGGGGAGCCGGTGCTGAGGCTGAGAGCTGTGGAGATGTGGGGGCCTACTCTGACCCTCTGTGTGCGTCCTGTCAGAAAGTCCTTAATCCACAGACACATGGAGTAAGGCAGACCCAGGTCCAACAGTTTACACACCAGTCTGTGGGGGAGGATGGTGTTGAAGGCCGAGCTGTAGTCCACAAAGAGGAGCCAAGCGTAGCTCCCCTGCTGCTCCAGGTGGGTCAGCGCAGCGTGAAGAGCTGTGGCTACAGCATCCTCCGTAGACCTGTTTGCCCTGTTTTATTTTGTGGAAGCTTCACTGAACAGATGTGTTGAAACATGCACCTCCCTCTCAAGGTCTTCCAGAAATTCCCCCTTTCATGGATGTCTGAATGCAGGTACGAGATCACAATATTAGTCTTATGTTTTAGATCTCTCACACTACAGGCTGTTGCATGCTCAGTTTTTTGTCATTAGTCAATTATCGCTGTGTTCAAACCACAAGATCATGTGGAGAGGGCAAAACAAAATCAACTTAAGATTAAGGTTTAGGCTGGAGTCAGTGATCTTCATTTGGATTGAAACACAATGACAATGATAACCCAAGTCGTTCATGGAACAGCCAATGGCTTAACGCCTGTTATATGATCTTAAGAGATAACCTACAGTCACATGCTGCAACCAGACCCTTTTCCTTCCTTCCTATAGCCGTGGTAGGAAAGTTGGTAAGAAGTCTCACATTGGGTGGAGTTGCCATGTGCTATAAATCAAGAGACATCCAGTGCAGATATTGCAGACAAGGACAGCAGATTGTGGTTTCAGCCATTTTGAGGTTTATCAAGTCTTACCCTCCCAGGTTTATCATACTGAGGGAAGAGATGTGAAGCTCAATCCTGGTGATCTCACCCTGCTTCAAAACTGATTTCTGCATTCAAGTACATCAAGCACTTTGTATAACCCAAGACCTTGGTAACTGCAACCTCACTTCAATCATCCTGCTCATAATTTTCTCAGAGGTGTAACTTAAATGGAAGCCAGAACCTAATGAATATTCTTAAACAGAAGTTGGGGATGAAGCTTCCCAATTGAAGTTGCTTCCCAGAAAACAAACATTTTGTATTTTGTATTTTTTTTACTTTCATGTTGAAATGTAAATTTAATATGGAAATACTGGAGTATGCCCTTCACAAATATTCAACAGAATAACTCAAACAAATATATTTTTAATATCTTTAAAATCTCCAGCCATAGTATTTATGTAATAAATATGCTAATGGCACTATGTATGTATATACATACATACACACACACACGTATATGTGTATATATGTCTAAATGGTATATTGTGCTTAGAAAAGACATGCATTAGGTCACTCATAGCGTTTAATGTCACAGCCACAAACGTGTAATTTATAAGCAAAGAATTTATCATAATTGATATTGTGCCCACATTATAATAGCTATAATAAATCACACATCTGTCCAATAGCCTCTTGGAGCCAAAAAGCATAGGAAGCCGGTAGAAGTTCATGGTCTATTACATTATACACAGTGGTCTACACAAACATACACAGTGTTTACTATTGTTAGCTTAGATGCCATCATAACATGTTAAACATCAGGGATCCTTTTCACCCTTTGAGATCAATTTTACTGCAGATTTGCATTCTTCATAGTTACAATGTTTTATTATCAATATTCAAAATGAACAATTTAAGTGGAAAAACTGAGCTAAGCTATACATGTTCACTTGATTCAGAAAGGCACCCTTCATTTACATCATAGAAGCACAAAATTATTTAAAAAGGATTTTGTCACATTATTATTCATTAACTTGAAGCCCTCAGTGGTTGTACTTCCTGCCATTCAGAATGTTCATTTGTCCTAGTTTCTCATCAAGTCCATGATGCATTTGTCCTGCACTTCTTTGAATGACCTGTGCACACAGCTCAATGTGCAGGTGCTGAAAGTGGACATTGCAGTGACTGGCCTTTTCAAGTATTCCAAACATATTCCCCAACCCCAACCCCCCACAAAAAAAAAAACCTTTTGTAGGTAGTGTGACTACTATAAACTCTAGGCCAGGGTGTTCACTTCAGTAGTGTTGTTTAGACTTTCTTCTTTGATGAATTGTTTTAATACACATCCTTTTTGGTAACAAATGGTACTGCTAGCTTTCTAAAAATCTGTGAAAGACGTGGTATCATTGACTAGCTGTCTATGTTCACAAAATAAACACCAATAAAACATCACATTCACTTGAGCTATTTGAGCTGTTTAACCAGAATTAATATTTTTATTATGTTTTGGCATTTTGTGAAATAATTCAGGATATCAAATCATTTTTTGGCAATATGTGGAATTGTGAGGCAGAACCAATCCTGGATCAGTGTACACCATTCAGAGGCTGTAGGGTCTCTCATCAGAGAGGGAGGAGTCGCATTCTGCCTGAGCAGGAAATAAGAGGTAGCCCCTCTGATCACAGACACTTTGGCAAAGGGAGGATCCCCTGACAAAAGGAGGGAGGGATGACGTGATGCACCTGCAGTCGGAAGGGAAGCTCCTTTTTTGTATTCTACAGCATACTGCTGCTGCCTGAGAGAGAGTGAGTGAGAATCAGAGCGAGAGGGAGAGGGAGAGAGAGGAGAGAGGAAAAAGGGGATGAGATCATCGCAGTTTCCAGGCTAATGAATGATGGAGCTGCAAGCAGCGCATGGCTGAGGCACAGGGTTTGTTCCTTTTGCTTGCAAATCAATAGCATCTGCAGACAGGAATACAATTTTCACATTACTGCCTCCCACTGCAGCAGCGGCAGCTTTGGCGTGTAGCGCTTGCCTGGCGTGGATTACCAGCAGATCATTAGTTCATTTACTGTGGCTTCCCTCTCTTCTCCCCCCACCATTGCAGCCACCACCACCCAGGATTCTCTGTCTTCAGGTTTAAGGGATGAACAGTGATGTATGAATGATCCCTTTGAACAATTATATGGTTTCTTCACGGAAAGTAACATTTTTCGTCACAGCATAAGTTTTTTCTTCCCCTTTGGGAGTGCTCTTTTTTCCTTCTCTGTTCCTTGGAGTGGCTGAAACTGTTTGGATAGGAACAACACAATGTTAGGCATGGATGTATGCGAGTTTGGTGGCCAAATTCTTGAGCTGCTTTGGCTAACAGTTTGCTACAAAGGTGAGAACCCCAGAACCCATATAAATCAGTAACTGATAGTGATTTGTAATTTTTTAAAAATATTTAAAGGTATGGGCTTTGAAATGTTGTGTAAAATTAGCTAAATAGTATGCCTGTAAATTGTATTATTGCATTTCTCCCAGTGCTGCACTGTTAAATTGAAGCTCTTGCAGTATAATTTCAGTTTGCCATGTAACATGCAAATGTAGAATTAAATTTCTCTCACTGTTTTCATACATGTAGATATTCTTCTACAAATATGCAGTTAACACAACTGATACTGGCCTCGTTCAAATCAGTGACAAGACCTTCTTTCCTGGCATCTGTGGTAGTGCATGTTGTCTTTCAGAGCATTGTAGTTACATATCTTTGAATCTTGTTTGATTGGGCTACATTCTGCAGATACTCATGTTTCTGTAGTTACGGGTTCAGTAGTGTGGCACGGTCTGTGAGAAGCTCCCTGCTGTGCACCATCTTCTCTGCTGCAGTAAAGTGCCTGCTGCCTCTGAATCTATGTCATGGGAAGGAGAGAGATGTAAAAATGCAATATGGGAGAGGAACAGGTGCTTAGGTGTGCATTCACATGTTCTTCTCTGTGTCGTCTCAACCTGTGCTTTGTAGTTAAGTGGAGATGTCGTGACTGGGATGGGAAAAGCTCAGGGAATTGAGGGCAGTTGGTGCTGGGGAAGAGCCATGAATATTGCAGGAGTGTTAATCATAGGTTGGCCTGGTTCTCGGAATCCCCAAAGTCTGAGGTCTGTGAGATGATCTGAAGCTGAGGTAGGCTGATGCAGAGCTCTTGGAGAGCAGGTGTTGGTCATCTAAGGCCCACGTGGCTCTGTGCTTCTCAAGACTGCTGAACCTTTCAGGTTCATTCCCGGTGCTAAAACTTTTTGTTTCATATCAACATGATAAACCTTTCAGTTTAAGATGGTGATAAAGCTATCCATTTCGTATGAAATGATAAAGACTTTAGTTTAATACACAAATGGAGCAGATCTGTGAGGAAATCACAGGATGGATCATTCTGTATCAGCATGACATGTGACAGAGAACAATTCAATCATCTTATTAATTATCAGCTATTAGGTCACATGTACAATAAATAAATAAGGATACAATTCACTGCCTTCATTAGCCATGGTGACCTACAGCTAATACAGCAGTATGGCTATATACTGTTTTTTTATAGCACAGACCTGTAGCTAATCCCAGAAATGTACATGTGCCTTGTAGGAGTCTCACCAAATACACCATTGCATAGATACAGATTATCTTTAAAAGAAAAAAATTACAACAGGATAATCTGGTTTGATGGTAACATCACTTGAGGGTTAGGGTTAAGGTTAGGGTCCAAGAAGAGCTAAACAGAACAGGGGGTGTGGTACTGATACTAACATGGCAAATGTGGTGGTATTACACAATACAGTACCTACCCAGCCAAATAGCTTGGTTGATAGCAAGCCAGCCATGTTTCTTGCAAGTATGCAAGTCAGCCATACCTTTTGTTTCTATCCTGCAAGGCAGCCACATGTTTATACCATCTGAGACCTGCCCCACCCAATGGATTTGTCTGTTTTCAAAACAAAAGTATTTATCTGATGTTGCATGTTGTACTGTGAAATAAAATAAACTTTTCTGTCGCTAATGTCTGCATAGTGTACTGCAAAATGCAAGAGTCCTTAGTCTGATAGGTAATAACAAGCTAAAATAGCTACTGTATACAGGTCTGACAAGTTACCTCCCTGTTGCACTGTACATGTTATATTGTACATTTCAATAAATGGGAAATGTTGAAGAGACTAACCAGCATTGTAGCTAAGCAAAACTTTAGACACACATAGATAGATGGATGGATAGATAGGTACAGATATATATCTACCTGGTTGTTACCTTGGCATATATACTAGCTACTGTTGAACACTAGCAACCAGACATACAGATTAGCAAGTAGCTAGCTACTTGTGGTGCTAAAATAGAAGATGTACACATTTTGTTTTTTAAGCAACCTGTATGAAGCCACACTATGTTTGATGCTAGAAGGCAGCCATCTTTTGCAAAATGTGAGTTTAAATGTTGTTGGTCAGGACAATTCAGCTGTGTCATTATATAATATTAGTCTCTTCCTGCAGCAGTAAATATTTATTTTCAAAGGGAAAGTTATTTTGCTGAACTAATTATATGTACTATGTAATGCTGACTAATAACAAATAATAATAATCGTATTGTTTATTTTAGGCTAAACTTGAACATGACACAAGAAACCAAGAGTAAATCAGTCATATCATTAATTATATTATCAATTATTCAGTCATATGTAGCAATGCAGTGACTAAAGAATCCAGTCCTTTTTTCCTGTGGCTTTGGTCAGTTATGGCAAAACTATGCCTTGTCAGCATGCTAGCTATCAAAATACTGATTTTAATTTAAATTATAGTGGGCTATAGACATAATAACTGGTCTTTGATTATATCTTTTCCCAGGGTATTAGTGCAGTTAATAGTACTAATAGTACTATTAGTATTAGTGGTTGGGTGCACTATTCAGCCTAAAGGCAGAGGATGTCTTTTGTCCTTAACATTTTAGATTGTGGCTATAAGAAAGCATTGATCAATGCTCTTTTAATTCTGTGTGCTTCTTTTTTTGATTGTAGTGGATATCTTTTTCGATAGGGCAGTATTATTATGAGCTGTAAGCATGGTCCTTCTAGATGATGATTGTGTGGTCTCACCATGTGGTGAAGGTTGTAAATAACACCAAGTCATTGCAAACAGAATGTAAATGGATTACCACAGTGGCATGCACTGATGTCCATTCACCTCATTGCTGTAACCATGGATATCCATCATTAACACAGGGCATTAAAAGGTCCCAGAGATAAGGTATGATGTCATTGTTTAATGTCTCACAGTCCATTGGCACCTTCAGATTAGTGTTGGGTGTGATTAGACACACTCTCTTTGTGGAGAACTGTTAGGGTAATTGATGAAATGAGATGGCTGTGTCTGGCTGAGCTATCAAAACAAATTTAGTACTTCCCTTTAACAATCTATAAGCTCTGGAAAATAGCCTTGCATGGAAACAGGTGTGCTCCTGGTTGAGTATAGTAGATTGACAGTTTTCCTGACAAGATGTGACAACTATGACAATTTACAACTTCTGAATGGAATTTGCTAATTAGGACAGCTTTTTGTCCACATTAATCTGAGGATGCTGAATTGTCTTTAGAAATAATTGCAACTAACAGGCTTTAGACACAATTTTATATTAAAACATTGCTATATTAGTGGCTGTGGGTTATATGCAGGTTCATTGCATGAACAAAAAAAATATTCAATGGAAGTATTTATTTGCTGTTGTCAGTATGAAAACGGGCATTTCTACTTCTAAATCTGCTTAGATGTGAAGTTCCCAGGACCCATGGTTTGCAGAGAGAACGGGGTCTGTGTGCTTAATGTCAGGTGAACTGCTGTGCAAAAAATAGGCCCACTGAAGATCATGAAGTCATGTGTCCATGGGAAAGGAATAGAGTCATGTTTTGTAGAATGTTTGACAAAGGTTTTGTTACAGTAAAATGCATTGGCATCAGTGTGGGCACAGCGTTCAATATCATAATATTCAGCAAGAGGTAACATTTTCTCCCTGTCTTCTTTGTAGATATCATGGGCGATAAGGAGGCAGAGAAACAAGTGCATGAAGAGGATGACTCTGATCTGAATTACCAGCCACCAGCACAGAAGTCTTTGGAGGAGATTCAGAACTTGGACAAGGATGATGAGAGCCTGAACAAGTATAAGCAAGCTCTGCTGGGGTCCGGACCTGTTGTGGCTGGTGGGTTGTCATGCCCACTGTTGGGACATCCTGACAAATGCTGTTCTCCATATGCCTTTCCTGGGCTTCCTTGCTTGTATCTCATCTCCACTGATAAGAATTCCTGAGCATTGTCAGTAGGCTTAGAGTACACAAAGGACACAGTGGGCCAATCAATATGCACAGGTTCTTATCTGATGGTCTGGTGCTAGGGAGTGTTCAGTGGACAGTGCTCTACAGAATATTTTACATTTTACAGAGGCTCTGATGGGAACTGAAGTCTAGATTGTTTCAGCACCTCTGCAGTATGTTTTGTGGTACACAGACTGTAGCCCATACATTCACTGTTTGCCAAGGTCATCATAGAAAACCGGTTCAGGAAAAAATCCACTGATAGTACTGAAAGTGCAGATACATTAGGTCTCTCTTTTGTCACTGAAAATTTAAGGGAACAGTAAAACAATAAAATAACAGTAAAACAGTAAAAACAATAAATCAAAAACAATAAAAATGTTATTTGAAAAAAATCAAGGGTAGTTAAAGAATATACATTTCTGTTTCTGTATGAACTGCAGTTCATCATCGTGTCACATAACTATGGGATACAATTAAAAGTGCTGACTCTTTTTGCAGGCTATTAAATTTCTCTGTCGAATGGATTTTAGCCAGCCCATTCTAAGTTACTATGACCGTATTTAACTCTGGAGATCTGCAATATTCAGCAGGACCTATTATAATACATCACATTCATGCCATGCTTTAGTGCTGTAAATTGCAGGGTAAGTATTTGACTGATTTGAGTGATGTATAGGGAATAAAGACAGAGTGCAGCAAACTCTATGTAAGTAGTATAATATCATGTAATAGTAAGGCCTATCTGAAAATGGTAAGATCTGTGTTTTTAATTGATCCAAATTGATTTATCCCAAATGTAAAACATCGCTATGAGAGCTTTGTCTTGTTTTAATTCATACAGTGGAATACTGCATGTGCATGCAATACAAACAATTGGTAAATTTTTTAGGGAGTTCAATGAATGGATGTATATTCAGTATGTTTCACCTATTATGAACACATTTCATCTTGATTATGGAACAACAACACAGACTTTGTAATGATGGTCTGTCTCAGCACTGGTATAGTGGCAGCGCTGTTATGGGAATGCAATACCTACAGCTAGTCTCATTTGCCGAAGCCAGATCACATGGCTCGAATATCAGTAGGTAGTGGACTTTGATTATCTGATTAAATTCAGCCTGAGTGCTTTGTTTCATGAACAATAATGTACAGGCACATTGTATTATAAGAGTGAAAGTATTCATCAGTCTATCCACTCTACAATAATATGAGGTGCAAAACACCTGCACTGAGAGCGCCCCAGTATCTTGTCAGTTCAGCAGTCATACTCTGTGCTTTGTTGCAGATCCCTCTGTCCCTAATGTTCAGGTGACACGACTGACCCTTGTGTGTGACCAGGCTCCTGGACCCATCACAATGGATCTTACAGGTAAGTGTTCCAGGCTTGGACTTCTACCCTCCCCCCTGGTGTTCATTTATGAATAGGTTTACCCCAAAAGATGTTCAGTCATTGAATGTTTGCGAAGGTTTATCTAAAAAATATACAAGCATGTCATGAGAGAGATGTTTGTTTAGAGGTCGTAGTTAGAAGGTTGTCTTGGCATGAGATTGGAAGATATTGACCTTAAGGTAATGCTGTATGTAATGCTGGCCATATCAGAATTTTGTCTGTCTGAAAATTGTGAGGTGAACTATGGCTTTAGAATGTGATTTACAGAAAACGGCCAATGCTTGGTGTAATACAGCTCAGGGAAATATTGGTAATATATATGGTGAAGTTGTTTACTGCCATCAGGTACTTGCAAGAATGGTTAATAGTAGTTATATGTTTTTTTTATTATTTTTACTTTGTGGTGAGGAGTTGAAGTTGGTTTTATTTGTTTTGACATAGATGTAAATGCCATAAGTATTTGTGATTTATGTTTGATTCATACCTGTTGACTTTTTTGGTTTTTGTTCAAATGCTCCAAGAAAAGGCACAGCACAACCTGAAAGAATTTCAAATTTCTTATATTCAGCTCTGTCCAACCTGAGAGTCAGAAGGCATTTTTTCTAGAAACTCTTTTTGGTGGATATATTTTGCACTCTTTGCTAGGGTTTTTAAGCCAGACACAATTTGGCAGAGCCATTGTGCCTCATACCTTTGGTTGTACTTTCTTCTGTTATACTGTCCCCCAGGGCCCTAAATGCACATTATTAGGGGGTCATGCCACCCAGAAAGCCAGACATATTAGTGCCATTTGCAGAGTGACTCAGGAGAGGTTTCTTCCATAGAGCTTATTAATTGTAAGTGAGCAAATGTGAGTCTCACCACACATTTACAAAGTAAATATGAGAGACCTGATGGCTGCATACATTATGAATTTAAATGCTAAATAAGTCCAGAAGATTCCTTGTTTGATATTGTGTATATCCCCATTATTTAGTGGACTCTATTGACCAAAGCTCCATGTCAGGCTATTCTGAAATGTAGTGAAGCAATGCTTTGGTTTCAATTCAGGTGATAGTATGATAGCATGAGACAAACGCAGGGACTAAAAAAAGTACATTTTTACCTGTGGTTCACTACTTCATAATCTAGAAAAGGAGATACGAGGCAGTTATGTTACTGTACCTCAGCAGTATTGCAGTGTTTTCCCTGCCTTGTCCTCTGTCTTATGAAATGCGGCTTCTTCCATGTGAATGGTGATGCTAGAGCAAAAGGTCCCTTGGTTGCTAGGCAATTGAATGATCTCCGCAGTTCCTGTCACTTCCAATATTCAAAGAGGTCCGACCCTACCCTGCAGTACTGTACCCTCCTCTCCCAAAGCTCAGCTCTAGACAAGCTGGTTTGTGTCATGAGTACAGCCTCTTGTGAACAGAAACCGAGTTATCCTTCGTGGTATCATGCATGCCCTCATGCTTAACTAGAATTGAAAGGGAATGCTATTACTGGAAAATACACAGGATATTCTGAAATTCTATGAGAGTCTCTTCTGTTGCCTTTTCTATAAACTCCATATCATATGGCGGCAAGGGTTATTTCACTGAGATTAGTTTGAATTATATCAAAATTGAGGAGTTCACTAATGTAAAGAATGCCATGTATCTTAAACACCAGTCATTATGTAACATTGTTTATTTGTTAGAAGATATCTATATTCATTCAGTTCTATATTAAACTTAAGTTTGTCTTATAAAACTGCATTTTTGTCAGAGCAATTGAGGTGAGGTACACCTTCTAAAGGGTACAGTTATCCCTTCTGAAATATTTAAACATACATTGGAATGCCTGTCATTATTAACGTTTTGTATCAATGTGCATTTGTGGTATAGCTCGATATTTCAGGTAAATCTCTCAGATTTAGAGCAGTTTCTGTAATTAGTTTTCCACTTCATCCATTGCACATTAGAAACTGTGAACTAAACAAAAAAATGAAAATGAAGAAAGTTTCAACAGATGTGATTGTGTCATTTGCCAGGGTGCACATATTCATGTCAATACATGTATATACATGTCATGACACATAAACATGTATATGAATGTGTGTATGGCCTAATTGGTTGGAACCTTTCGATTGCTCCAGGATTATCTGTAATTCATAATCATTTATAATGTAATGTGATGTGATGTGAGGGGTGTACACTGGAATGATTCTCAGATCACTTACATTTGTATTTATATATGTATATGTTTTATTTATACATGTATTTTTATAATTACAGTTCACATGCATAATTATTAAACAGTGGCACAGTTGCTGGGAAAATCTATCCATCTGAATAATTCCATATTAAGAACAGATTTTGCCCACTTAGGGTCATAAAATACATACAAGCTCATTAATTTCATGACAAGTTGTAAAATGCTTGCCTGTTAAAATGTTGAGGTGTTTTCATTTTTCAACATAAATATAGTTTTTTATTGCTAATGTCTTTAAGGAATATTGTTCAAGAATATGGCTTGCAGTACATTTAAAATGTTTCATTGATAGAAATGTTTTCTATATCTTGTTCTTCCGGGCTCTTTACATTTTCAGTCCATTTATCATTCTGATGAATAGCTCCACGATACACAAAAACACTGAAAATGTAGCCCCAGATCTGCTACTGCCTGACAGTGAAATATTAAAATTTTTTAAGCTCACAGGCTTCTTCTCTCATTCCTGCATATCTATATTTCATTTCAAAGGTATATTTCATTATAAAGGCTGGACAAAAGTCAGCCATCTTGCAGTGCATGTGCATGTTGATAAAATACCCGCGGTTGGTTATTCAAAAAAGGTGAACAGACAGCTGTTAGTCTTCAGCACAGCACGGAAACTTGCTGTTTTGTATGTACAATTGAGGGAGGGTTTTTATGTTTTGTGAACCTTGACATAATTCGCTTTGAAGGCATGAAGTTTAAGTGCATTCAAGTGCAAGTGGTTTTGTAGCACGCTTCCAAAAATGTTGTTTTCAGTGCCCAGTCAACAGTTGGTGACCTTACGTAAAACCAGTTAAAATTCTAATCTTTTATTGAGAATTCAAATCTTGGAACTACCGTTTAATTTTTCTTGCTTCAAAGAGGGATGGGATTACATCATAATGATGACTTGCACTAATTCTAAAAATAGCCCATTGTCCTTTTTCCAAACGAGCTGATGGAACCTGAGAAAGTGGATACATCACATTTTATTAGTTGTGTAACCAGTGAGCAAGCCATATTAGAAAATAATTCAGTGAGGCTTTATATAGCATAAAGAGACAGGCACTTAGGAGAGGAAGGAGCTCTGTTTACATCGGCTAAACTGAGAATGAACAAACAACTGAGAAATGCCAAGTCACTGCTACTCAAGGCTAACTGGTTGAGGCTCTTGTTTTCAGTCTCTATATATAGATGTGTGGGTACTTTATATGTATAAACGTTATATTCTGGTACTGAAGGCTGCTCACTAGAAGGAAAGGAATGCTGAGACCTTGCCTAACAGGTTTCATTTTCCTGGTAATATGAAAAGGAAGCCTGTTGAGGCAGCCTTCCTGACACATAACAGGGCTTTAGTGAGGCATTTGCCTCACGGATCTCTTAATTTGGCTTAGCTTTGTTTTTATTAACCTGAAATTTATTACAACATGTTGCCTAAAGGAAGGACCCATCAGGACCCACAGGCAGAATAAAATCGTCCACCCTGACAACCACTAAATATGCACAGGTTTTGATAAACTGGCAAACTGTTGAGATTCCATTAATTGGGACTCATCAGCTTGATGTAAACTAGGCTTTAATCATAAAAAACATATTTTTAAAGCATGAATCATGTTGATTTGAAAATTCAGTCTGCTATATTCCATAAAGAGAAGGAAAGGTTAGCCTACAGCAATGTACAAAACCACTATTAGCTTGTATTGCTAGTTATTAGAACAAATTAAAATATTCTCAGTATGGATACCCACTATATCAAAGGTGAGAAACAACCATTTGAATTTGAAATGTATGGTTAATCTCAGTGTATTTGTTCATTTTCTTGAAGGTTTTTTACAGTAGTCCATAGTCCAGTCACTTCTGTTTCTTTGTGAATCAGAAGAAATAATCGGAACACATATTTCTCACCTACGCTTTAGCTGAGATCTTTATCTACTTCCTGTTCCCTCTGGTTCTGGCTGGCTGCTGTGTGGTTGTGTGGCTAGTGCTGCAGACTCCCCACCCTTATGTCCTCTGTGTGTCCATTATAAAGTACTTAAGGAAGATTGAATGCATGATTTGATTACACAACAATTACCGTTTTTTACTACTTCCTTGCAAGTAGGCTTTCACAGTGAACCCAATGACTCAGAAGTAATCAAAAACTTATGTATAAAAAGTTAATGTATTTTTTTATATACCTTATAGTCATATTTTGGAGCTCACAATACATGCACATTCTTTACAGTAATAGTTTACATTGTATAATTTGTCTTTCCCTTTACCATAAATCACATATTTGTTGGTCAGTAGAATTTTGAACGGCTAATAATGCATCTCCTTTTCTCATCACAGCCTGATTTTTCTGTTCCTGAAGTTAATGGATATGTGGGTATGTGGATGACCGATGGAGCGTGCACAGTACTTGGACAGTGCCTGTGATGTGTTAGTGGTTGTTGTCCTGCAGGTGATCTGGAGGCTCTGAAGAAACAGAACTTCACCATGAAAGAGGGGGTGGAATACAGGGTGAAGATCCACTTCAAGGTGAGCGCATGCAGGACGTGAGCATCATGCTCTGTGCTGGCTGATACTGGCTTACCCGTTCATCTCCACAATGCCTAAATCAAGTTTATAGCAACTACAATAATAATCATGTTGGTGATCAAGTCTTTACAGGCACTGCTCTGTATTTGCTTGCTGGAGCAAAATGTGTCAGGCTGTTGCTGTTAAATTAAAAAATTCCTAATCAGTCTTAGCAAGTTTGCACAAAGAAGCATAAGAATGAAGTTTAGCGAAACAAAGAGGAGGCTGTGCATGTTATATGTTAATTACAAGTTACAGGTCAGGAAATTGGATTATGTAAGTGATGGTCATAGACCGGCAAATGTGAAGACTACAGACATTTGATCTGTAATGGTGTATAAGTTAGTAAAATTATGATGGTTTTTGTCTCATAGTAGGCAAATTGGCTCATTATGCATCGTCTTGCTTCTCTGAAAATATTTGCAGCTGTTGAGTCTTGAGCTTTCCTGACTTTCTGGCCACAAGCCAATTTCTCATGTTAATTAATAATGTTCATATTTCTTCCAAAATGTGGTCCTTATTCAAAAGTCTGCTCTAAAGTGTACCATTGAATGCACACATACTCTCCCAAGTTATAAAATATGATAATATTCTCTTAAAAAACCAAAGCCAATTCCTGGCTGTAACTTTGGGATTTTATGTTGAACTCTGCTGGCTTTGTAGATATGTTGTCTAATGGTCTGTTGCTCTTGAACCACAATGTTTGAATGTCACTCACAACATTAATGTAAAGAATCAAGCAATGAATAGATGCAGAACAATATTCTGG
The DNA here is from genome assembly GCA_019176425.1 of Megalops atlanticus. Lineage (NCBI taxonomy): Eukaryota > Metazoa > Chordata > Actinopteri > Elopiformes > Megalopidae > Megalops > Megalops atlanticus. The sequence continues at coordinate 30,432,148 of CM032875.1, read as the reverse complement.
ATGAATTCCAGCTGCAGCTGAAACATTCTCTTTATTCTTAACTTGAAGGTGTTCTGTGGGTTTTGATGTGATCAATGCAAAAGCCCCACTGGAGAATTAGAACCCTACTCCTAGCTAACTGGACTGGGAGCGCACATAGAGAAAGTATCTGGTTAAAAGGAAATCAAAGTCCTTTTAAAAGGCCTATTAACTGTCACAGTACTTAAATTACTGTGTGTATTTAATTGCCATTATGTGAAACAGTGTTCCACAGGCAATTTCTGAAAAGATCCAGAGTGTGGCAAGAATAACTAAGTGCTAACTAAGAGGACATCTGGTGGCAGTTTGGTGTTACAGCAGTTTCACGTGGCAAAACATGAAACATGATTTTGGTCGTATGAGTCCAGTTCAAACCTAATAATTGTTGCTACAATTAATTTTGTTTTGTCTGCTACAACAGGTCAACAGGGACATTGTGTCAGGGTTGAAATATGTGCATCTGACATATAGGAGGGGCCTGAGAGGTAAGAATAACTCTTACATGATGGCACATAAAAATTTATGGTCTGAAAAAGGACATATGAAAGTGCTTGCATTTTTTTCATTGTTTGTCTCTAAGTCCAATGTGTTGATAGTCTTATTACACTATGCATGAGTTATCTGTATATGCTGACCAGCTCTTTGCTTCCCACAGTGGACAAGTCTGTGTATATGGTGGGAAGTTATGGGCCACGTGCAGAGGAGCACGAGTTCCTAACCCCCACAGAGGAGGCCCCCAAAGGCATGATTGTACGAGGCAGCTATCACATCAAGTCCTACTTCACAGATGATGACAAAACTGACCACTTGTCCTGGGAGTGGAACCTGCAGATCAAGAAGGACTGGGATGAGTAGCACCTCCCTCTCAGAGCCCCCCAGCAACACAGTACGTGTGTGAAAATGGTTCTTTAAAAACTGGAGGTACACGCTAAATAATGACAGACAGTGTGGAGAAAAGAGAACCGAATCGAGATCAAAATCCAATGTAAAGGGGTGAAAAAGAAGAATAAAGCCTCCTGTTTATACGTGGTAGTTTGTATTTTAGACATATAGGTAATACAACTGAATGCTTTTGTTCTTTCAATGCTAGTACTTTATTGTTAAGTGCTGTCCAGGACCTGTTAATAACTTCAATGAGTGCTTGAGTATAAACTGCACATGCAGTGGATATCTTCTTGTGTCATGTGCCGTATAAACACAATCTATAGAAAACTGCATAATGTAAATGGAGTTACAGTCCTACAAATGCACCCGATGAGTATTGCGTGAACTGAAATGTTTTAAATGAAACTAGATTTGTAAACATCTGCTCTTGGGCTCCTTTTCAAGATGTTATCGTGCATAAACTGCTAGTGAAAGCTCTAGTTGAATGTCCTTGTGGAAAATGTTGTTTGTGACATATTCCATGTTTTAGCTGTGTGAATCCCCTTCAGGTTTCACTCAGGTTTCATTCTCCTGCTCTTGGTCTTTCATGCCAGTGCGATTTGTCTTGCTCAATATGAATAATAGAGTGTTCTTGTTTTCAGAAAATAAATACTCTCAGAATGATAATAATGAAGATGGCAGACAAAAAATAAAAATTGCTTCACATACAACCTCAACTGTGTTTGACTGAACCTGGTTTTGGTTTGTTTTTGACAGGCAATGTACAACAGAAATACCTTCTACTTATAGCGTATGCAAGTGTAACACTGAATTAGTAATATAATGTACCATTTACAAGTGTTCATGATATATTAATAATGAGAACAATTAAAGATTTGGATATATATTGAAAGATATTTAGCATGAATATTTCCATAGAAGAAATCTTTTTATCTCTGGCTCTCTTGCAAGTTCAGTGGTCCATGTAACCAATGCAACATTTCACCTCATGTATGTGGAAAAAAATGGAATCAAGTGTCATGAAAATACCATACACAGAGTATGACTCCATACTGACTGATATTTTCCCTAACTATATTTCTTAAAAAAAAAAAAAAACTATACAAAAAACATTTGGCAATGTGCAGGATGTAGTCTGAAAACTGCAGTCATTACCAATGTTTTGATGTGTTATGAAAAAATAGAACATTCTGGATGTTAGAGAACCCAAAGGTATATATTGCAGTATATTTTGGTTCCTGAAGCATCTTGTGTTGTTGAGTAAAGTTAACCTTTAATGAGTCACTGATTTCTGGTACAGACCAAACAATGTTTGTAAGATTATTTTTTAAAAATGGGCCTCCAGCCATTCAGCTAACCTGTCAAGCATTGTTTTTTGCTTTTGTACAAGAACATCATTTCTTCCAAAGGCTAAAATATTTCTGTCTTGTCATTAATTGGCTGTAATTCCAGAATTTTCATTACTGCTAATACCAAACTTGAGGCATGTTTGTGGTAATCTCGTTTCATGTTCTATAGTTAGTGGCAAGCTAGGTAAAATTCTGTTTAGAGAGTATGTACAACACAATTCAGCCTAAATTCCTGATATTTTTAATATTTGATTTAAGAGGAGAGCCTCTAGAGCTATAAAATCATGACATTTCAATTCAAGATGGCCAGGAGACCAATCAAAATTCAACCACTGGGAATTTTGAAGCATATTTCAGGTAAAGGTCTTTTAAGACATGCTCTGTAATAGGTGATAAGTGGTGACAGGGTGAAGTTCATATGTCAGATTTCTTCCATACCAATCAAACAGTTTATGAGGAAAAATCCAGGATGTCTGCCTTACTGTGTATCCTACAGCATAGGTGTAGATTTAGGTAGGGATGGTAGGGACAGAGGTCAAAAACCCCAGCTTCAGAAAAATAAAAGTCCTACCATGTATTTGTTCTAGCCATTCACTAAACAAGGTGATTTCACTAATTAGCTCCTCTACCTGGCTGAAGAGTTGTGCTAATTAAATTCAGCTGGTGTAGTGCATGGGTGGAACAAATACGTGGCAGGACTTTTACTTTCTGAAGCCGGGGTTTTCCACCGGTGTCCCTACCATCCCTACCTAAATCTACGCCTATGTCCTACAGTTTTGATTATCTCATGGCTGACATCAGACATAAGACATAAAATATCTGAAAAATTCAACTTTCCAAGGTAGAAAAAATACCAAGAAATCAATGAAATGCCTTTATACTCAGAATTATATTAGTACTTTTATACCTTTTGTAGTGCAGTCCACCAAAGTGATTACCCTGTAATGTATGTCAAACACATCAATTGAGGCTGTTAACCATCTCCATATAAGGACCAGCCTGATAGTTCTGAATTTTAATCTGCAGTTCTTTTAACTAATTCAGTCAAAAGTATTTATTTTTGATGACAAAGAACAAGATGTCATTATTGTTCCAATTTATTTTACGTGTATACTCTGAAGAATAGTCTGTAGTGATCTTTCAGGCTGTCTGAATCAATGTAGTATAGTTTACTTGATATAAATTTGTGTTCAGAATGCTATTCATTCTGTGTTATAAAGAAATATATGTATTCACTATGTACTGAATTTATTGAAGACATACATTAACAATTTTAATTTCCAATGGGTCGCTTGATTCCCTGTTGACGTCTGTGAGTGCAATTAATATGAATTGTATCGTAACGTGTGGGTTCTAATTTTGTTGATAACAATGGTCCGGCACTAAAATTCCTGCCAATAACAACGTTGTTCGAGCTTTACACGGTAAGTTTGTCCTAAAAGGGCTTCCATACAAAGACAAGTCTACATTGCGAAGTGGTTCCGGAGAGAGTGCTTTGTGTGCACGCTTTAGCCGCCTGTTTACATAATTTTATGTCTAGAAGATGTCGTGGTAACAGGGATATAAGGTAACGAAATATTGAAAGATTCGGGTGTGGTGTATGTAGAAATTCAATAAGGATTTTTCGTACCAAATAAACTTAAGCCCTTGCTTATTTTTGCTAGGCCTCGGCTCATGTCTAGCAGCCTCGCCCTCGCGGTCGGGCTGAGTTTTGAATCTAGTTACGGGAAGTGCAGCGTTAGCTGGTTAGCTAGCAAGTGAGGGACAGAGATGGGCACCGATGAGCGATAAAAATATTTAAAATATTCTCCTTGGGAATCGTTGTATAGATGAATGCCTGAAATATTTGAAATATATGTTGAATTCTCATTTAGTGGACGTTTGCTTGCTGTCGACATTAAATTAGGCGAGGCTAGTTTGCATGTTATCTCTGGAGCGCCTTAGTTTCCTTCTAAGTTCCGTTAGTAAATGCTAGTTTAAGTTAAGTCTTAGCTCCCTAAATATGTTGCTTGAGGCTTAATTTTTGCAAAACTGACGGTGTTGCTAGATAGTTAGACTAGTTCTTTTATATAGCATACCCATTTAGCTGAAGTGACTGGCTCAGGCTCACTGATAACATCAGTAAAAGTTGGGTAATTTAGCTGCACAGTGTCCTGTCGATTGCCATATACACTCACCGGCCACTTTATTAGGCACACCTGTCCAACTGCTCGTTAACGCAAATTCCTAATCAGCCAATCACATGGCAGCAACTCAATGCATTTAGGCATGTAGACATGGTCAAGACGATCTGCTGCAGTTCAAACCGAGCATCAGAATGGGGAAGAAAGGTGATTTAAGTGACATTGAACGTGGCATGGTTGTTGGTGCCAGACGGGCTGGTCTGAGTATTTCAGAAACTGCTGATTTACTGGGATTTTCACGCACAACCATCTCTAGGGTTTACAGAGAATGGTCCGAAAAGAGAAAAATATCCAGTGAGCGGCAGTTCTGTGGGCGAAAATGCCTTGTTGATGCCAGAGGTCAGAGGAGAATGGCCAGACTGGTTTGAGCTGATAGAAAGGCAACAGTAACTCAAATAACCACTCGTTACAACCAAGGTATGCAGAAGAGCATCTCTGAACGCACAACACGTCGAACCTTGAGGCAGATGGGCTACAGCAGCAGAAGACCACACCGGGTGCCACTCCTGTCAGCTAAGAACAGGAAACTGAGGCTACAATTCGCACAGGCTCACCGAAATTGGACAATAGAAGATTGGAAAACGTTGCCTGGTCTGATGAGTCTCGATTTCTGCTGCGACATTCGGATGGTAGGGTCAGAATTTGGCGTCAACAACATGAAAGCATGGATCCATCCTGCCTTGTATCAACGGTTCAGGCTGGTGGTGGTGGTGTAATGGTGTGGGGGATATTTTCTTGGCACTCTTTGGGCCCCTTAGTACCAATTGAGCATCGTTGCAACGCCACAGCCTACCTGAGTATTGTTGCTGACCATGTCCATCCCTTTATGACCACAGTGTACCCATCTTCTGATGGCTACTTCCAGCAGGATAACGTGCCATGTCATAAAGCTCGAATCATCTCAGACTGGTTTCTTGAACATGACAATGAGTTCACTGTACTCAAATGGCCTCCACAGTCACCAGATCTCAATCCAATAGAGCACCTTTGGGATGTGGTGGAACGGGAGATTCGTATCATGGATGTGCAGCCGACAAATCTGCAGCAACTGCGTGATGCTATCATGTCAATATGTACCAAACTCTCTGAGGAATGTTTCCAGTACCTTGTTGAATCTATGCCACGAAGGATTAAGGCAGTTCTGAAGGCAAAAGGGGGTTCAACCCGGTACTAGCAAGGTGTACCTAATAAAGTGGCCAGTGAGTGTATTCCTGTGTTGTGTATCAATAACATGAAAACCTGTTTCTGCACCATTCAGCCATGAGCGATATCCGCCATTCCCTCCTGAGGCGAGATGCCCTTAGCGCTGCCAAGGAGGTGCTGTATCACTTGGACATTTATTTCAGCAGCCAGCTCCAGAACACCGCTGTCCCCATTGTGGATAAGGGCACCATCGAACTAGTGGAGGAGTTCATCTTCCACGTTCCAAAAGACCGCAGTGTGCAACCAAAGGTAATGTTGTGAAAACAGCTTTAGTTCTTCTGTTTATTTTAATATTGGTGAGCCTTAAACCTTGCACATAGCATCTTGTTTACGTGCAGCTCTTGCACTCTACTGGGATGTGAATGTACATTTAAAGCACTTAACAGAAATGACTGAAAATCATGTACATTAAGGACTTCACTTGTGAACAACTTGACTAAGCCAGTAAATGTCTTTTGTCACTAATTTCCAAAACATGTATTGTTTGCAAAAGGACATTTAACTGAATATGTAGAGAATAGTGGATTGCACTGATTACAGTACAAGTGTAGCTTTTTAACCTTGTGTACATGTATTAGAAAAACATTTTCTCTGTACTTGTACTTGAAGTTGTTCAAAATACTGTTACCTTGATCAGCTGTATTCAATATCTGATTTTTTTGAACTTGATTTTTAGAAGACCTTTGAGCTTTAAAATGGAAATACAATGCTAATGCTTTGGAGGCTGGAGTGTAAAGGAGGATAATATATCCAACTGTAATGTGCTTACCTTTTTGTCCTTTTAAGTTAACTGTCATTTTGTTTGTGTTACCGCACAGAGGATGAACTGCGTTCAAGAGCTGCAGTTGCTGGAGATCATGTGCAGTTACTTCCAGGAGCAGAGCAAGGATGCAGTCCGACAGATCATCTTCTCCGCTCTTTTCAGCCCCCAGGGCAACAAGGCTGATGACAACAGGATGGCTATGCTGGGCAAATTGGTGTCCATGGCAGTGGCTGTCTGCAGAGTGCCAATTCTGGAGTGTGCTGCGTCATGGCTACAGGTTAGCGAAAGTGTTAAAATAACTGATTAATCGCAAGTCAGTTGTTATAGAAGACTGGATAAGCTTTTCTGTTCCCACTATTCCAGTGTCAGCAGTTTTTCTCTTTTTTTTGGAAAATGTCGATGAAAGAAATGTGCAGTTTGTGGAGATGTAATATTTTGCCTGGTAGGGAGACAAGTAAACATTGGGAAAGACATGTATTTTTTCTAAGTCCCAAATTGCACAATGGGATAACTCCTACATTGGAAAATAAACAGTAAAATGTCTGTAACTTGCTACAGTTCAGAGATGTCTTGATGTGAGGCTGTTAAGCCTCTTGGTGGATAGCTTGGCTCATCTTTATGTATTCAGAGCTTGATAGGTCATGATTTCCTCTATGCAGTCGATAGGCAGAAAGAAATGTACATGAACATTACCTTCATAAGCATGGTACTGTGAGGAGCATTCTGTTTTTAATTTAATTTGTCAACCTCACTTGAGCACATTATTTGCATAGCTGATGACAGGAAGCCAGTGCAAATCTCAGAATGATGTGTACATGTACACAGTACGTAGACATCAATGCAGCTTCGACACAAATGTCATGTAAGAGTAACGTACTTGCTGCAGTGAGGAATATTACTGTTTAACCTGATGTAGAGCATTTTGCTGAAACAAGCCTACCCAGTCTCCGGACTCTGTCCCCATACTAACTATAATAACTGAAAATTGTAGTGTAGTGTATGATGAATAACAGTAGTATGTAAATAACAATGTGATTAGAAAAAAAATACAAAAAGGGAAATTGTGTTTCTACCTCTTAGAAAAATGCCCATAACCAGTACAGGTTAAAAAGTTTGATGCACACTTGCAGAGGCATGAAGGAACAGCTGGACTTGCCACTGTAGGTCTACACTGTACAAGGGAAGAACTACAGCATTTTCAGTCGAAACGGAATGCTTCATTGCCTACATCTAGTCACAGCATATTGGATAACAAAGCCACTTGTTCATCAGGCCAAGCTCAGATGGTTGTGAAAAAGTTTTAAAGCCTTTTTATGTTGGTAACTTCCTGTTTCTGTCTCTCAGAGGTCCCATGCAGTCTACTGTGTGCGGCTTGCCAAGGTCTTGGTGGATGATTACTGCAGCTTAGTTCCAGGTTCAGTGCAGACACTCCAGCAGATCTTCAGTGCCAGCCCTCGATTCTGCTGTCAGTTCATTACAGCCGTGACAGCCCTCTATGACCTCTCCTCAGGTATGTCATGTCAAGAATGGCCCTTCTCTGGAGTGTCTTTGTCAGATTGAATTAGAAGACATTATGTGGGGAAATTAAATCAAATGCATTAGTGTACTGTACAGCTGTTCCCCATGTCTTTGAAATAACTACGATCCCTACAGGGTTGCATTCCTGTGAAATATATGTGGCTTGTGTTACTATTTTCAGTTGTTTGTTAGTTCTTCAACTGCATGTTGATTGGTTATTTTCTGAGAGAATTTACAATATGTTTATTTTCAGATGTTATCACTGCCATGTGTTGTCACCGTCATGTACTGTTGTATGACTGAGAATTGAACTCATATATTGTGAAGTTCATCTTCATTGAGTTAATGCAATAACACTCCAGTATGTGGTTATTCTGGACGGTGTTTAAATGGTAGACAGCAATTGATAGCAATGGAAAAACAGGAAATTAAAGCCCTTAAAAAGCATCACTTGTAGTGCTCTTTCAATGATTGTCTTATTTTCCACAGAGGACCTCATCCCCCCTTTTGACTTGCTGGAGATGGTGGTGACCTGGATCTTCGATGATCCCCGTCTGACCCTTATCACTTTCCTCAACACGCCCATCTCTGCCAACCTGCCCCTCGGCTGTCTGGACCTCACGCCACTGTTGGGGCTGGTGCGCTGGTGCGTCAAGTCCCCTTTGGCCTACAAGAAGAACCTAAAGCCTTCCCTGTCCAATGGCCACACAGGCAAACTCCCCAGAGAGGCGGTGGAGTGTGAGGGGGCCGACAGGGACTCGCAGCCTCTGTATTCTAAGCTGCATCTGAGCGTCTTGCAGGTCCTCATGATGCTACAGGTGCACTTAACAGAGAAGAACCTCTTTGGCCGCCTGGGACTCCTGCTTTTTGAGCATGTGGCTCAGCTCGTGGAAGAGCTGGGCAGGTTGGTGGATGAACTGAACCCTCTGAATGCCACCAAAGAAATCGAGCTGTCTTTGGATAGACTGGCTCAGGCACTGCAAGTTGCCATGGCAGCAGGAGCATTGCTGTGCGGAAGGGGTGAGTTTACCATCAGTCACATGATCAGCGTTCCAAGTTTCTTGTGATGTCCCAAGTCAGGGCTCTAACGCTCTTATCCCTTTTGTCTCAACAGACGACCTGAGGTCACTTTGTTCCAGGCTGCCCCACAATAAGTAAGGAGCTCTTATTTGAATGTCACACTATAAACTTACAAGGGATGGTTGAAGGGGTTGTGGCAGTTGCCAGAGCAAAAATGGGCTTTGACATTTTTGTTAATCACAATTTGTGCTAACGTCTAATGTAATTGTCTCTCTTCCTCCAACAGCTTGCTTCAGCTGGTCATGTCAGGCCCGGTCCAGCAGCCACCTCACTCTCCATATCAGCCTGGCTTTTACCCCCACATCCACACACCCCCGCTGGGCTACCCTCCTCGACCTGCCGCTGTTGCCCACCCCACTATTTCAGCACATGCCCCTCTTCCCACTCACACTGCACACCCAGCTCACAACACACACCCCTCTCACCCTTCACAGACTTTCCTACCGGGGATGACATTTCCTTACCGCCCAATCCGTTAGCGGTGACTTGCATCTAAAAAGCCGCACTGTTTGTATCTAAAAGAAAACAAACAGTGGGACAGCCATACTTGCAGTATGAACATGGTATTCTTTAAGGTGGTATTGTGAAAAGTAGCATTATTTACTGGCCAGCCAGCCTGGCTCACTGGCTCACACTCCTCTGCAATTCAGAATACAGTAAGTTGTAAGAGACTGATGTGATTGTAAAGTACTGACAGTATGGAACTTTCACAGAAACTGTGTCTTCTGTTACTTTGTGTTTCCATTATGTCTTCTGTTTGTGTTTCCTTTTTTGATGGAATTGCAATGCAATAGTTACATGCAAAAAGCACAAACTTAATGTGTGACCGTTGATAACGATGTGTCGATAACATGTTGACAAGTGGATCATGGATTACGGGAGTATTTTTGTTGAAATATAAAGACTGAGCTATAGGCAGTGGACCATAAACAGAACATGAACATTGTTTCATGAAGGTAAATGCTGATATACACTGTAAATGGCATTCTCATTTTTGTATTTGTTGGGCAATTGTAATAAATGCTTATATAATAAATTGTAGTTTTTTCTGAATTAATTCCCTGGGTAACTCTTTAACAAATTACTTACCAATGTACATCTGGCATTCAAATAGTGGCAAATACTTTGCATGTGCTTTGCACCCCTTCTTGGTTTGAACCTGCCATATTGCTTTTTCTGTTTTCTACTTAAGTAGGGGACAAAGCATGGCACAAGAGGTAACTGTCCAGGTATAGGACACAGTGTCTATTCAGGATGAAATATTCCAAATTGGTGCTGTTAGGATTTGTAATTGAGATATAGAAATGTATAGACATATCAGAGATTGTGTGACTTCAGACATTGTTTGCTATCATTTGTTAACCTCTCCACTAGTTACCCACAGGTACATCTCATTAATAAGGCTGAGTTTTTTTGCCTTTTGAACTCGAACACTATCCTGTGATTTGATGGTTTGATTTTGATATCTGTAGGCTGGTTAATACTCCAATCTATTTTTCAGTATTGTTGAAAGTAAAGGATTAATTAAGATTTATTTAATCTAAATTTCATGTGAAATTGTATTATAGCTCCCTCTCCTGGTCGTAGTGGTAAAAATTTCATACTTGATTCACCTCTCAAGTAATGAGGAAGTAGGCTAATGTTTTGGCGTTGAGATCTGACTTCTTAGTCAGTTCTCCTTAAACTGGCATTATGTCTGCCTATTATCTCAGATGTTACAACGTGCCTTGTAACCACAATTTAGTGTTGTAATGTAACCTGTTTCCACAACTTGAATTTAACTCCCTTAAATCCATGATTTTAAAAAAGTTAAAATAATTTGTATTTTGAGATGAGAATTGGGAGAACTGTGGTAGCATTTGAAGAAGATGGTCTGCGTGGATGCTGGACTACCCACCCACCCCCATGGTCTTTAATGGCATTGCAACAATTATCTCCGGATTTTTTTTTGTTGTCAGACCAGAAAATCAGGTCCAGAATACAATGTCTAGTAATGCAGCATATAACGTTCTAACTACCTTAAAAGAATATGGTAGTTCAATTCTTAACACTGTATAGTATGCATTATAAGGTAGCACTCAAAAATGATTGGACATTTTAATTCTGTTTAATTCTAGAGTCAATTCCCTAAGATTTTCCCTAAGATCTGTTTTTGATTATTGAAGGTTTTTCAGGTTTGATTAGTTTTCATTTGTCAATAATAACCTTTTTAACTAAAGAATTGATTTGATTGTACAAGTTAATATGAACATTTTTATTTTAATTTTTTCCATATTTTCAGTAATTTTCACAATTCCCTTTCATGTTTACTTCCATATATATGTTCATTATAATTTCCCATATGTTCTATTCAGGTACACGTATGTGTTTCCCATATATTATATTCACCATCCACTATCCCTTTCATACCCTAGCCAAAGAACAATTTCATTTGTGTTTAAACACCACAAACAACATGTAACCAAAATACTATTATGTCATGCCTCTCTTCATCTCATTTCATACCTCTCACCGTACATTGGCTACCTATTGTGGCTGAGATAAAATTCAAAACTCTGGTTATATCCTATGGAGCAGTAACAAGAATGGCATCATCATACATGCAGTCATCAAACCCTACATTTCTGCTTGTTTGCTCTGTTTCATCACTTAGTCTCCCCTTCCCGGAAAGCTTGGTCATCTTGTTCACGTCCCCTCTCTCCCGTTGCCCTGAACTGGAGGAATGAACTCCCCACAACAGTCAAGATAGCGGAGTCACTGTCTACTTTCCGGTGCAGACTGAACGCCCACCATTTCACCGCAATCTGACCTGACCCCCTGAGAAAATAAAGGTTCCTAGCAAAACTTGATTATATATATACAGACAAACAGTATAGGCAGAATATCGGGTGGGCAAAACTTTGTGGCAGTACAGAAGCTTATAGTGGTACAAGCATGTTTGTGTACCTTATGAGGGCACTTATTGTGGCAATATTGGCAAAGTGATGCTACATAGCAATTATGGCATTAAAAAGTCAGTATCTATGCGGTTACCTGCCTAATCCTATTGAATGCACTTTTTGTCCCGCGTCATGACTATATTTTCAGTCCTTTTTGGTCTTAGCTGCTCTCATAACCACCATTCTCTTGGAACAGCATAACGTCTTTTACAATAATAATAACAATAAAAAAACTTATTGACACCCTCCTAAAATACATAAAAATGCACCATTAGCGATAACAAGGCTAACATGTATGCATGACATACCATTTTCAGTGATTTAGCATTTTCTTTTCAAAAATACTTGTTAAATACGTGAAATCAAACAACAGGAAACTATTTAAAGAATGAAACATTTTTCTAACAGAATGAAAATTTCCGAATGTGTGAATTTTGTCCTTCAAAATGAACTGACTATAGGCTACTGCCCTTGAACCATGTGCCTCAAAGTTGGGCACAGTCTCTGTAACTTCCCCTACCTACCAAACACTTTCATGACACGTCCTAAAACTACAATTGTATTGGATAAAGTCATATCGTAATATAAAAGTAAAATTAAATTGGTCAAATGCTTTCACTCCTAAAAAAGCTGTTTTTCTGTGCGCCATTTGTGCATGACGAAGTCCCATGGAGGGTGAACTAATGAAAAGACATCCAAAATAAAGGTCACCGATGTTTTAGGTTTAACGGGCTTGTTAAAACACCGTACATCTCCCATCTCGCTAGCTTTTACTTTCCATTCAAAGTGTTGCTTTTAGGCGGCATACGGTAATCCCCCACTCGTGATGTCATAGCTATTTAAAAGCATCAATATCACACCCATTGGAACGACCAGCTCAAATTCGGACCATCGCAAACGGGACGCTGCTAGAACACAAGTATTTTGAAGCTCATTTAAAGCTGAAACTCCGATTACGTTGAACATCAAAAGTACCATGCTTCAGTGAAATTATAGAATACAAAATTAAATCTGTCTAGAACCAGAAGGCAACCATTCATTACTGCTTTCAAAGTTAGAAAGGGTAAGTAGTGCAACTGACTCGCGAATAAATTGTGAAAATGTCAAATGTTCTTTTCGTAATAGAAGAAATACCGGGCAGGCTTGTGGAAAATCACAATATGAATCATTTATTCTTGATTACCGGAATCTCAAACTGTTTGGAAAGGAAATGGGGGTTGTAAAAATGGGCATGACGTTGGTACAGATGCTAGCATGGTCTAGAGAAGAACATTGGAATATTCTAGGATTCAAAGCTATAGGAATTTGGTGTGGTGCTGCAAGTGTCAAGTACTGATTACAAAGGAGTAAAATCATCAAAGTTCTCTGATGTGTACCCACACACACACACACACACACACACACACACACACACACACACACACACACACACACACACACACACACACACCTTTTTTTCTTTCACAATTTTTTGTTTTCAAGGGAAGCCTTTTTTAACATAGAGCAACAGAGTTATTTCACACATGGCTGCTCCATCTGTTGGCCTAATTTCTATAGATGCAGCTTTTTTGTTTGTTTTGCAAGCACCCAGCTATAACAGTCATTTTAAATGACATTTGTGAATAACTGTGAATTAGAAACTACTACTACTATTAATTATTATAACTCATTGCTACAGAGCAATTGTTGTGTTGTGTTGTGTTGTAAAACTGGTAGTGGTTGCATAAGATCTTTTTTGGAATACACTTTGAACATTTGTCAAATTCTTGTAGACCTCATATTTTTCAGATGAGAACATTGTTTAATGGCTGTTGGTGGATATTCTGTTTAAACTTCATAAAGGGTGCTGCCCCTGACAGTTTTATAGCTGATTCCTTGCACGGACACTAACCTAATATTATTATTAAGATTTCTTAGCTTGAAGATATGAGGGAAATGTGCAATGGAGCTACCTGCATATAAAAGTAAAATAAATTATGTAGAGCTGCAATGTAGGAAGGATTGTTACATTCATGGTGAGTTTTCCCCCTTAAAAATTAGGCTAAATGTCTTTCTGCATATGAACCTGTAGTAATTTATATTTGATTCATTGTTTGTTGCTGTGCAATCAACTGCCTGTGAAGCACCCAGTGTTACAAAATAACCAGTGAACTTGATTTCAATGGATTTTTTTCCATAGCCACATAGTAAATGTGTACTGGTATGTGGTGTTTTATGGGGGGATTGTTTTTTCCGCATGTTGTCAACTTTCTTGTCTCCTGGTGTTGAATCCAATTTGCTGATGTTATTTGACACCACGGTTGGTTTCTTTTGGTTAAATTTTCAGAACCAGCGCCAATGTTTGTGAGACCCAAAATTCACTTCACTTTTTAAATGCTGTTTTAATGCTTATCTTAGGAGCAATTAAGCATATTAGAACATAAGAACATAAGAACATATTATGATGAGAACAGGCCATTCGGCCCAACTAGGCTTGCCATTACAATTAAAGAGTATCCAAAACTGCATCAAGTCTGGACTTGAACACAGCAAGGGTTTCTTCCTCAACTACATGACCTGGCAACCTATTCCATGTATTGGTAACTCTTTGTGTAAAATAATACTTCCTTACTCTTAACTTTCTCTTAACTAGTTTCCATTTATGTCCCCTTGTTCTACAGACTGAACTCGCCCTAAACAATGTATTGTAGTTAACCTTATTGAGTCCTTTTAGAAATTTAAAAACCTCAATTAAATCACCCCTAAGTGTCCTCTCGCTAAGTCTAAATAGGTAAAGTAACTTGAGTGTTTCCTCGTAGCTTTTATATTTCATGCCAGGAACCTTCTTTGAGCTTTTTCAAGAACCTCAATATCTTTCTTATAGTGCGGTACCCAGAACTGCACACAATATTCTAAGTGAGGTCTGACTAAAGCATTGTATAATTTCAATATAACTTCCTTAGATTTATAATCAATACTTTTGGCGATATGTCCCAGTATCCTGTTGGCATTTTTTACTGCTACAGCACACTGCCTAGATCCTGTTAAGCTTGGGTCAACTATTACTCCCAAGTCTTTTTCAAATTGAGCACATTCTAGTTTTGTCCCCCCATGAAGTAGTCTTGTCTAAGGTTCTTATTTCCCATATGCAAGCCTTTACATTTAGCTAAATTGCATGTCATCTGCCAGGTATCTGCCCACTTTTGGATGCTGTTTAGGTCTTCCTGTATTACCTTAGTAGATTCTATACTGTTGGCTAGACCCCCTAGTTTTGTATCATCTGCAAATTTTACTATTTTACTACTAACCTCTGCATCAAGATCATTTATGTATATAAGGAATAGCAAAGGCCCCAACACCGATCCCTGCGGGACTCCACTTCGTACAGGACCCTGCTCTGATACAATTTCTCTCACAGTTACAGTCTGCTTTCTTCTAGACAACCAACTTTGAACCCACTCAGTGATAGCTCCTGTAATTCCGTCAGATTTCATTTTCGCTATGAGCCTACTATGAGCGGTACTTTGTCAATTGCCTTTTGAAAGTCCAAATAGATAATATCATTAGCGTGGTTTGAGTCTAAACACACTGTAGCTTCCTCAAAGAAGTCCAGGAGGTTTGTTAAGCATGACCTCCCTCTGCAAAAACCAAGCTGGCTATCATTTAAGACACCAAATTGTCCCTAATGATGGATTCCAGTAATTTACATGTGATACAAGTTAAGGTGACAGGCCTATAATTTCCTGGATCAGTCCAGTCTCCTTTCTTGTAGATAGGTACTACACTGCCATGTTTCCAGTCATCTGGTATTTCTCCAGTTTTAAGAGAAACCACTTTTGCTAGTTCCCTGAGAACTCTTGGATATATTCCATCGGGGCCTGCTGCCTTATTTGTTTTAAGGTTTTGATGTTTATCTAGTACTTCTGCATCATTTAAATCAATTTCCTCCATAAGACTCTGAGAACTGAATGTACCTGAAGGCATATGTGAAACCGCTTCACTAGTGAAACTCTCCACAAAGTAACTGTTTAGGGTATCAGCAATAGCTTTGTTATCATAAACCATAACTCCATCCTTATTTTTTATACCTCTTATCTCATCCTTAACTATCCTTTTTCAACTGTAGTATTGAAAAAAATGTTTAGAGTTGCTCTTTGCATCTAGTGCAATCTGTCTTTCAAAACACCTTTTAGCTTCCCTTATTTCTTTCTTAACTTGAGCTCACATATTACTGTATTCAATCTTATTACTCTCTGAGCTGTACTACTACTACTGGTCTGTCCTTTTGTGGGGCTCCATGACTTGTAATTTATTCTGCTTCATTGTGTTGTTATTGCTGTATTTGGTCCTTATTAAGAGTACTTTTCTGCAGCTGATATCATCAGTAAATGTAAATTCTTTGGCTGGATGCAACAAGCTCAAACCTTGTGTTTGCATCAACAGTGGCATTTGCTTGGCTACATTTATTAAACAGATGTTTATTGTGAACTATTGTATCTGAGAGTGATCTGGGTTAAAGCTGACATCAGATCAACACATGGCAGGATTGCACAGAGGACAGTGAACCATGGGCTAGTTGGGCATAGTTCAGTTTTGACTGCCTCTGGCCAGCTGCCACATCTGGGCATCTGGGCAAGAAGACTGAGCTGAAGCAGCCAATACTGACTGAATACAGTGAAATGAATTTGAATTTGAGTGAAAGGTATTTGAAACCTAGATGTTATTCAGTTTGGTAAGTCCCAATAGCTGTAGTAGCATTTCAAGTTTCTAGTGCTTGGGGGGGATTCTGTCATTCTCAGTGATACCAATTCTTATTTATCTAATTTGGTACATTAGTTAGATAATTAGATAATTGAAATATTTTTATTTTAGACTAATATACCAAAATACCAAATTACAGCTATGTCCAACAACTGCAGAAGAACTCATTCTGACTCTGTTAGCCTTCATGACCCTAGCAAACCAGGATAATTGTTGTTTGGCAGACTTGGAGGAAGAAAGAAAAGGGTCAGAAATACTTGGAAGCTTGCAAGAATATCCCTTGATATCTAGTTACTGTATTGCTTGAAAATGTTTTGCTTGTTGAAATGTAAAGATATTCAATGAATATGTAACTTTGGTAAAGGTTATTTAAATAGTAACAAATGATTTGAATGTTTAATCTTAAAAAATCTGTCGTTGTAAATAATTTTATTTTAAAATATGGTGCAGCATTTATTTGGCAACTGTGTAATTATTTCTGTTATGTCTCTAGTATTTTCCCAGTTAGAAAGAGACTTTTATAACAAAAGTCATTTTTGGATCTCATGTTATTTGTAGCCCAAAAGATGAATCATTTTGTAGGCCTACTTTATGTCATGAGTATTCTACATATCACACCTATCAGAGCAATCACAGATATCTTACAGATCAATGTGATTGCAGCTGGAAAAATCTTGAATCAAAAGACATTCAGATATCCCCTTACACTAATCATCTTTATGTGTCTGCATTTGCCTCTGTGGGAAAAAAAAAAAATATCTTTATAACTTTAGAAGGAAGCACAGAGGGATAATACTATCCTTTTGTCAGATGGTTACAATTCATTTTATACTGTTACCAGAGCAACACTGAAAGGAAACAGGTCAGATCTTGTTTTCAGTGAGATGTCTTCCTTTTTGCCATGGTATTCCTCTTTGGCTCATGTTCAGATTTTACAAAGGAAATGAAACTCAGGTCTGAAATCAGTCCACAAAGCCTTTAGCTGCACGCCTAGCTTGCATCAAAAGTGATGAGATCCTGAAGTAGCTCTTGGAACAGAATTACACAGGCTCTGTAGGGATCATTTGAAATGGTAATGTGAGAGGTAACAGAATAGTCTCTGTATACAAAGCACACTTGTGAAGCCAGGACAAATGATCTCATCTCCCATCTCTCTAGGATGGTGTATCTGTGGAGATAAATTCAGGCCAGGCATCTATGAGGGAGTATAGCAGTCAGTACTGGGGGAGCTGCATTATAAGAGGCACTGGAGTGTGTTCTGAGGAGATGACTGGACTGTGGTGGTGAAACATTGCTTCTATTTCAGCATTAATCACCTGGGCATCCTCAACAGAGATGAAATAACACAGGGGGAACCCTTAAATAACACAGGGGGAGCCCTGTGCAGAAATGAGCAGGCTTACAAATAAATCTCTATTTGATTTTTAATTTCCCCCGATACAAAACTCGGTCAGCCCTAAAACCCGTTCGTAGCTACAGTATTTCAGACAATATGATGTGTGTGGAGGTCTCCATTATAATAGCATTATCCTGTTTTATTAATCAACCCGCTTGATAATCCTTTATTGTTGACTGGTGGAAGTGACTCATTCTGTCTTGAAACAAGCATTGCTTATGAGTTTGTTCTAGGGAATTATTAGAAGTCTTTGCAGCAACTGTATTACTGGCAGCCCTGAGACAACAAATCTGGCCCTTCTGTGTAGCCCTGTGAAGTATTTAATAATTTTCCATTCAGGTGGTATACATGTGCGAAAAATGCTAAGATTGGGCATGAATAACTCCATCTAAGATATGATACAGATGACTCCTGATACCTCAGTGGGCTGCATTTATACCTGCATTTTAGTTTGATTCACTGTAGAGTAGTATTAGTAAAATGCCTGATATCTTTCAACAATTGCATTTACCATCTATGATAAGTGTATACAAATAATATAAACCTTTATCCAAATTCATTTCCACTCACTGGAGCAGCTTATTGTCTATAATGGAGACACCTCTGTAGGGTACCTGTACCAAAGTTCAACATTCTCTGCAAGTGATGGGCCTTATAGGGAGCTGCTGTGGTCAGATGGTAGCATCTCAATCACCATGTTGCTGCTGTGGGTAATGGAGTGGTGTGAATGTCAGTGGAATGTGCTGTCACAGCCAAGTAAGCCTTCCAGGCAGCTTGCCAAATAGCAAACACTACCTCTGTTTACAGAATGTCAAACTGGAACACCTTGACTGACATTCATCTAAGGAACCATTACTCTGCTGGGCACCTGACAAGCCATTAAGCCATTAAACACTAATTATGTATGCACAGTCCCAGGTCATAGATGTTATAATTCAACACTACCATTCTAAGGCCAATGAAGGAGTTATTTGTTGAGACAAAGAGTTACTTAAAGCAATTATATGTGGTCATTTAATTCATACAGAATACTGAAATAGTAGTAGTAATTATAATAATAGTAAGTCACCTGATGGTTTTGAGAACTATTTCAAGGAAATTGTGTTCCTTTTCCTTGATTATTTTAAGCAGCGTTAGTGTACTCTTTACTTACATACTTATTGTCTTGAGTTTTTATCACAGGGATGATTTTTCTTTAGTAATGTTAGCTCAGTTCTCTGAAAAATCTCATATAATATGCTGATGTTATTTTGTTGTTTTTATACTTCTCAGGTGAATTGATCTCTTTCATAATTCAGCATTGACACTGCATTTGTGTAGCATCAAAGCTTTGTGAGTTATTTTCCTTTATTTATAAATACATTTGTCTTCTATTGTTACGGTATACATATGAGAAACTGTCTAATTGCCATGATTGCCAGACAACAAGGAGTACATATCAGTAAATCCTTATGAGTCTACACATCTGTCTCCATCTCTTGTGTTTAAATGGCAGCCTAATGGTTTTGCACCTGGATTCCTTAAAGCTGAAAATGGATTTTCAGTATTTATGTGTCTCTACAACAATCTTGCCAATTTACTAGTTACTAGGTCAAATGGTGGGCATGTTCTTCCTTCCCTCTGTCCTGTTGACATCCTGATAAACATGGAGCATCCTTTTTGAGTGTTATGATGTGCAGAAAGAGGTGGGATGAGGAACAAGCCTCGGCCATGATAATTCTGTGGGAGTGGGCAATAGGCAAAGAGGTAATTGGTGAGAGCTATGTAATTCTGTTGTAATACAATAAAGTATTTTTCTGCTTCTGGCCCTGGGGGTTGAAATATGCAATAATCTGAGAGCGCTCAGAGAGGTTTTAGCCGTCATTGCTCTTTCAGCATGGGTCTGGATGACACGGAGCAGAACACTGAACAGAACACAATCACTGCAGGAGCACATATTTTGGGGGTAACGTCTCTGGCAGTGCAGTTAAGTAACCATACTTTCATGCCACAAACATAAACCAGTGTGGAGGCACTAAATGCAATGCTGTTGAACACAGGACACAGAAGCCGGCTGAGAAACTAGGGGCTGAGTGATGAAGACCTGCTGATACTGAGCTTTAAAAAAAAGCTGAGCTGGCCCCTTTGGAAAATGCATGTTACATTCTGTACTGCCTCTTATTCCTCCCTCACGTAAGTAGAGCCACACGTCCAAAATCTTGGTATTAATTTTTGTTCATGTTAGCGTTGCCACAGTAGTCTTGTCTTGTGTAATTTGACTCCTGATCTTGATATGGATTGCACTATTGGAAAAAGAAAAGAGTAGCTATCTGAATGATATATGAAAGCTGGAGAATAACATCACATCTGTGGTGAGAGGGCTCTGAGGTTCCTGGGGGTGGCTTTTATTACAGACTTACTCAGAGAGAATTACTGCAACATAAGTCCAATAAAATTAGTTCTTAACCCATCAGCCACTTATCCTGGCTTTCAAGGTGTAAATAATTCATATATATTTCATATATATAATGGAGGGCTTGCATGAACTTTCTCACTCACACAAGCTTCAGAAATTGAGAACAGAAGGACACTAAAAGAGTAAAACACTAAAGGGTGTGCATGAAATATGAAACAAGTTTAGAATGCCTTGACCCACAAATAGCACATGATTTTTAGTGCTGCTGGTATTCATTTGAATGTTTCAACCGTATATACTAAAGAACTGTTCAGACGTGGATGTGTCGTCTTAAATTCAACACCCAAACTCAAGTGTTGTACACAGACTCAGTTATAAGTTAGAGGTATCAATGCTTAAAATAAGACACTGAACAAACAAAGAAGAAAATATTGGTATGCCAAGCACACTCGTCCCAAATACAACTCTTGTGCTAAATAAATACATTCAGTGAGCCATCACCTGATTGACACATTCCATTGAAATTAGTTAAATTGTTACTTGTCTTCTACAGCATCCAGTGACTCGACAATCCCAACAAGGTGGAACGTCTGAGACGGGGAGGAGTTTCCTTTTCCAGCATGTCCTCAGAAGCAAAGTCCCTGGATTCTTCCTCGCGGCTGTCCCCTGGATTCCTGCAATCACATGTGTCCCCCAGCTCCCTTCACCTGCCTGTGTGTCATCGCCGTGACCGCTCTCCTTCCCCCTCTTGGGGCTATCTGATCCCCAGCCCCTTACCCACTCGTCGCACCTGCACCAGCTCAGCGTGAGTATTGACTTCTGCCCACCAACACACAGTAACTGTAACTGGCTATCTGGTAGAGGCTAATGTTTTTTTAAAACTGAATTCCTAAAGCTTGATTGAGAGCATGATTAATGGATCATTGCAGCTTTTACTTGAGTAGTTTGTCTAGGTATGAATTTATCCTTGATGAGTGTTAAATAAGGTACCAAGGTATGAGGAATCACATTATTCAACCCACTACAATGACTGCATGAAAAAGCACAACATGTATAGAAGATGCATGACTGCAGGGGAAGGACAGTGCTTTGTTTGGTGGTGTTCATGCATAATCTGGTGGTAGACTTCCAGGGGTACTTACAGAATCTCTCCTCTTTCGCCTCTCTAGAGCAGCACGAGCAGCCCAGGGCACTGTGTTCACCGGTGTCTGTAAGTGCTTCTCACGTTCCAAAGGGCACGGCTTCATCACGCCGTCTGATGGTGGCAGCGACATCTACGTGCACATCTCAGAGTACGTCAGCCGGGGGAGAGTCTGAGGAAATACACAGATTCCATCTGTGTGTTTTTAATATTTATGGTACCTACCATTTCACAGGGTGTTGCATAAATCTGCATGCAAATACCCCAAGGGCACCAAATAATACACTACACCTCAGAATGAGAATGATAAAAAGCCTAATTGCATTCTTTTAGCCAGCCAGTACTTGCATAAGGATACTGATTTCGTCTAAGCAATATTTGGGAAAAAATGGTCAGGTAATATTTCCCATTCTTCATGTTCCATGTGTTATCATTCTGAATACAACAACATGTTTTGCATAGGAATAGCCTTTGACTACACAGCAGTGTAGCATAGTGGTTACGGAGCCGGACTCCGGGTTGCTGGTTCGATGCCCCATGGGGGGACTGCTGCTGTTGCCTTGGGAAAGGTACTTAACCCACAATTGCCTCATTAATATCCAGCTGTATAAATGGATAATACTGTAAAAACCTGTAATTGATGTAAGTAATTGGTGTATTTTTAAAAGAAGCACATCCACAGCCAGCTTCCATTCCCAGTGAAAGAATCGGACCCCAGAGATGGGTGAAGCACGAGTGAGTGGGGCACCCTGGGATGGGAGAAGTACGGGGGGAATGCGTGAGGGACGCCATGGTGCGTGAAGGGCAAGGGCGCGCTTCCCGAAGGGAAGGGCAGTGTGACGGAGTGCCGTCACTACGGTTGAGTATGTGCTTTGACTGCCATACCAACGAGCCTGGCTCTTTGGCGTCACATGTTTGGTACCCCGTAGAACCGGGTTCAAGGCCGGGTGGGTGACTGCTCTTGCCCTTCGCTACAAATGGTGTCAGAGTGGGATGGCTGCCTGTGAGGCCATCGGAGGCGTGCCTGGTGTGTGAGCCGTATGAGGGACCCCCAGGTTAGGTTGCCCCGGTGTGAGGGACCCCAGAGATGGGTGATCCCCAAGGGAGGAGTGGGGCATACATCAGATCTGCATCCGCCATATTGTAAAGAGAAATCTTGGATAGTGTTAAGAGAAATCTGGTGTAGATTTTGTTTGAGGACACCTGCTCAATACAGTTCATGGGTCATGGGTCAGATTACAGTTTTTTTCCATCATTTGCACGTCTTTTTTGTGATTGTAAAACACCATACATAGTTACATCAGTTGTGACGTTATAGATTATTTGCGAATACATTCAGATGCCTCAAGTGGTATAGAAGAGATGTAAGCAACCTTTTACGTATATTGTATTGTAAACAGGTATGTAAACAGATTTTGTATTTTGTTAATTTCAAACATTGATGTTCTACGATTGGTTACTCATTAAGTATAAAAGTTGAGTGCACAAATAGGATAGGATAGGATAGGATAGTACTTTAATCCAAAAAGGAAACTGCTTTGCCAACAGTCACACATGTGGGGAAACAGAAGCACACAACAATAGGACAATAAGAAACAAATGCAAACTGCACCAATAAATGACATATTGCAAAATTGCATTAAGTGAGCTTATTATACTTCTATGGTTATTGCTCATGAGAGGTTTCACAATTAATTGCACTTAAGTTATTGCATTGTGAAGGAGTCTATAGTGATCTCCCCATGACAGAAAGGGGAGGAGTTAAACAGTTTTATTGCTGTGGGTAGAAAGGGTCTCCTGTGGTGCTCCGTGGAGCACTTTGGAGGCATCGGTCTATTGTTGAAAGTGCTTCTTTGGTAGTCAAGTTTGCCATGGAGGTGCCAGGATTGTTCATGATGCTCAGCAGTTTGTGGAGCATCCTCCTCTGCAAGACCTCCACTAGAGAAGCCAGCAGAGTGCCCAGGATGGCCCCAACCCTCCTTAGGACCTTGTTGATTCTGTTGACATCAGCTGTCCTTATGCTGCTGCCCCAGCACACTACAGCACTCCTCCACTACCTCCACATTCACCCCTTGGATGGAGACAGAGGTCAGGGGTGATCTCCATCTCCTAAAATCTATCACCAACTCATTTGTCTTTTTTTGTTGAGCTGGAGGTGATTCAGCCCACACCACTCAGCAAAGTTGTCCACTACACTCCTGTATTCTGCTTCTTCACCTTTGCTGATACAGCCCACAATTAGAGAATCATCTGAGAACTTCTGAAGGTGGCAGCTTCCAGAGTTGTAGCAAAAGTCATGTGTAGAGGCTGTTTTGCTGACCGCCATGTGTGACACACAGTTCTGAAGTCGCACATACTGCGGTTGACCAGTCAGGTAGTCCATAATCCAGGATACCAGGGGCATCTACCTGCACCATCACCAGTTTGTTCCCCAGCAGGGTAGGCCGGATAGTGTTGAACGCACAGGAGAAATCAAAGAACATGATTCTCACTGTGCTGTCTGGCCAATCCAGGTGAGCGATGAAGCAAGTAGATGATGGCATTCTCCACGCCACCTTTGTTTGGTAGGCAGACTGTAGGGGGTTTAGGGGTGTCCTCACCATGCGGTGCAGGTGAGTCAGAACCACCCTTTCTAGTGTCTTTATAATGTGGGAGGTCAGAGCCACCAGTCTGTAGTCATTGGAGGCACTAGGGTGTACAGGAATTTCTTTGGTACAGGAACTGGGCAGGATGTCTTCCACATCACAGCTACTCTCTCAAGGCTCAGGCTCCAGTTGAATAATTGGTGGAAAACTCCACACAGCTAGTGGACACAGACTCTGAGCACACTTGGGCTGACACTCTTGGGACCGGTGGCCTTGCCCGGCTCAGCTCTCTCCTTCCTGCTCTGCAGTGAAGGTCGGGGGGGGAGAAGAAGAGGAAAGGACAGGACAAGAGGGTTGAGAGGAGGAGTCATCAAGGGAGCAGGGGGGAGGGTGAACTGGAACCCCTTCATCAAACCTGTTGAAAAACAGGTTTAACTTGTTGTTGGCCCTGTCCAGTCTCCAGTTTCAGCCTGCTGTGGACTGTGATGCTTCTCAAGCCACTCCACACCTCCCTCAGGTTGTTCCGCTGGAGTTTTAGCTCCAGGTTCCTCGTGTGGCTGTCTTTACCCTGACTTATCTTCTCCTTTACTTCATGATGTACCCTCTTTACCTCCTCCCTGTCCCTAGTCCTGAAGGCTCTCTTCTTTTGGTTCAGGAGGGCTTTGCTGTCTTTGGAGACCCAGGGCTTATTACTGGGGAAACAGCGAACAGTCTCTGCTGCGATAATATTGTCCACACAAAAATTGATGTAACCCGCAACATGGTCATTGAGTCCATCAGTATCCTCCCCGAGGGGGCTGCAGATCACATCCCAGTCCATCCAATCAACACAGCTCTGTAGAGCCTCCATGGCCTCCTGTGACCATCTCCTCACAGTCCACATGGTCACAGACTGCCTCTGAACCAGGTGCTTGTACTGAAGTAGGAGGTGAACCAAGTTGTGGTCTGACCTGCCAAGTGGTGGTAGTGCAATGGAACTGTAGGCTTCCTTGACATTAGGGTACAGTAACTCCAGTGTCTTCTCAACTCTGGTGGGACAGTCCACAGACTAGGTGAGGGTGGGAAGGGTACCAGCCAAAAGTTATGTGGTTGATGTGGGTGTCGCATCTGTAGTCTCGTGGATGACATCACTTGCACACGATGTGTTCACTGACGGTGGAATGTAAACAAAGCAAAATAAACAAAACATAATTTAAAGCTTTAAATGCCCTTCTTTATTTATTAATATAGGCATAATGTTGCCATCCAGCATGATGATGAAAATACTGTTGCATTGAGGGCTCACTGGTAGAATGGAAATGTTAATTTCCCTCTCCACAATGATAAAGTATAAATGTAATAGTATAAATGATAACAGTAATAAATGTACTAGTAGAATTGTACTTTTATCTTTTTATTATTATTTTAAATGTTATTGGTTACTCACAAATCAACAGTTATTATTGAGATATCTAAAGTACAGATACTCATATCCCTCATTGTGGCATTTGTGGACCTTACAGTTAAACCAGTGACCAGTGGTAATGCCATCCTTTATATCCATGGAGCAGGAGCTAAGAAATGTAGCTCCTGTTGAATATACAGCTGATGTATGCAGTGATTGAAGTCAGTTCCTAAATAGCCATTATCTCTGTTCTTTTCTTTTCTTTGTAGTATTGAAGGGGAGTATGTGCCAATGGTAGGTGACAAAGTCAGTTACAAGGTCTGCTCCATCCCCCCCAAACATGAGAAGGTTCAGGCAGTGGAAGTGAACATCACTCACCTGGCTCCTGGATTGAAACATGAGACTTGGTCAGGAACAGTAATCAGCTCTGAATGACTTATGTGAATGCAGGTCTGGAAACTCTCAGCATCAGTGTGTAAAAGCTGCTATAAGTGAGAATTGTGTGGCGTAAAAAGATTTTCTTTGTTAATTCTTACCCCTCTTCTTGGCTGGATGTTTAAAAATGATCTGCGCATTTTCTTTTTTTGGCAGTGGTCTTTGCCCCTTTTACAGAATAAAGATATAAAAGTTCATATAGTAAACATGATTTAGTTATTTTTTGATATATTTAATTTAGCAACATTTCTTTGGGTTACCTCTTAAGAACCCTTTTTTACTAGTCTTGTGTCTCTGTAAGACAACAAGACAGACCTGATATACTTGTGGAAAGCAAGGCTACCTTACAATCCACTAAGGGCTATTTGTCACAGACTAATTATGTATCTTATGTAAGAAAGTTTTATTTTTTCAACTTTGTGCACTTCAATGTTGTCACATTGTTGTGGTTTTTCATTCGTAACTACAGTGTAAGAGGTAAATACAAACATGGAAGACAGGATATTATGATTAACTGTTCCCTATTAAACCATAAACAAAGGATAATAACCACTTTGAGATTATTCATTTTCTAAGTGGTCTGTGTTGTATGTGGACTCAGTGCCTTTGTATTAATTAATGACTGAATTTATGTAGCATCTTTCAGGAATCCCCCAAGTGCTTTACAGTAAAGGGGGCAACTCACTTTGAAAACCATGTATAGTACCCGTTTCAGTCATACACAGCAGTCATTTTTGCACCAGAATGTTCATCACATATCGGGTTACTTAGCCAGTAAAGATCTTTAATAACTACAGTTAGTCACCTCAGTGTAATGTCTCATCTGGAAGACTGCATCTCTTTCAGCAGTGTTCCCATGATTGCACCAGGGGATTGTTTCTGTATTTGATCCAGAGGGAGGACTGCTCCCTACGGTCCTAACGAGCACCATTTCAGTAACAACCAAGCTTTCCTAGAAGGTTGTCTGTTCAAGTACTAACAAAGTCCAATCTGGTGCAGGTTCAGTTGTTTGGCCAGAGAAAGTTACAAGATGGTAATATTTATGCGCAAGCAAGACCATAGCTATTTCACCATACTGAATACTGCGATCACTAACGAATGACCAATGCATACAGCAGCCCTGAGGGATAGACATCATAAACTAGCAATACCAGAATTCAAACATATTAATAATTGACTATAGATAGAAAAAAAAAATGTTTCCTACTGCCAATTGTATGTGGTATATTTCCAACAAATCTTCCAAACATGTATTTATGATTAATGTTATAGTGAAATCCCCTTAAAATATGTCCAGTATTATTTGAGAATATTTTAAATACAGCATATTTCAGAAAGAATATATATTTGACAAGCTCATACCTCTATTAGAATCCAATTAGCTTGATAATCAATAGGTTGGGAAAGACTTACAGGTTAGAAAGCGTATGTGCAACATATCATAGAGCCCTCATTTCATACTGGCTTATTTTGGGCAGTGAGATGAAAATAGGTGACTATATCCTAAACAAATCTGTAAAACACTTATGATCTGCCATTTTCCTCTTCGGGCTAATTTATGCACAAGTGCAGTTTATTTGGACTTTTGTTTATTCATATGAAGATATTACACTGTATTATGTGCATCGTTAATTGCTGTACTATTTGTTTGAAATGTGAAATAAAATTGAATACAAATGGAGTTGGAGTGACCTTGACGGACATTTGAGTATATTTGGCAAATTCATTTATTGTGACATCTGTTGAACCTTATGTTGTGGAAATTGCTGTCCTTTCATTGTGCATTTTGTAAAGGTGTGTTTAAAAGAAAGTGGTATTTTTCAAATTGCTGGACTGGAGTACTTGCATTTGTTAAAATGTACTTATTTGCAGTCTCATTTAAGTGTATGAATATTTACTGGTTCATCATCCTTGTTATACACTGTGCACAATGACACTTGACATAAAGACAATAACACATATTTTAAACACATGAGGTAATTTTATTGTAAGATTTATTGTAAAAAGATGTATATGCAGATATACTGTATAAATTCTGTACAGAAATAGCTACATGTTTCTAATATAATGTACCAGTAAGTTCACATATTCATGACATTATCTAGAATTTAATGAATTCCTTCATGTATTTGTAGCTAAAAAGGAAAAAATCCCAACCCTTTTCATCAAAAGATGAAGAAATTGCTTCTAGCCAATGTGAAACATAATAACCAGTAGGTGGCAGATTCATCTCACGACAATAGCGATATCCACATAAAGACCCTGTACTGCAGATGTACAACGCTTTTAAGACTGCAATAAATTCCAAGTGCACTTTGCATGGCTCCAAATTTGCACACGTACTATAGGGGTCTTGGAAGGAAAAACATGTAGCTGCCCTTTCTGGATCACATGATTTACACACACATATGGCACTGTTTGCACATTTACACTTGGGTCTCAGGGTAGTTAAAAGTTTTCCCTGAGGATTTAAATCACCACTGTAAACAATATCTCTTTTTCTTGGGGACTCATGGTTAACTATGACTGACTATCAGTATGTAGTATCTTTAACTGGTATGCTTTTGGACTTCTCATTTTGTATTTTATGAGATGAAATTGTAGGCAATGTCTGAATGTTTCAAATACTATTTTTTACCAAATAATATCTCTTTTGTAACATTACATAAAACATCATAACCCACTCCCAGGGAAGGCAGGACAAAATAAACATTTACTGTAGCCTCCATAGTGCAAGGTAAGGAGGACAGTAATACCCTCTACTGTAGCCTCCTATCTACAAGCAATCACATATCATTTCATTTTTTGCAAAATTATAAGTCTGAATGAAGACTTCCTTGTCTTACACAGAGGTCCTTTCTCTTTTCATATGCACTGCAGTGATGACCCTGGCTTTCTGAATGGCTCTCACTTGAAGAAGAGCTCCTCACAGATGTGCATGGTGTCTTCTGGACAGGAAACCTCGTGGCCAATGGTCCTGGAGTCTATGTAGATTTCATAGTCATTTCCACCCTGAAGAAGAAGAATATGAATGGAAAGAGATTTCATATAAAAAAGAAACTACATGTTAATAACAATATTGATAACAGTGGTTGAAGACATTATGGGACTCTCACAGGTTTGGTTTTGTCACCAAAGAAGTGTATCTTCTCATAGCCGTCTTTCTCCACAATTCCCAGGCAGTAACGTTTATCCCATCCCTCAGGAAATACATCAAAGCTGATCTGACCCCCTGAACAAAAAACAAACCGATGTAAGTATGCATTATTCTGAATAATATCTTAGGAAAAAAAAGAATCTGATCAGTGTACAAAATAAGGCAATGCACTTACCTATGGAGAACACCAATCCCTTTCCAGCAAATTCTTCTCGTAAGACTGCAACAAAATTTTCCCTGATATGCTCCTTCTGGAAGAAAGGATGACAAAAATATATCCAATTATAAGTACAAACAAATAAGAATAAGAAACAACTCCAGAGAAACTCTATAATCATAGCTGACCTGTATCAAATACATGGACTTTTCTGTGCTTCTTCATAATTAGACTTCACAGTTCTTGAAACACTAAAATAACTACCCAGAAATCATACTGCAAATTGTTGACGATATTAATGTTTCACAAATGTTTATAATGTACATATGTTTTACAAGAATGTGAATACAAATTAGTTCAATTCTGTAGTCAATCACAAAACTTGCAAATGAAGGTTACTCAAAAATACTTTCTTAAACACCCCATTATTATTCAAAAAGATAACAAAAGCACTGTTAACATAAATAGCATGATCAACTCCACAATACAAGGTTTAAGCATGAATGATAATTGTGGCATAATTTATGATCATGCAAACCTGTGCGGCTGTCAATGATATTGATGTGACACTTTTACCTCAATATTAATTGTACTGAAATTCTCACACAATTATGTACTGATTAACACCAATATTTTCATATGTCTGTAAGTAATTCAAGACAGGGAAAATGCTTCTAATGTTTCATGTCAAAAAAGAGGTATCAAGTAGAGATTTCTTGACACAAAGTTTATGTGATTTCTGTGAGTAAATGCCTGCATTCCAAAGCCCTCCCTCACAATACAGGTATTGAGGGTTAAATGGAGTAATATAGGAATGAATGGTTGTCTTCTACCCCCTCCCTGCCTCCCAATCTGTGTAGTCAGTTGGTGACGTCACACTGTGTTGTCTCTAAGCACCTAGAAATCAATGTTGCTGAAGGAGTGGGGAGAGAGAATGGTTTGTAATATAACTGAATTACTTTATCAAGTTCAAAGAATTCAATTCGTTCTTCTTGGCTGCAGCTCCTGCCTACTGGAGAGACGTTCAACATTCCATTACGGAACTCGATGAAGGTCCCCCTTCAGAAAATGACACCAAAAACATTCATTAACAGTGTTAGCAGGTTTACATCTGTAACATCCAATCAGATGGCTCCCTAGGGGAACATCCTGTAAGGCGTGCAAACATATTTGGGAATGAAGCAAGTGAAAACTAGTCCCATCCTGTTATAATTATTGTTATTAACTAACTTTTCACATAAATGAACACTCTGTACCAAGTGAGAAAGACTTTGGAACTTGACATATTTGACTAGAATAAACCAGACCAGGCACAATAATTCCAAAATGGGAAAACAACTTAAAAGGTTATAGGTCGTATAAAGACTAACTGAACCAACCCAGAACAACATATTAATATTTGAGATGGAAGAGATTAATGTTAAGCTTGGTGAACTGCTGATGATCTACCACAATGCAGGATATTATGAAAGTGCTGTTGTCTTGCCTTTTTTTGGGTAGTTTAATCTTTGCCATGTAATTCAGACAGAAATTGATGAAGTCCTGTAGCAGGTCTTCACCCAAATATGCTTGAATGTTCTGGAAAAGCAAAGCAAAAAAAAGATCCACCAGATGACACAGGCCAAAACTGTGATGTTAATTTTATGTGATTGATAAAAGCTCTTCCCCACCTGCACTGAAATCAGTTTTCCATCTTTGTAAGCAACCAGTCCATTTTCGGCAAACACATAGTCCACTTTGTCCACCACTAATAGCAAAAAAATCAAATGGAAAAAACAAATACATTATGTATTTCTAGCAAACTGTATATTCACCAACTCCTACAGCATGGGCTACAGAGGGATATTGCCCAAACTTGTTACATTTAGACATTTATTTTCTAAATTTTGGTTAGTTTTGTATTTACAAGCTTTCATACCTGCTTTCACAGCTGCAGCTTCTTCGGTTTCTGAGTTTTGTCAGAAATAATGGTATACTTATACAGAGGACAATACTCATTTGGACCTCTTGTCTATATTTTAGACTGCATTGAGCCTTAATTGAAATGAGCATCAGAGGCCTTACTATAGCACATTACTGAATTCCATACTTTGCTTACTGATAATGTACACAGACATACAACATTTTGACAGAGATCTGAAGTTAAACTCACCATCGTTTCCAAGTTGTTCTCTGATCTTTTCAAAATCTGATCCCCCCACCACTCCTACTCGCACTTTCGTTCTAAGCTTGTTCAGAAACTCCTCCATCCCAGGTGTGGCTTTCTGTAAATGGACAGAACACTTTATCATATTATACAGTATCATAAAGCATTCTGTGTCACCACCCATGTCATGTGTGACATCATCATAACATTCTCATTTGATATGTCATGAAAATGTCATTCAAAACACATATAAGATACAAATGTGACATGATACATTTTATGACAACGTAAGTCAAGTGTTAATGAATGGTCATGTATGGCTTATGAAGGACCATTCATTTAATGTTAAAGAAAATGTATGCTGATGTATGCCAATACCTACTATCTGGTCTGTTCAAGAAGTGGCATAAAACAGTCATAAAACATTTATTTAGTAAATAGATAAATATATCAGAAACAAATGTCGAGGGATTTTGAGGGAACATAATCTTTAAAAGGGAAAAACTATCTGGCTGCCTTGCAGACTACTGCAGACATTCTGCAGTAAGATTAAATCCAGTGACCCAAATCTTTAATTTTACTTCTAAATGAAAAGCTGTTAGTTAAGATGGCAAGTTAAATTTGATTTACTGAATGGTGGTGCACTTTTGAGATTTCCTAGATAAATAACAACATTTATCCTGAGGTTTACCATCACAAGCATTTATTACTGCACTGTTGCTATCTAACACAGAGACATCCAGAGTTTAGAACAGTCTGAAATAGCAACACAACAAAACAACAAAGTCTCCACATGCACCTTTTTCCTTATTTTCTAATTTTCCTGTCGCATTGCATAATCGCAAATGCTTCAGTCCTCGTTTTATGCGTCACATTGTTGGTTTCTCCTTGAATTCCGCCGATGGACATATCTGGTCATTGTATTTTTTCAGCTTTTCACCTCGACTGGCCAATGCCAGTGTTACACAAAAATGATTCTCCTCCGAAACCGCCAGACAAAACTAAATACGCTAATAAAACAAAGCTTGCCAGTCAGTCAGTGAGCAAGCTCACTAATTAACCAACATTAGGTCACATCTTCCAGGTAATGGTTAGCTATGATCACAGCTCGCTAGCTCGCTGTGTGGACTAATGTTTAAGTTTGAAATCCGGAATGCCAACAAGCAGCTCGCTGATTCCAATCTAGCCAACTACCCAGATAGCCAGTCACTTCCTCATCCATTGCACTGGAGTCGGTGTATTTTAATGAAGGACACGCATTGGCAAATACATGTTTCCAAATTAGAACCTCATATAGCATTTGTGTTGTTGCCGCTTTTTGTACCCAGTAAACATTAGGTAGCTAGCTACCTGATGATGACGTGTCATCACGTTAACTAGTTGGTGACTGAAAGCACCATAGCTAGTTACGACAGTGCCAGAACGTAGCTATGTAGCTACCTAGTTATCTACACCAAGGAATACCAGAGTCTTAGCAAACGTTTGCTGTATCAACTCACTTGGCGAGCAGCTGTAAGAGTTCCATCCACATCAAATAAGCAAAGTGTTGTTGTATCCACCCCTGAAAGTGTCATTTTATGTACTGGTGTTTAGCAAGCCGGCTTGAGGTACACTTCATTCAGATCGTATAACTGAATGGAATGACGAGTTACAGGAAGGCAGGCCGATTGGAGAATTTAGATGTGTATTCACAGACGTAGGTTTAGGACAGGTCTGCGCAGATTCACTAATCTCTTAAATATAAGGATGGATATATTCGGCGCAGACATCTGATATTAGCTTATCCAGCTGTTGTACAGATCGGAACATGCACTGCCTCTGCTCTGAATTGACGCCCATTTGCCGTCGGGCAGATTCTACGTCACACTGTAAGGCCATTTGGGATATGCAGTTTATTGCTGTTTTTTTGTGGACTGAACGCGCCCAGCTGATGAAATCCAAGCATGTGCCAAAATAAGTAACCAAAATATGATGAAAACATTTTTGACCCACAGTTTTAATCACAGTGTTTAATTTTGATACACAACGTACACAGGATTGACTGCTGACGCGTGGGGACCTTGAGAAGATCGTGCACTGAACATAAAAGCATCTCGTACACTCAGGTACTGACCTCAAAGCTGTATGCATTGAGGGATATGTAGGCCTTCCGAATACTGCTTTCACGAAGGTCAATATTTGCACTTTGCCGGTCTGTGGTTCTTTCAGAAGTACTTCCAGGTAGGTGTCGCGGCCACTACCATACTATGTGAAAGCTTTAATTTAGTAAGACGCTTATTTATTATGCGATTTAATATTACAAGGTTATTGAGCAGCCAGGAACAGAGGAAACATAGCTGTAGCTCCTGTCCCATTAGTATACAGTGAAACGCATCCAAGGCTTAGTGCGTAAAGTTGTACGCTTCTAGTTTTGGCGTCATGCGCTCAGTGTAGAGTAACTTATTATTGTTTCAGTGATGTTACTAAAATACAGTTTTATTTGCATAAATGTGGTTTATAAGAAACTGTCATTTAACTAGTGCCGACTGATGGTGTAACGCTGGTGTAGCTAGCTAGCTTACCTGCTCGATCACAAAGAAAGAGCTTTATTATTATAACTATTGTTTGAATGTGGCTATCTATCAGGTGTACCGAAGTATATTTATTTACCTGCAATATCATTCGTACATTATGTAACACTTCTTGCATGAGTCGCTAGATAGACTTATTCCCTATCTACTCTGTTGACTTTTCTTGAGCACAGGCAAATGCTTTTCCTGCGCATAGCCCCCTCTCTGGCGTTTGGCTGTCGAGGACCCTCTGTGCTGAAAAACTGTAGGTGGCTCCCTCGTGGCTTCCCCCGCATTCCGCATGGATGTAGCCAGGTGCACGTCGGACGGACAGCGGCACTCCATAATTGCCCCGTTTTGTCCACATTGCCCAGCACTCAAACTGTCTCGAAGCCAGCTGACCATCACTCTCAAAACTTTACCCTCATTTACACGTTTCCAGCTATAAAGGTCCTCAGAGTAATATCTCGGCTTAAACTGTTTCAAACTGGAATCACTTTTCTTCTGCTTCCACCTGTACATTACCTGTACTTTCAGGGCCAAGTCACATTCAACCTGATGTGTTACAGCACTGGAATTGCAGTCTTTGCTGCTATCATGCTTTACTCTCTTAGTCACTACCTCAGGCGATTTGTGGGCATGATGTATTTGGATGACTCCAAAACCACACTGAAGGTCTCCCACCTCACCTTCTGGGGCTATCGACATGACATCTACCTGCCTGTATCTGACGTTATGACACTTGGAGACACTGGTGATTCCAGAAATGAACCTTTACTTCGCTTCAAGCGCTACAGCTGTCCGGACACCTTGTATTTCTCCACAAGGCTGGGACGTGTTGTGGACAAACAGGCCTTTGAGATGGTCTTTGGAAGTTTCTCATAATACTTGTTGGTTTCACTAGTTCACACAACCATGTATAACTATGGGAATGAGCTCAAGTTTGTATATTTAAGAGAAGTTCCTTATAAAAACAGAGTAGTATTGATTGGAAATGTTTTCATTGTCATTTCTCAAACAATTGTACAATAAATCATGTTTGCTGTAATAGCAACTAATGTCAGTTTGATTTATTTTGGTAGTTTCAGTATATTTGGCATGTTGTTAATAAATGTCTACAAACTGAGCAAATACCAAGTAGTGCATTCATTTTTTTGCCCACTCAAAAAATGAATGTAATGTGTTGTGAAGAACATACCAAGTCAACAGCATATCTTACTTGCAGAAAAGCTTCTTATGTTTAACCAGGCACTTTCAGTGGATGTCATGTCACAAAACACTTTGGGTGCCTTAATGGGACTTAAATCCAGTGCTGGCCCTTTGCTTCTACCAGTGTTGTACACCAGCCTGTTATACTAGAACCCAGTGTTTAAAAAAATAATTTATGGGTTCTTGAACATTGTAGTAAACAGGATGTGGTGCTTCACCTGTGTTGCTTTGCTGAAATAACAAACATGAGGAAATGTTAAGCAGACAACACCCAAATGTTGATACAAGTGTAAAAATTAGGTGATCTATCACAGCATGGATAAAAATTATGAAAAACTGGAGATTGGTATGTCTTGCATAGTGTTCAAAACTTCAGAAATCTTTAATGGATATACTTATTGTGTAGGGGAAACTATTGATCCAAACTGCCCCTTTTAACGTTGCAGTAAATGCAGTTACTTCATGTCGGGTTTCTACTCTAATAATTTGAAATATCGTCCTAGTTACCACCTAAAAATGCCAAAGGTCAAAGTTGGTTCTGAAAAAGAACTTGGTACATGAGTCACATTCTATTCAACCCTAAATCCATTGAGCAAAACCTCATGTTCTTAAAAGGGTTTTGACAATCTGTAGCCTAAGCTCTCACTTTACCTTTTGGTTTACCTATATTTTTATATGATGCTTCAGAATAGTTATTTAGACTAACTTGTATTTATCATTAACCACACTCTTGTCTTAGGCAGAAAGATGTGGCATACTTCACAACATCAGTAATGAATGTTTTTTGTTTCTGTGATTGGATAGTGAAGTACATGAACAGTGACTTTCCGTTCAACTATTCTAGTGTGTCTAAATCATCCTCTACAACATTTACTGGAAATAAAAAGGCAAAAAATACCAAAGCATAATCAGATAAGAACATTTTTAATATAGTCACTTTCTCAAAATAAATCAATCACAACTGCAGAATACCTTTTGCAAATGAGCAGTCTTGAGTGGGATTAGAGGGGTGAAGTGCTTATGTAAAGCAGTTTATGAGAATTGTGTAGGTACTGTGTTAAATTAACCAAAATCGTGTTACACGTCATAACAGCATTTAATATGGATCCTCTGCATTACTGCTTATATGGTATGTGGGTTTTTAAAAATGACATATGTTTTAGGGGAAAAGGTTGTGTCACAGAAAAAGAGAAATAACTGGTTGACAAATTTGTGAAATGGTAACGGCATCTCCTTGCTCTTATTTGAACTCGGCCAGGGCGTCATTGAAGATGTTGAGGAAGAGATGGGCATGATGCTCCTTGAAAACCAGAGCAGGGCGAAATCTGATTGACCTTTCTCCACAGCCACCCAAGACCACACCTGTACCAAAAACAAGCAATCCTCTTAGGGCTCCTGCACTGGTTTTACTTGTGAATTTCACCATAGATACCCTGTTGCTCAGCACTGTTATGTTCAATATTAATCTGCATCGGAAGTTACCTATGCTATGTCCCCTCAATAATATGTTGGTCCTGATACAAAATAGTTTTATTTCCCTGAATATAAGTTGTGATTTTGTAGAAACATTGAAAAGAAGTTTCTTTTGCTGGTCAGTATGATTTAGAAGTTCCTGATCCAGTTTTTATGGCAAGATGAACCATGTCTACATTATCTATGAAATCACAGAGATGTGTTCTAACAAAGCATTCCATCATAATAACAGTTTGTAACAATCAGTCAGAGGATATCATACAATGAGTGAACCGTCATGACCCAGTAAGTACACAATTACTTATTTTCCCCCAAATGACAAGCAGACATTTTCTGGATATCTGTATCCACTTAGCAGTTTTGTTTTTAATGCATTTTTAATGCACTTTTTTAGTTGCCAATAATGCAGTTATCTCATCACTACTACAACGTCAACCAATGAACCCATGCAGGAGCCACCAGCAGGAAAATGGTGTCAGAGGATAGGACATCCTACTTATGCTATCTGAATTACTCACAGGGACCCATATGAGTCCCACTGTGTTGGGAGAAGTGACAAGGAAACCCTGGGTGACCTACCCACTTCTATCCCTGGTGCAGCAATGACAGTTTGATCTGTCAATGTGGGCCCACAAGCATTGTCAGCAAACAACACTTCTAATTTCAAAACCAGGCTG
Organism: Megalops atlanticus; assembly: GCA_019176425.1. Classification (NCBI taxonomy): domain Eukaryota; kingdom Metazoa; phylum Chordata; class Actinopteri; order Elopiformes; family Megalopidae; genus Megalops; species Megalops atlanticus. Next base: position 30,394,766 of record CM032875.1, on the reverse strand, counting down.
TGGGGCTCAGCCTGTGCTTGAAACAAGCACTTTTACTGCCCCCCCTCTGCAGTTTTAATACATCCTGTTTCATGTTCCCATTTAATCATCATCTGCTCCAGTTTTTCACACACAGTCACACAGTATTTGCAATCTGTTGGACCCAAGTTCTACATGCCAATTTCCTTACCTTTGTTTCTGGCCTTGAGGATAAGGCTATTGCGTGTGGCTTCATCTTTGAAATCAATGGCGCAGAAGGTACCTAGCCCCCTGGCAGCATTTAGGAGGTGGGGGTAACGAGCCTTAGAGAGAGACATCCGTGTTACACACCCCCACATATTTCCTGTCATAGCACAGACTTTAACCACTATCTGTTTTGTTCACTCTGCTCACTTGCTTATATCTCTTTTGAAAGCACAACCCCACCCTGGTAAGGCATCATACCTGCAGCTCGTATAGGCCTTGCAGCATGATGTGTCCAGAGCGCTGCACTTGTTCCAGCAGCCTCTCAGTCTTTATTACATTCAGCACCTCAACCAAGAACAGGTTTTTGGTTTGATCTCCCATCCATGTGTTGAAGATTCTAAATGGCTGTGCAGAACACAAACAGAAGCATACTCAGAAGATTGGCTTCATTGCCTAAAAAGATACTGTTCTATAACCTCAATACATTTTAGGTTGAATTTAGGAAGTACCTTGTCAGGCATGAAGTCATCCTTGTGGTAGTAGCCACCTGTCAACATCTTCTTGCTGAAGGAGACAATGTCAGCAGGGTCATCTAAACCCCAGTGCTCATGGGCCCAGAACTTCCCGGTGGCACCACCTCCTGTCTGCACCTCATCCACATGGAAAGCACAGCCATGCTGGGGAGTTGCAGTGACAGAAGAAATGTGTTTGAGGGGGGGTGTATTCTCTTCCACACAAGATAAGTGTGTACCCTCAGTTTGTATATCCTTTCTGATACATAGAAATGTGTGTTGAAATGTTTGCATAACTGGCCAATAAAAACATTAAAGTTATTCCCAGAGTGGCATGGCATGTGTATGGTTAAGACCATCACGTACCAGGAATATTATCCCTCTTGTACAAATTCTCATTGGTAAAAGAGTAACAAAGAAACATATGCTTTGTAACACCTACTTTTTGTGCAATTTCTCTTAATTTTCTGTAGAAATCAAAAGATGCATGGTTGTCTCCTCCTTCAGCCTGTATGGGCTCAATCACAATACCAGCGACTGGTCTGCCCTTCTGCCCCCATTTAACAATGAGATCCTCAACCTGAAAGACAACCATAGACTTCAGATGCTGTGATAATTTTTTCTCAATATAAAACTTTTCATTTCTCTTTCCAGCTTTTACTGTTCTCAGCATTGTCGGTCTGGTGTCACGGCATGCTACTGAACAATCATATGTGCCATTTTACATGAAAGATAATATTTTATGATTCTTGAATATCAGTGAGATCTTTCACTTGAATATACACTAAAGTATTGTGAAGTTGTGCCCAGTTAGAGCAATGTGATCCTGTCTGATGAGTTTGGAATGGTATGAGTCTGACCTCCTCCAGACAACGAGCTTCTTCCTGCGCATTTTCACGCGCAAACTCCTCCAGAGGGTACCGCAGTTTGGGGAAAGGGGCAATGGGCCAGTCAAAGGAGGGCACGTCCAGCTTCTGGATAGCCTTTGTGTGTGTTGTAGCCAGGCAACCTAAGGCAACAGCCAATTAGTTGATCCAACACTATCAGCATTCCTCTGTATTCTGGACAATGCGTTATGCCGCATAGTATACTAACTTCAGTTTTACTTTACGTTTACATTTGGCAGACTTATCTTATCCAGAGTGACTTAGATAGTAAGGGTACAAAATGCATCTGATAAAGTTGGAGGAAGAAGAAAGAGACAGAACACAACTGACCACATCCCAATATGTCAGTCTCTAATGCTACAGTAACTACATGAGTGCTACAGTAAATTCATGCATGCAATACATACAGTCATATGAACTAGGTAGATAGGAAAAATTATAATATCAGGATGAGAAGAAAATTACTTGAAACACCAGTTGTCAGCTCCAGCTCATCTTCATACTTGGGTGTTATAAACAAATATTGGATAGCGCCATTACCAATGCCATATCACTTTCACTTGAATAAGTTTCCTATAAAATTTCAAACTGCTTTTGTATTTGAATTGTTGCAACACTCATGGGACACTAAAGAATCAACTAGGATATTGTTAGCACACAGGCAAGATCAGAGACAAGCTGTAGCGGAGCGAGCAGGGGGGCAGAGGGTGCAGCTGCCCCGGGACCACGGTTCTTCCACTTACAAAGGGGCCCACCTTGGGCCCAATCTGCCTGACTGAACATGCATTTTTGTTGTTTAGTTGAATATTTTGAATAAAGTTTGTTTGTGTGTCTTGATTGCGGCAAAAAATAAAAAGACAGACTGAGGGCGTAATGGTTTCGACCGACCCCTAGCTAAGGTTCTCACTGCGATATTTATTTTGAATGAGCAGAGTAGAGAGTAGAGTTACAGAAAACTTTATTCGCTGTCCAATATCCTTGTGTAAGTGTACAAACAGAAAAAATTATGCCCTCTGTTCGAGTCCCAAAGTAGGAACTAGGCGATCACCAGCTGTCTTGTTTTATTTCCCATCGCCATCACTGCTGACGGAGCCGCGGTATTTAAAAATGGTCTCACGCAATGAGGTGTGCTGAAATAGCACACCTCATTGTAATCCACATTTCTCTCTGTTCCGCCCTTCCGTCTCCTTAAGTTTCCCCTTGGATCTGTCTTGCATCTCCATACAGCCTATAATAGGCTGTATAAGGGCCAACTACAGGTCCTCGCCCCCTCTACAATGAGCCACCGGCTCCGCGCCTGGAGACAAGTGTATTTCTCACCAAGAGTTCTCCCATGAAAACCACCCATGAAGGACAGAATGCTCAAGTCAGGACACCCAGGTACCTTGGAGAAGAAATCCAAAAACAAACAGCAAAATCTATAAAAATTCATAAACTTGTATAAATGTGCATGTGTTAATAAAAGACTTCCCTCCTCATGGATCGCTATGAAGAGTGATTTACCTGGTTCACCACAGATGATCTCAACTCCTCTGGTGTTGGTTCTTTGTGTCCCCTCTGTTTGCTCTGGGGGGATAAGACAAACAATACATGGCTGAATGAATGATAACAGTGAACAATGAAACCATAGGTGAATTTGGAGCAAATAAAGCTTATACTGGTATGAATGCCAGACTCATCTGAAAATGAACATTATTTGAGGGTTTGTTGCTGTTGATATAGATGTTTCTGTGACTATATTTGTTTTCATGTATGCATATTTTGCATATGCTGTAAATGTCTTGAGTGTGAAAAAGGTTTTTTTTATAATTTTCTTTACATTTTAAATATATTTTGGCCCGGAACCGATGTTGCACAGTAACCCGGAATGAAGATGTCTGCTATATGACCTAACAGAAATAGCTATGATAACATACTTACTCTGTACCAAATGAATATGGCTTTGTAAGCATTCTCATTGGCGCAGGAACCACAAGCCATTGTCTGCACTCGACTCATTCCCCTGGGGGCCACCTGGTGGGAAGAGACAGGATGGGATATTTCCTGGGGTATTCCCACCGTTTTTCATAAATCAACTTTAAAAGTAGCATCTGTAGAAGGCTATACAAGGCTTTATCTCAGTGAGTGACATTTTCTGGTTATTTGACCCAGTTTGATAAGACTGGATATCCCAAGAACAGATCAATGAACTCAGTAATCTTGCCTGTGTGGAATTGTATATCTTACCATTTATCTTACAAAATAACCCAGTAAGCAGGTTAGAGAACTATTGTATAACTTTAGTGTATCTCTCCAAGCATAAATGTCTTAGCATAACCAAAACAGCAGGTCCAACAGGTTGCAATAAAAAATATTCATAGTGACTTGAGAATTATAAAGCCAGATGTAACTGCAATTACAGTTTGCCTTATGTTCAAAAATGTCTATGATGTGAAAGGTGAGCTTACTGAAAGGAGGCCTTCAACCAGCTTTTCAGGAAAGTTCTTGGGTGGTAGCATTCCAAGAGCTGGTCGGTTTATGAATGCACTCTGAGAAAGAGCAAATTCAAGAAAATGTGTTGAGGAACAAAATATCATGCAAGAATTTGAATTTGAATTTAGATTTCTTCACATGTTATTTCTACAGATCACCATATTAAATTCTTCTGTCTTACCAGATTGTGACGATTCACCATGACATTCAGAAGGGCTGGATGGTTGTACCCTAAAAATTACAGAAAGAAATAAATTGGGTTGTTTTACTTACCTTCTGACTCCTATAATCACAGATGATGTTTGAGAAAACGTTCCTACTGGAGAGGCCAATTGACTTGTCACCAACAGCTTGGGGCATGCTTGCTGGGACTTGGATGTTTAGACTTTCAAATACATATCAGGTGTTTCATACTCAAAACTGAGTGTCTTATTTTATTTATTTTAGTATACTAGTAATTCAGTAAACAATTTATAATTTGAAACAGATACTGCTATTTTTAAAATTAGAATAAACACACATTGTTGATTGTTAAATGATCATTAATTTTGCTGTTTCTTGCAGAGCATTTTAAATCAATATTAGTAATACTATCTGTTATTCAAAGTTAAGGACAAAATACATTGACTATCAGAAATCTTCCCCTGCACATTCAATATTCAGTCATCGATGACACTTATACATTCACTCTTCATAATTTATGGTGTTTGATATTTTATTAATTTTTATTTGTAGTTTTCAGTCAGCAGATTAATACATTTATCTTTATGTGCGTTATTAATTAGTTTCATCCCAATATATGACACACTACAAGCACAGCAGTATAATGCATCCTTAAATGGTCTCTGACAACCTGCAAGGAAGCAGTTTTGAAACAATTGTATAGCTTACAATGTCAATTTTAAGTGACGGGCTTTACATAGCATGAATGGTTCAATGACATATTGTATCAAGTGTGCAGCATTTCAGAAAACCACTTAACCTGTTATAACCATCAGAATTCACAAGGATACATTCTGGTAATCTTTTTGACTTCATGGGTTCACCCAAAATTGATGAGTAAAAAATGTTTATCTTACCTCTGACCTAAATGTGACCAGAAACTAATATGACCACAGTACTATTTCTGTATCCCTGATGGTTGTACAGGCTTTGAATTACATTTGCAGAGGAGCGTATTTTATTTATAAAATGAAATTGTGTTGGATTCTGAAATAAGGAGTTAAATGTCATGTAGCAACCAGATATGTAGATACATATTTTGAAAAATTAATGAAATTATAAAAATATTGTTACCACATTACAGACCTTACAAAACTAATTTCCCTCTGTAATGCATGCATTATAATATCTGTACAGAGGTCATGATAGACATTATGAAAATGAATGGGGGCATACCCCCAAATATATTTAACTTAAGAAAAGAATAAACAAAATTCTATCTGATGGGCACTAGATTATATTATTTTAATTTTAAGGAATATTGTTGTTTTGATGACCATTTGTAACACATTCTCATAATGTGTTTTTCATCAAAACAAAAATTTTAATTCAAGGTGACCCATGAGTTATAAACTCCATTTTGTCTTTTTTTCACCTTCACCTGGTAACTCTGGAATAATTTTCCCAATTTAGTGTGATGAATTCAAAAATCAAAATGCTTCATTCTGGTCTTGTTTTCATAATGTGCTCACCTCATTTCATTACCACTCTTGCCTCTCTGACATGGCAGAAAACCATAACAAGTTAGAATTACTACATGGGTCGTGTTGGGGGAGTTTCAAGGGGCAAGATATCTAATGAATTTAAGCTTGTACCTTAATGCCTGGAGAGCAAGCACCTGTTAAATCGAGAAACAGATACAACCATTAAAATAAAGTACTAAGTATGACCAATCAGGTCCACCAGCTACCGAGACCCTGTGAGAAAGACACCACAGACAGTTATAGGAGCTAAACCCTCTAATCTTCATTTGATTGTGTACATCTGTTTCATAAATCATTGGAATGTTTTTGGATTGGACTGGACTGAAATTCATTTATTCAAATGAATGTACTGCTGTTAGTGTTGTAAATTATGGTATTGCTCTAGTGTGGGAGCCACTGACCACTAACTGGTACAAGGGTTTCCCATATTCCAGGACTTCATCAGAGATCTGGAGTCTCTGTGGTATTTTGTCCTCGGACTCCTGTGGAATAAGTTTACTGTGTCTTTCTCATAGGCAAGCACCAGGTTGACTGGTCACAGTAATACATGCCCACTTCTCCACAGCAAGAAGACACTGGAATTCTCACCTATGGGGATGGAGGCGATCTGGGTGTACACATCCAGCATGCGATTGCCATCGACATCCACAAGATAGTTCCCTCGGCTTGCTTCATAATCACAGAAGAAATTCAGCGCAATAACATTCTGTATGTGGGGGGTGGGTGGGGGATGGGGGGGACATGTGGGTGTAAGGTTACTTTGCTTCAGGGACAGTGATCTCACATTTGGCCACATTTAATAGGAACAGTTCGCATTATCAGCCCTAATGCTAAGAAGAACACAAATTGCTACAAGGGCATCACAATAGGAGAAGCAGAGCATGACATGACATATACAATTATATAGTTGTATACTTGCAAAAATTAGGAGATCATTGCTGCAAATCAAAAATGGACACAGTTGCAGTAAGTGAGGAGGAAATGAAACATGCGATATGCGAACAATGTACAGAAGCATTCCTTTGGGTGAGTGAGTGCAATAAACTGCTACAATACAAAGTGGGGAATGTAATATATATTGCGAGCTTTGCAAAATATGATTAAATGAAACACACAAGATAATAATAAACCAGTATTTAATATCACAACAACACTAAAAATCTAAAGTTGATGCAGGTTAAGGGAAATCCTTTATCAAAAACGTATGGGAAAAGAAGAAACTCGTTCATGATTTTATAATCTCTGTGCAAATATTCAACCTGAAAAAGCTGATCTGTCAAAATAAGTATTTTAACAAAACATGTAATAAACAGCAGTACAATTCTATCAACCACTCAACTTTGCAAAGCATCTGCTGCAGGTTGCTTACTTTCTTGAAATCAAAATCAAACAACTGATCAAAACATACAACAGCATGTCTTTAGCCATTAATTAATCAACAGATGCAGAAGATGATTATGTTTTCCATATTTTGTTTTGCAATGATAGTTAACTACAGCTGATGGAAGACTTGTTCTGGCTGATACAGTGTATTTAATCAATGTAAGATGACCTTGCAAAATGTTTAAATGCATCTGAAGTCAATTTTAAGATGTGACTGTGTTTTGACAACATGAACTACGCTCTCAGGACTGGCAATGACATTCCTCTAGGCTCATTGCCAGAATGGTGTCAGAATTCAGAAACCTACAATAAACCCGAGAAGTTGATGAATGAATACTGAACACTGGTATTACATAAATAGAACTATACAACTCCAAAATGCTGACAAACTCAATGAGATTGAAGAAGAGCGAGAGGCATAGGGCCAGCTGAACCCTGATCAGTTGAATAAAATGCATTTGTCAACCATCTCACAAATTTCTTGAGACTGACAGGATATTTACCCTTTAGCAAATGTATTCTGGGGTACTTCAGGATAAATATTCCATAGTGTAACATAAAATTATTGTTAATAGCATTGATGCTGATGAAGAGCGTCTTTGTATGGAAAAAATTTTGATCAATTTCCCACCCCTTGAAATAAAAAAAGTGTGGAAAGTGCTTCATGAATATTTTCTCCCCACAGCCCATGATTTCTCACCTGAATCTGTCCCAGCTGTTTTGTTAGCTCCTGTAGAGAAAATCAAGAAATGATCACACAAAAACCTGTATTCAGGTAATTCCCATTCATTTTATCATGTAAATGACTAAGTTACATGTATATAGTTTCTGACTGACATTTGAACTTTTCATGTTTTTCAGTTTTAATTTCCTACCTTAGTTACAAAGGTCCTGTGGACTGGATATGTCATTTACAGTTTTCTGTTTTTAAGTACTTTAACTAAGTATCTACAACAGATAAAACTGATAATGCAATTACTTTATTCCAGGTGAAAAATAACACTTTATTGACACATGCCTGTTGAAACAGATGTCTGTTTTGACAAACTGTCCTTATCCTTGAAGCATGTTCTGCTCTTACACCATTCTATGGCTAACATGGGATTATTCAGGTGAAATTCTCCCAGGGAAAGTGAGAATCATGATAACACTCAAAGCAGGCAACACTCCCCACTGTGTCAACACTATCACTTGTATGAGCAAGAGGAATCTGCCCTGCTAAACCCCAAAGGGTCAGTTGCTATTCCAGGTCTATAAATCTTTGACTCCAAAGCAGACCTTGCTCCTTGAATAATAACTGATTATGCCCTCACAGTGACAGACAAAATGGTGTGATTTAGTTGTTTTACATGGTGCACTGTGTGCAGTGTCAATCTCTTACCCTGGATTTTGGGCCCGGAACTTCTGTTTTCATTGACGGACCATCGTATTCAAACTCCTCAAAGTTATTTGTTGCTGCTTGGGTAACATATCTGTATCCTGTATAAACATACATTGCAGAATTATTGTCAATACCTTGCATGTCATTCCCATTTAGTTGTGGAATGTGCCCAGTTCATAGTGGATTCTGCATATGACCACGAAAACAACAGTGGTGTTCAGTTACAGATAAACAATATGGCAGTCAACATCCTGTTGACTTCAGAGTCCCTCAGGATGAACGAAGAGTATTGTTGTATATACCTGAAGGGAGAAACAGGATTTGAAGTTTCATGTTCATAAGTAAATGATTGCAACATTAAGTGCAATACATATAAATGTAGTGTGTGTATTAGAATTTTGCAACTTAAAAAAAAACTGTTTAATATGTAGTGCACAAAATTATCAGAATAATGTTACTGCTTGTTGGCTTGTTCATAACCCACAATTCTCCTTGCGTAATTTGGCACAGAGGAAGCTGTCTGTAAACAAGAGTCACCTCTTTGGCTCTCCTCCAGGAGCAGTGGTTACCACACACAGCAAGAGGATCAAACCGGACTGAAGCGGAGGACTCACAGTTTTTATGACAGACAACCTTTGCGCTTTCCCATTAAACAGATGACCTTGACTTTGTACCGCTAGTTTTCCTAAACCTTAATGCACATGTCCTGTCCAGAGGAAAATAAATGAATAATCTGAATTCACCAGGGAGTAGCCAAATTATTTCATTTAGTTAATGATTTGATGATCTGAGTAATGCTATCTCACAGAACTGCATTAACTTGAATTCCAGACAAGCTTCTCTTCCCTCTTTCTATTTTTTTTTGCCTGTAGTTTATACGGTGTGATGGACTTAAAGCGATGTATCCCAACCATAGTTCTGACATGTGCACTAGTTTCTCTTTAAGTAATTGGTTAGCTTGAGCTGTTGAATGAATCCAGATATGGGTTTGACATCTTTGTTGTGCTTACTTTCATTTCATGATAATTCATGCTATTAAACTGTTATTTGTAGGGAAATTACTGTGAAAATAAATTAAAGATAGCCACCTGGCTACAAAAAGCCTTAAGATGGCGCCGTACTATGGCGACTCGCTACAAGCTGTTCTCGCCTGTCAACTGCCCAACCACAGGCAATACGACTCTCAACCACTGTTACTCCACGATCAAGGCAGCCTGTAGGGCTATCCCACGACCTCACTTTGGGAAATCCGACCACCTGTCAGTGCTCCTGCTACCGAATCACAAGCAGAAAGTCAAGTGTGCGCAGCCCACTGTGAGGACAGTACAATGCTGGACCGCAGAACATGAGTCCAAACTTCAGGGATGTTTTGAATCAACAGACTGGTCAATCTTTAAGGATTCAGCCTCAAGCTTGGATGAGTATGCTGAATCAGTCACTGGCTATGTTAGGTTCTGTGTGGATAACTGCATCCCAGTACGGACTATTCGCTCCTATCCCAACCAGAAGCCCTGGATTAACAGCGGCATTTGCCTGAGGTTGAGGGAGCGCAACACTGCTTTTAAATCGGGGGACAAAGAACGCTACAAAAAATCCAAGTACGACCTACGGAGAGCCATCAAAGCCGCTAAAAGACAATACAGGGACAAACTGGAAAATAACTACAGTAGCTGGGACATGCAGCGCATGTGGAGGGGGCTGCAGGCAATCACAGACTACAAATCTAAGACCAGTGTGGCTACCAACACCACTGCCTCTCTCCCGAACAAGATTAACAAATTTTATGCCTGCTTTGAAGCTCAAAACTTGGATCCAGTGACAGCAGGACAGTGCCCACCCGATGTAGTCAATCTACAGGCTTTTAAAAGGGTTAATGCTCGTAAAGCTGCTGGCCCAGATGGCATCCCTTCCCGTGTACTCAAGACATGCTACACTCAGCTATCTCAGGTCTATGCTGACATTTTTAACCTGTCCCTGTCATTGTGTGTGGTTCCATTGTGTTTTAAGAAAACCACCACTGTGCCTATACCTAAGAAAACACCCATCTCATGCCTTGATGATTACTGACCTATTGCTTTGACCTCTACTATTGTCAAGTGCCTGGAAAGATTGGTTATATCATATATAAAACGTAACATTCCTGCTACCCTTGACCCATTACAGTTTTCCCACTGTTCTAATAGATCTGCAGATGACGGTATCTCACTTGCTCTGCATACTGCTTTAGTACACCTTGAAAAGAAAAATACCTATGTCAGAATGTTGTTCATCGATTATAGTTCTGTTTTTAACACAATTGTACCATCCAAGGTGGTGCTGAAACTCAGAGGTCTTGGTCTGGGCAACTCTGTCTGTAACTGGCTACTTGATTTTCTGACAGGCAGACCCCAGACTGTGAGAATATGCAAAACACACTCATCTACATTAGTTCTGAGGACCGGCATGCCTCAGGGCTGCTGTCTCAGTCCCCTATTGTACAGTCTGTTTACACACAATGCCAAATATGACAACAACAGCATCATAAAATTTGCAGATGACACCACAGTATTTAGCCTAATAAGCGACAATGATGAGAGGGCCTATAGGAGGGAAGTGGAAGAGCTAACCATATGGTGCCATGATAACAACCTCTCTCTAAATGTCAATAAGACAAAAGAAATCATTGTTGACTTAAGAAAGATCAGAGGAAATCACATTCCTATTTCCATCAATGGGTCATCTGTTGAAATTGTTCATAGTTTTAGATTTTTTGGCATACGCATCTCAGACACCCTCACATGGTCTCTTAACACCAATTTCATCCTCAAGAGAGCACAGCAGAGACTGTACTTTCTGTCTCAAGAGTTTTGCCATAAGTACCAAAGCTCTTGTGAAGTTCTATCGCTGTACCACAGAGAGTGTACTGACAGGCTGTATCACAGTGTGGTTCGGCAACCTGACTGCTCAGGACTGCAGACTGTTACAAAGGACTGTAAAGACAGCAGCAAAAATCATTGGCACAGAACTACCACACCTTCATAACATCTACACTACTCGATGCAAAAGGAAAGCACAAAACATCATTAAGGACACCAGCCACCCCGCTCATGTTCTGTTTTCACTCCTTCCATCTAAAAAACGCTACCAGAGCATCAAATCACACACCACCAGTCTCAGTAACAGTTTCTTCCCACAGGCAATCAGGTTGCTGAACAGCTGACGCATCCATACGCATTGCACATCGTTGTTATATAATATGTAATGTTATTGTGTACTGTATTCTGTGTATATAATGTATACTGTATTCTGTGTATATAATGTAATGTTATTGTATACTGTATTCTGTGTATATAATGTATATCTACATGTGCAAGGTGCACATAATCTTTTTAGGTCTGTAGTGTCCCTCTTTGTTGGTTTTGTGATGGTGTGCCCTTCATGTTAAGGCAGAGAGAGTCGGAGCACAAGTATTTCATTGTATTTTTAATACACGTGACAATAAAGGTGAACTTGAACTTGAACTTGAAATGGGTACCTATTTCTGGATAGTTGAATGCATTCAAATAAATTACATAAAATAAATAAATTATATTTTGAAATACTTTTTGAGAAATGCATTTAAACAATCGGGCTATTTCTTTTATTTGTGAATGTTTTACATTTGTAAATGATTTTAATAATGATAGCGGTATCATCAATTTTTACTCACCTAGGGCAGAGAGGCGCAAGCTGTGCTGTAAGGACAGGGTTTGGCTAAGCAGGTGGGAGGCCATGCTTTCGTGCCTGACAGAGAAAGAAAAGGAGACAAGGAAAGAGAAAAGGAATAAAGTAATTCCTATACTACAGATGTATACACCGTGAGCTCATATTATTTCAACTTTATTCTTGAAAAGTTGCCTATATGTCTTTTTGTTTCTCGAAATATTTCGACTTTAATCTCAAAATGCATACCGAAAAACAAACACGCCAGAAGCAAACAAACGTCAGATGGAAGATCCCCACCCATAGTCTCCCATCCCCTATCCACCTCACTGGATATAGAATGCAACTGTTGCGATTAGTTAATGCATTTTATGTGTTATCCCTATGTTAACATTTCTATCATTCCTGTTTTCCAGGTGTCTGTCGACCGGGTCAGGGAATATATATATACTTTTAAACTCCCTCTGGAAAATCCACTATGCTATTTGTACAGCACTTTGACAATCTGAATTGTGCGGTATAACAAATACATTTGAAATTTGAAACACTGATGTACTATTAATCGAGTGTGTGCTGTGTTGACTCATTGTTGCCCACACAGAAAAAGCAATCAGAGTAGGAGATGGAAAAGACTCACCGTGTTGAAATGTGATTTGTTTGAGTTAAAGGGAACCAATTAGGTCACTTGATCACCGGTGCCCTCAACTCAAAAGGTAACAGAATGCAGAACAGTGTGCACGTTTATGGATGCCTTCAGCCGTCTTTAAACCAACGACTTAAATTTGGGTGGGTGGGGGCGTGGGCATGGGGGCTTTTCCTATTCTTTCGTAACATAACTACCAGAAGATCCTTTCCCTAAGGATAAGAAAGAACATTACGTAATAATTTCAAACACAGAGGACGAATGGTTAAGTTTTAAATTAACTATGTTTACGAGACAATGTCAAAAGGTTAGGACAACTAGATGACTAATTTCTAATTTTTGCAGCGGGATAGAAGCAGAGAAACATTTACAGCACAAAAGCATTGTCAATTTTTTCATTGAAATTTAGTTTAATATGAGATGTTTAGCATTAAACTACTGATAAAAGGATTACTTGTGACAAAAAAGGTTAGTGAACCAAATACTATACTTGTAACAGAACTGAGGGTTGTGTTTTCACAATAATTGACAGGGGATGAGTGAATGGGAAGCATGAATGACCTTGTTAGAATATGCAATACAGCACCAGACACTCTAGTCGACTGTGGCAGCAATGAAAATATCACATCCACCAAAAGCAACAATCACTTGTTCTTACGCTGTTACCTGTACAGACTCTAATTTGACCTCTTAAACTCCCAACAATAGTCCCCCAGTGCTTGGCTCCCTAAAACACACCTTTCACACAAAATCACTTTTAGTAAATTATTTCTGTCCATTGTTTCTCCTATTATTTAAAGTTTCCCAGAGTAGGAATCTCGTCTTCACTTACATTTAATATTGCTGTCCATGCCTATGGCAATTTTATCATGTCCATTTTCCTGGCTTCTTCCTTGCTAAATAACGTTTAATAAAACATTAACTGTGATAATCTGGCTGTGGCTTCAAGTATCCTACTGCCATCTACTGTTTATACTAGACAAAAACAAAGTTGGAGCTCTTCATGATGTATATTTTTTAGTCAATTCTGAGCTTGCCTCTACTTATACATTTGGACCTAGATCAAACAGTCAAAGTTGGAGCTTGACTGAATAGCTGTCTGATAAAATACATTCACTGAATGTAACATATAGTTTTGATCTTTTAGTTGTTATAAAATGGGACAAAACATATCAACTAATCTTTATGTTAAAACACATTGTGACGGAGTGACATTCTTACCGTCACTAAAAATAGCGCCCATGTGTGCGAGGGACATTAATGCGAGCGCTACTTTAAAATAATGCACTGTTTACTTTTATTTTCGCGTTCTAATGAATGTTGGGTGTCGGGAATGTTGCGAAAATATTGTCTGGGTTGTTTGTAAATGTGCCGCAGTATGGACTGTTTAAAATAACGCGGAAACAACTGGAGAGAGTGAGAACTCTTTTAATGGACATTACGAGTTGAGTGGAGGAGATCACGGGTGTAATGGCATGAGGCGCGCCGTGCCGTCAGCCCAGGTCTTCACACACAATGAGGACCGTTTCTACACTCACTCTAATAATGAATTAAATCGCGGAGCTTACCTGCAGTGTTACTGACGCTTGCCAAAGCAGAGCGCATCTACCGACACTTCCTTATTCGCGCAGGAGCGCCAAACAATGGACGGTTCTGAGAGAAGAGTGTTTTTCTCTGTTAATGTCTGTTGACTAGTGTTCAGGTTGTATTAAGTGTCTATGTTTAATTTGGGCACATGGATATGTAAACATGTAAGACTATGCATTATATATATATATATATATATATATATATATATATATATATATATATATATATATATTTTTTTTTTTTTTTTTTTTTGAGGTGAAAATGTACATTTGGGATATTAATTGATTTATGTGTGTTGGTTGACTCCTGGGGGAGGGGTTACCAGTGTTATTACCTGCATCCAGGTAATGGTGATTCAGTCTTCTCTGGGCCTCTGAGGTGAGAGGTTACCTGTGCCATGTCTGCCTGTAATAGCTTCCTTGCATTTAGATGTTATTTGTAGTCCGTTTTGTTTCGTCTTGTCTGTCCACCTGCTGGCAGCTTAAAATAAATAACTATCTTTGCACTGGGAACATCTCGTCGTGGTGACTACCTCTGCCACTCAACACACTACCCTCACACACATAAACACTGGCACAAGCCTGAAAGTATGCAGTTATGTTATTTCTGTGACAACAAGCATGCAGTTTCATTGATTCCATTAGCACTACACTTTCTAATAATATTCAATTCAATTCAATTCCAGTTTATTTATATAACGCTTTTTACAACAGGAGTTGTCACAAAGCAGCTTTACATCAGTATTCCAGGCCTGATATCCCCTCAGAGCAAGCCAAAGGTGACAGTGGCAAGGAAAAACTCCCTGACTAAAAAGAAACCTTGAGCAGAACCTGGGTCAGAGGGGGAGCCCATCTGCTTCTGGCTTGCACTGGGTGGACAAATAGAGTAGGAAGGAATTTCCTAAGAAGTTCTTACCAGTACTTAAGAATGGTGAAGCATGTAGGTAGAAAAACACAGCAATATACGGTGCGTAAAACATAATGAGTCTTGTAAATCTTAAATCTTAAAAAGTTATACAGCAGAATATGCATAGCATGTAGTCCTGGAGGGTCCAGTTCTTGGTACATGGAGGGCTCCACAGGAATGACGACGAGGAAGCTGAGCTGGGGGTCCCGAAGTGGTGCTTGAGTTACAGCTCCAGGCAGGAGCCCGAAGATGGGTGAGGAAAACAAAATTGATAATACAAAAATCTTTAGCCATATTAAGTTCAGATATTCTTATTCTTGTATTATTATATTCATATTCTTTTCAACCAGTTTTATTACTCAAATTTCCACTTTGGAAATCAAGAAAGAAAAAGTTCCCTGTCAGTGGCATCTATATGCATGTCAACACACTCACTCACTCAGAGTTCTAAAGAAGGCACAGGTGAAAACATTTTGTGATTGGTCGACATAATGACATCACTCTCGAGTTCACTACAGTATAAAAGTTGTGAGAGTGTTAAAACAGCCATTGAATGTTGAGTGTGTTGGGAGTAGTTGTTAGCAAGCTACTAATTCTTTTTATAACCTCTGCAAATGAATGCCATGTAATGCAACGTGGCTTTTGCTTGCTTGGGCAGTTGTACTAATGTGATTTAGCTAGTCTGCCTAATCTAACCTAGTTTATGAGACGTGTTAGTCATTGTAATATGTGAATCTTGTTTACATTTACGTAATTATGAATGGAGAATGCTTACTTACATAAAATCATTTTGAATTCAATACCCGTCTTCTACATGAGACAGAATGCAAAATGATGATCATCAGATGGGCAGTACTGTGTTTATATGAAACTCGACATGGAACAGTTCTCTTTATTCTCCTTAGAAGTCGTATACAGTAATTATTAATACAAGTGTCCGTGAAATGTGCACTACAAATGAGTTGAATTAACTTTAAATACGTTCGTCTAGCAAGGCGTACATCTTATGAATCTAAAAATCATACAAATTCGGGCGCCTCCCGTTACATCATTACAGCAGCACTGTGGTGGCCATGTGATGAAAACAGACAGAACCTTAGCTCAAGGGCTGACAGTTTGCCGCGTTGACGCCCACAGGGATCTTTCTTAGCGGATATATATATAGGAGACCTGTCAGCAAGGATGAAGCTCACACTTAGTGCATTGTCAATTTTTATTGCTGTTGTCGGTCTCGTGAGTTTTTTATTTCTTGTTTTAGCTATCGGGACTGATTTTTGGTACATCATTGACGCATCCAAGTGGGAACGAAACTCCTCAATGTCGCTCAGCTCTCACTCGGGACTATGGAGAACTTGTGATTGTGAGTGCTTCTGTTCATCTTTTATCTTAATTGTAGCTGTGCATTTCGTTAGCGAATTATTGTTATGAATGCATTATATTTGTATGTGACACAATAAACTTTTTTTTTCAGTCCGAAGCAAATGCTGGCCGTTGGTAAATCCCTTTGGAAGCGTGAGCGGCAATTTCACAGATTCTGAAAGGCAGCTTCTAAGTAAGAACTGTTGCGTATTTATAACAGTGTATTTATATTTATAACAACACCACTGCGACCACAAACTGCAACATTAACTAGCATTTATTATTTTAGGATAAAATGTATGGTGTTCTGCTTGGTAGCATTCCAAAACAATTAACACATTAAGTGCTTCCCTATGTAACATTACAATGGTATATTTTGGTTAGAGAATTCATTACATTTGCATTTCATTCATTTAGCAGACACTCTTACCCAGAGTAACTTCCAGCACAAGAGAACATAAGTATATCCATTCAAGTTGAATGAGCAACAGGATCAGACCAGGCTAACAACACTCCCAGGCTAGTGAGTGTGAGCACAACACCATTCATGCACTACCACAAGTTAACTTGTGCTAACTTGACTAGATGGCCTAAAAACTAAGAGAAGCCAAGTACATACACTACCATATATCGCAGTCACTATATCATGGAATCCAAAACACATTGCGATATTACACGTAAAATAAACTGCAAGTACTACAGGCAGCAGGTGTTAGGTGATTCCACTGCCCTGACCCCCATGGGAAGTTCATTCCACCACTGGGGGACCAGTACAGAAAGGCATTGTGTGTGCGAGCAGCGACCCCATCAGGAAGGGACAGCCCCATGGTTCCAAAACATAGTAATCTGGGCAGTACATGCAGCTTGATGCTGAGCTGTATGCAAGCTGTAATAGGAAGCCAGTGAAGTGAGGTGAGGACCAGTGTTGTGCATGAACGCGTTAAAAGAGCGCGTTCATTGAACGTGCTCATTTTTTCGGTGAATGGTGAACTTGAACGTATCCGTTTGCAACTAAAGAACGTGAACTTGAGCTCGTTCAGGTTTGCGCGAGATTCGGAATCCTTGGGTGTGTTGAAGTTACTGCTTTATGAATAAACACGGACGACGCTGTTCCATACTTCAGACGTTTTTATTAGCGCAACTCATCCATCAGATAGACTGACAGCTCGCAACCAACTGCCCATGTCCCGCGTAACAATCACTGCGCATGTAGACGTGCACATAAAATAGTCCCTGGAGCAGCTCTTTTAAAAAATGGAAGAAATTAACTGGGACTGTGAACTTGTTCAAATTCAAAATTGTGAACTATGAACGTGAACTTGTTCATTTTAATCTGTGTGAACTGAACTTTGAGCTAGCTCTTGTGAAGTGTGAACTTGCACAACACTGGTGAGGACTGGTGTGACTTGACTACGTTTAGGGAGGTTGTAGACAAGTCATGCAGCTGCATTCTGGATTAGTTACAGGGGTTTGATGGCAAAGAGGGAGTTATATTACATTACATTATTGGCATTTAGCAGACGTTCTTATCCAGAGTGACTTACATCGGTTTCAGTTTTTTATAATGTTATCCATTTATACAGCTGGATATTTACTGAGGCAACTGTGGGTTAAAAGTACCTTGCCCAAGGGTACAACAGCAGTGTCCCAGCAGGGAATCAAACTGGCAACCTTAAGGTCATGAATCCTGTTCCTTAACCACGATGCTACACTGCTGAGTTACAGTAGTCCAGGTGTGAGAGGACCAGGGCCTGAACTATAGGAGATGCATAGAATACACAGAGAGGTAGGGGTTGATCCTTTGGATGTTGTACAAAAAGACTCTGCACGTCTGACTCACTGCTGCAACCTGAGAGGAGGATAGGGGGTCAGACAGTAGCAGTGCTATTGGCGAAAAAGATTGTAGAGTCTAGGCTGAGGGAGAAGTCTTGGAATGGGGGAGGATCTGGAGGGGATGTAAAGCATCTCAGTGTTGGCCAATTCTACCACTCTTCTTAAACTTCAGTGCTGTTAAATGTGAATACCCCACACCACAGCCAACCTTAACAACCAAATAAAGTTCTAGTTTTTCTCATGCAAAGAGGGAGTAATATAAATGATCCGTTCACTGTGTTCAGTGTTCATTGTATAATGGCTATAATTATTGTGCAAGCTGACAGTACCTTTTTACTGATTGCATAAAATAAAGTGGAATGCCAGCAAACACAGTTGTATTGCACAGTATGGTGCATGGCTGTATTGCTCAAAGCCCGTGTTGAAATGATGACATTTATTGCATCTGTGTCATTGTTACTCTGGCTGTTTCAGTGTTATGCCTCCCTTTTGTTTCTTTCCTATCTGTTGACTGAAATAATGATGATAATAGGTTACATCTACAATATGTTGGTAATACCAGAACAATTGACGGGGGGTGATGATGAAAAAAACAAATGAATTGAGATGGGTTACATGTAACTACCCATACCCAAATCATCTTGAATGAAAATGTGAGTATGAAACTGTGTGGAGGGTTTATGTATAACAGAATTTTACACACATCTGACTTTGCCTTCAATAAATATGTAGTATTTCTCACATTGGGAGATAAAACATATCTATTTACACATATAACAAGATTGAGAGAGTTATGTCTCCCATAAAAATTCATGCCACTTGAATAAATAATACATTTCTGTTTTTGTTATTTCTTCATTTATTTTTGGAATCACATGCAAGCAATACACATTTTCCAATTTCAAGCTCTACTTTTGTACTGTATAGCTAATAACAAGAAATATACTTGAAACAATAAATATGAAATATTAAAAAAAATGGTGGAAAACCACTTGCTGGATAGTCGGTTTCAAGCAAAATCCCAGGAATTCCTTCTATTTGTACTCAAAGATTTTAAAATATTTTATGGAATTTAATGGCATAACCATAGAAAAAAGTTTAAAATGAGATGCACAAACAAAAGGAGCTAGCACCCACACATAACAAGTTTGACAGCCTTCACCAAACCCTGATGCAAACTGTCAGAGCTGTAATGCATGAGTGCTAGCCCCTTTTGTTTTTGTGCATCTCTAGACTGTAACCTCTCTTTTTGCTCAAACAATTAGCAGTGCCTACATTTTACAGTGAGTACACAGCTACAGCTTCATGAAAAGAGAAAACCTACTTGAAAATGCCGTATATAGAGGTTTTCTGAGAATTCTAACCATATGTCAGAAATATGGTTGCCTACTGTACCTTGCAACTGCCATATTGCAGATCTCTCACCAGTTCCATACTGTTACCAATCTCTTTGAACAGTGCCATGCCTTTGTGTAGAGGTTTTTGTTCCAGAACATACAGCAGATAATTGACAGAGAGGGGGAAACTCATCCACTACCAGTGTACAGTATCCTCCTGAAAGAGATTTTGGGCTGTTGTGTTTAAGAGAGATCTGTCTTTAACAGATGACATGAAGTTCAGGCAGTGTGCATGTGTCACACAGAGTGTACGTACAGCCCATTATGTCCCATGTCCTGTTAGCACAACAGGGACAGCTATAGTTTTCACTCATCCCTCTATTTTTATCATCTCGCTTTTTCACAAATTGATGTGCTTTTTTTATCCATGTATAAGAGCTACAGGCTGTTAAAAATAAGACTAAACTAAACCAGTCTGCTGCTCACACATCTTTGTTATGGATCACAATGAAAAAATTACTGTCGTCACTTTTGTCACTATACAAAACGCCAGGCTTACTTTTCAGGAGATTCTTTCTGTATTGATTTTTTATTTTCAGTTATTTATTTTTTGCCTAAGCATTTGTAATGTAAAAATTTAGTTACACAACATGACATGATTTTGACTGAATTTACTGCATAATGGAAAATTTGAACTCATATGTTTTCATGAAATCAAGGAAATTTTACCCATGTTCCATTATTGCAGATGAAATCAATTATGTTTCTCCAGCAAAAGTAGGATTAGGGTATGAATTCTGTTTTAAATGAAGTTGTACATAGACAGTCAGCAGAAATTGTGCCCAAGTAATTGTTTCAATTAATAGTTTTGACTGATTGATTGACAGCTGTTCACTAATTCATTGCTGGAGCACTCATTTACACATAATTGTCTCTTTTTGAGATTTCAAAAAATTTCCTCAATAATACAATATGCGGCTGCCAGTTAAGCTTGCCATCCTTGAGCTGTGGGTAAAATGTATGTTGTCATCAGCTAATAACTCTTTAATAGACAGCAATTACCAAATTTGCACACTGATGCTCATCCATCTCTTGAGAAGACAAGAGAGAGGTTGGTTTTCACCAGGAAAAAGGGGCCATGGGCAAAGTGAGGCCATTTAGCAAAAATGTTGTTACATGTTCACCGCATACTATGTGGACATTCTAAGAATGGACCCCTTTATGATTAACATGCATGACACTTTTGAATGACTGCGCACGTAACTGCAAATAAGTGCAATCACCCAGGACCCAGGACAATCAATTGATTCCCTCATTTTTTTCCATGTATACCTGTTTGGTTTGATTTTCCCAGGTGAGTTTTAAAGAACAGTCAACATACCCACAAGAGATCCTGACACAGCATGGAGTAAAACAGAGCTGACAGCCACTTTGGACATATCCTTAGATGACCCCAAGCATTGCTGGAATGAGCCAATGGTAAAAGACAAAAGGGTGGCTGTCACCCTTACAGCATGTGCCAGTTTCTGAAACCATTTAATCTTATCTAATATCGAATGTGATTGAATGATTGACCTCTGAGGAATTCACTGATGACACAAAGCTTTGATTTTGAATCTTTCTGCATTGTCAGTATGCTGTATTTGAAAGTATATGTTTGCAACATACATTTCATTGACAGTTTCAGAAAAACATTAAAGACTAAGCCCAATAGTTACAGTACAAACATAATATTATTAAGCATTTTTCCATAGTAGATTTATATATACTGCAACATAGTATCAATACATAACAATAGTATCTATGTGTGGATAGATAGATAGATAGATAGATAGATAGATAGATAGATAGATAGATAGATAGATAGATATAGTGGATAGATACCCCTCATATTCAGTTCCTTCTGGATTGAGAGGGAGATGTCTATGTACATATTTCAGAAGCCCTCTCCATGCCCGCTCTTGAAAAAAATTCAGTAGAAGTAATAACCACACAACCACTCAACAGTCAATTTTCAGTCTCTTCCCTGAGTCATCTTGGTAAGTTCTGAAGAGTGAAATCATTAATTGCAACAATCTCCTTTGAAGAAAAAAGCATCTGAAGGGTCTGTGAACAGACAGAATTTTATTCATTGAATGGCAATGATACAATGTCCATGTGATGCTCCATGTGGCACTAAGAAGGGGGATAGGCCTAGTTAAGGAAACAGATTAATGTGATTTTTTTTTCTGTAACTTTCTGTAACTTCTGTCACAGTATGGTTCACACCACCAAACTAAGATTGACTATTACCAGCAACAATGTATTTATCTGCTGTGAGTTGTTTGAGTTGAACTTGTCAGACCAAGAACTATTGGACTGTTATGAAGTTAAAATGACACAGAATGTAGACATAAATGGGATTGCTCCACTTAATCCAAGCATAGGGTTTGGCAATAGGATAGATATTGCATAATGTAATGCAGTGTACAAAATGTTTCTCAGTCAATGTTAAATGTTGTATGCCAAGGCTAAGATTATATCAAAATGAGTTAAACTCTATTAACATGCTATCTCACCTTTGCAAAAACGCAAAACATTTAGCTGTTCACGAACCAAGATAAAATGTTAGGCAAAAGAGGACCACTTTGTAACAACAGTGGTCGTGGATTAAGGTGTGCTGTTTAGTTTGAGTTACTGTAGAAGTGACTGCAAGTTGTTTTCCATGCACTCTGTGGTCTTGCTCTAAGATACTTCTGTAAATTAAAAGACAATACAATGTGATACTAAAGTGCTGCTTTATGGGCTACAGTCTGCAGACAAATGTATAACAATTATTGGTCCCTGGATTAAAGTATTGGTCAGGCATCATCTAAAGAGGCTTGCTATCTTGAATGCTGCTGCTGACACTTTTGAACCATGTTGGATTTAAACTGATCACAGTTCACAATATTACTCTATCCTACAATTCAAAGTTGTATAATCCCCATGATATAGGAAATGGTGGTGCATCAGAAAATCCAAAACATCATCACACAATAGCAAATATAGAAAACTGCATTTTGGCCCAGTGTACGGAAAATGTGAGTAAAACAGTTCAACATAAAGAAGAGCCAGAGTAATTGAAAACATACCAGTAAATAAACTCACTTATCCTGATTTGCCAGTTCCCATCCCAAAGAAGACCTGTCATGTTTTGACACCAGATGGAGTATAAAGCCCACGATGGGGAGGCCTGCAGCTGCTAATTCATTATTTTTTTTTAATTACGATACACTATCTTGCCGAGACACAAGCATTACACTTTGTTTTACAGCCCCATGGCTATCTCTCTGCAGAAGAGAACTTTATTTTAATGAATATGCTGGTGATCCACATGTCCCACAAGATGCATGACAAACTCAACTTTTGAAGGGGCCCTGAGTGGCTCAGTCAGCAAGGCGTTCACTTTGAGGCCAGTATCACACAGCCGTGGAATTAAGGGGTGGGTCAGGTTTTTCCTCGTCTCACCACTCTCAGGCACCCTGCGATTTGTCAAGCACAGTGTGACTTGTAGTGTGAAAAATAGTTTGTGGCTGCCTGCGAGTGTATTTGGGGACAGAGGTAGCCACAGTGAGATGAGCCTAATATGTAATTAGCGATTCTAAAACTTGGTTTCAAGGTTTTTCAAGCGAAAAACTGTCAAAAACTCAATTTTTGGGCAAAGCAGGGGGTGAAGCTCTTTGGCAAATTTATTTGATGCGAAAATATATTTCTGTGTAGTTACTGAACCAAGACAACAATGACATACTAATATAATACCAGTGTGCACTGACTTATTGTAATGAATCACATTTAGAAACACATCAGAAAACATTCCTTCTAAAACAATACAAGAGCATACATTTTGAAATAGCAGGTCAAACACAAACACTGAACTCAAAATATATATTGAGATCCATCATTGCATTTTGGATGCATTCTTTCAGAGTTACACTTTAGCAGCTCTTAATAAAGACAGAAACACATATTACTTGCTGCTTATTTACATGTAGTATGATGATGTGGTATAGATATTGTCAGCTAATAACAGTGTGATATATGGTAGTGTATGTAATTGACTTCCCTTAGTTTTGTAGGTTGTGTAGTCTCAGATTAGTACAAGTTAACTTGTGGTAGTGGCTGAATGATGTTGTGCTCACACTCTCTGGGCTGGGAGTGTTGTTAGCATGGTCTGAAACTGTTGCTCATTTAACTTGGATGGATACACTTCTGTTCTCTTGTGCTGGAAGTCACCCTGAGTGAGAGCATCTGCTAGATGAATGTAATGCAATGTGCTGTGTTTTAACCCATAAACAACAAAGTTAGCTAAATTATATTCGGAGAGTTAATACATGAGCTCAGTCACAAGAATGCACACTGTGTATTCAATAATAACAAAAAAAAGTAATTTGTTATGAGAATGGAGATAATGGCATCATCACTCAGTCAGAGACCTTCATATTATTTTAGTTTGAATATTTTAAGCCAAACAGTCACGGAATGATTTCAAAAGGTGTACACTACAAAGTTAACATGAAACACAGCGGAAAGAAATGGATCAAATTTTCCAAGGAATCTGAACCACTGTGTTTTGCATTCCAGAAATGCATGGGACTTTTGTCATCCTGCTTCCCCTCAGTCTAGTTATGATGGTCTTTGGGGGAATGGTTGGCTTCATCTCTATTTTGGCCAGAGCATATCTCCTGCTGTTTCTTACTGGAGCACTTCTACTGTTCGGTGGTAAGCAAAATTACCTGGTGAATTACGTTATGCAAAGTGACTTCTGAACTTGTATATCTTTGTTAACAATATGACACAGATAACAGTATGCTAGATAGTTGGCCCAGTGTCTTAACTATACAATAGCAGATGGAAACAAACTGCTAATGCCACAAAAGCTAATGTGTGTTTGCTTTTAGATTGCATTGCTAATGCTTGAGCTAACGTACAGGAGAATATAGTCTTAAAATATCGTTCGCTATCTTGCCCTTAGATTTGCTCTCTGAAATGCAGTTGTCTCACAGAGTAAATGAGGACCATGTTTTATGCCTGTGAGCTCCTATTATATTTTCTGATGAGGAGATGTTAATGTATCCTCTTGACTTCTTTTCAGCTCTGATTACCCTGGCGGGCATTAGCGTCTATGTGGCGTACTCGGCTGCTGCCTTTAAGGAAGCCCTCTGCATTTCGAGACAGAACACTCTGGAGGACATCAGCATTCACTTCGGCTGGTCCCTGGCCCTTGCTTGGATCTCATTCATTACAGAGCTCTTCACTGCCATTGCCTTCCTGCTGACTGCCAGAATTGTGGGTCTGCAGAGAGGGCAGCATCAGGAAATATAAAAGGGCAGACTGTGCAGGGGCAACCGTCTGTTTCCCCTGGCATGGCATCAAACCGTTATCTTAAATGAGGTACCATACTATGACTACCCTGTCAAGTGTTAACCGGGTATTACTTTTCTGTAACTTATGTGTGACCACAGATTTATGTTTTGTTAGAGATGCATGCAGCTCAAAATTCTTCAGATATGTTATCTCTTGCAACACTATTCGCTACGCACTAACAGGCCAGCCAGGCTTGAAGCTATTAGCTTTTGGCCTAGTTTATTTCTATAAACTGTAGTATTAATTAACTGCTAATACTGAATAGTAAGCACCTGTGTACAAGTGCTTAGTACTCAATAGAAAGTAATGGTAAGTATGAGTGCAACTCTATACACGTGTAAAGCTTTTAATTTAAAATATATAATTTTTTGAGTCTGAATTTTGAAGTGATGCAGCCTATGTAGCACAGTTTAGTAGCATGATAGGGTACGTGCGCATCCTCTACAAACGGTGATGCCCATGGGCGTAATTTATGGTAGGGTGGGGATATGTCCCTATCACTTTTCTGATTACCTCAACTGCTATGATTGTACTGATAATTTGTCACCTTTTATTGTGTTCAAGAAAGTACTATATAGTCATAGTATATTTTGTATAATTTCAGGAAATGCAATGAAAAATTCCTAAATTTTCTGGGGTAGGACCCCCAGACTCCCTGCCAAGTCTATGTCCCCACCACTTTCCAAATCAAACCTACTCCCTTGGTGATGCCACTGCCTAGAAGCAGAAGGAGGATGATTAGTCCCCTTGGCTAGGTACTTCAGCTTTTAGCTCATCAAGCTGATATTATCTTTCTGTGTGCTAAGCAGATGGCAATGGCCACAGTGGAACACTCAGAGCAGACATACCACTTTTACACCAAAGGAGGGTTTTTGCATATGTTCCCTCCCGACCACTATACTCTGCTACCAAACGGTGTCTGGTGGTCCCGTCAAATTTGCGGCACAAAATCACTATCCAGAACTTATTCCACTGTTGTCACTTGATGCTGGAATGAACTTCCACACTTCATCCTGCTGAGTGCCTCACTATCTTCAAGAAACTTCTGAAGACACAGCTCTTCTGTGCTCACCTAAACACCTGAAACACTATCACCTGAAGCAATTTCTTATATTTTAATCTTTGTTTTCCTTAAAAAAATGGTTTCACACACTTGTATCCCTACCAGCTAGTTTGTGCTTTGTCTGGCTAACTCTTGAAACTTGGTCATGCAACACTTATAATATTTTTGACTCCTTTCATGGATTTTTGCTTGTGGTGTACTCTGCCTCACTTGTAAGTCGCTTTGGACAAAAGCATCTGCCAAATGAATAAATGTAAATGTACAACTGCATAGGGCCTCAAGAAACACATTTTTAATGGAATTACATTAAAACAAATTACAGCTGTCCTCCTGTCTGATATGCCTTTTCTGATCCCCTGAGTGATTTTGATAGTACCTAGCTAGCTACCTAGCTTGCCTGAAGTACTTTTGTTTGCTATTTGTACATATTTTATTGCCAAATTGTACCACTTTTACGGTATTTCATGGTATTACGTTGTCATTTTATAGGTGAGTGTTTCAAATAATTACATAGTGGACTTTATCACAGATTCATCATTTATTATGTAATGTCATATGTGCGTTGTTCCCAAGGAAAATATGCAGGCAAAAGTCAGAGTCTTGAACGATCAGTTGTTTCTGGTCACTCCATCATCACAGTGGGTAACTGCAGCATCCCTGGGATTCCTCATATGCTTTCAGAAATGTAGAAATACTGCTGCTCAGTTGACATGTCCCCATCCTTCCACTCCTCTGTGCATTATTATTATTATGCCAGCATAGTAGACACAGAGAGTATGCTGGCAGCTGGCAGCTGGCAGCTAGTTAGCTGCAGTTTCTTGCAGGTCTGGTAGTTCATAAGTTATAGTAGATCTCTGAGCAGGGGTAAAATATACAAGAGAAAACAAACCTTTAATGGGGAAAAACAGAAACATGAAACAGAAAAACAGAAAGACCAGACAACAGAGCCTGATTGGGAAGTGAAGGGAACAACATGAACATCATTGGTGGTCACACAGAGAAGACAGTCAGATACATAAAGGAGACCTGCTAAAGGAGGGTCTGTTACTACTTTCATAGCATTAAGAGCATGTTTTGGTGGAAATCACCTTTAGCCATTTATTTTGGATACTTAAAGGTTGCAACATTGATGCAAATATAAACATAATAAAACCCTTCTCATTTTATTTTAATTGCTTCTACAAACATTCCTGTGTTCATGGGTAGCTCATCTGGTTAAATATTGTATATTTGACATTTGTTTCAGTACATCATTAAATGAAACAATTATTCATGGGAGAATCAAAATGACTTTAGTTAACAGATGTTAAGCTAATTTGTTGAAATCACCTTTAGGTATTTATTTGGATACTTACTTTGAACATTGAAAATATAAACATAATAAAATACACGGTCTCATTTATTTTACATCTCTAGTAAAACATCCTGTATTAATGGGTACTCATCTGGCTACACATTGTATATTTGACATTTGCTAGTAACAAAATGACACAATGACAATGGTTCTTCAAAATGACTTTAGAAACAGATGTCAGCTTGTTCATTCCCCTTGACATTCTCTTTTGTTCAGCTTTAGCAGCTTGAAACATGTATTATCTTGTACCCTTTGTGCACTAGTAACAAAATGTGCCCTGTAGCCAGTGCTACATATTTTTCATGTTAATCCTGTTTGACTTCATCAGAACATATTGTACAGTGGTAATGTATGATGTAAGATTTGATTTGTGAAATCTCATAGTTATATTCATTTGTAGAAAGAGGACAAAACTGGAGAAATATAAGGTATCCTGAGGAAGACTGTCGGTTGAAATGCATTGCAATGCACTGGTATGAGTGTATGTATACAAGCCAGTGTATTGTATCTTCTGGCATCTTCACGTTTGAGTTCCCTGTTCACTACTGTAACTGGTACCACATTTATTAAAATCTCACAATAAGATCAAGGCTTTGATTTTTTACATTCTGTTCTATGTGTTGCTCACAGCATCTCTATGGAAGTCCCATTAAGATTATTGGTTAGACTTTCAAAAGAGGCCATGCAGGCTGAGGTAGCTTCCTTTTACATCACAGGCAGCTTTTTTGAGCAAGTCAACCTTTAACATTCGTGACTGTAAGACAGTGGTACTGTGAGTGGGCATACTCATTTGCAGACTTCTTGGCACTTGATGTAAGCTGAACACAAACAGTGTTGCTATATTAAATAGTGCTTCTTTTCCAGAGATATAGGAAGATGCTACAGGCTACATAGGTATAAAAAATGTAACATAATTATTTTGAAATCTTTTGTTACCTTACATATAAATGCATATAAATGGCTTTTAGTTATTATTATTTCATATTTTCATGAGATATAAAACAACTTATTATCAAATACTTTTAAGCCTGCCATTATAAATACATGCCTTTTTGTTAAGCCTATACTTTTTTACAGATGGAAGTGTGTTAAATCTGCGTAGCCCCTAACACCTACATCCTCAAAAATATGTCAGAGAACCATGAACATGTGGATCTAAGACTCTGAGCCAAGGGATGTATTCACAACCCAAAAGTCTACATTGTGATTTTGATTCAGCAAAATATGTGTGAATCTTAAAAGAGTTTAATGTGTATGTTACCACTGTCTCATAAAATACACCTTCCATCATGTACACTAGTCATACCAAGCTCTAAAGGCTTGTGTATCATTTGCTTTAGGTACCACAACAGCCACTTTTGATTAGATTTATTTCAAATGTGTCTTTGTACAGTATTGCTTTGTCAGACTACACTGCATCCTCTCATATTAATATTTAACTTGAGTTTGCCTATGCCTCTGAGTTGTAAGCCAGAAGCAAACTTGGTTTCCCTATAAGTTGAACATTTTGAAGATTATTTCCATGGTTTTATTTCAAAAGGCAAGTTAAGTGCGTTCAGTGATGATTACCACGAATGCAGATGTAATCAGAGGCAAATCTGATAAAATAACAGTCATCATTATCATCATGTAAAACATCTTGCTGGTTACTTTTACAGAGTTTTCACTTCTCACTTGCTAAAGAAGGAATAATGACACCAGTGTTCCTGACACATGGCATGGACACTTTGGTATATTTTGTTGTATTACTGGCAGCGTTCATAAATTTTTAAATGGTAGAGTTCTTATTGTAAACATAACTGTTCTTATTCAAAATAGGCCCCTAATGGAGGTTCAATAATGCCACACTTGACATGGGTAGCCTCACCACTCTAGAATAAAATGCAACAAAACAGGAATAGAAAATTTCAGTGGTACAATTATATCAATTTGATAGGGAAAGCATGATTGATCTTCCATTAAAACAAACCACTTTGATGAAATAGTGCTGTGCAGAGTGAATAGAATCATTTCTTCATACTGAACAACACTAGTGAAAAATGTACCATAAGTGTGATATAACTCAGTCTGTAACATGTCTCTTCCCATCATGGTAGGTTAAATTAATGAGTGTAACACTGCAGCAGAAATTGACCACAATAATCTAGTTCTTAAAAGGGAACAAATACGGTCAGAGGTACAGACTGTTCAAGAATTTTTAAAGCAAGAAGTAGACATACTGTGATCAGGGAACGAACAACCTTTGTCACCACATAATGTGAGTAATGGAAATGTAATGGGAAAGAATGCACAGGGGATGAAAGAAAGGCAATGTTTAATATCAGTGGAGGGAAAATGTAAGATAGTGGGTTAACATATCCTGAAAATGCAAGCATGGACATGTTGATTCTAAAATAAAGGTTTCATGAACACAGTTTATGACTGATACACAAAAATAATATAATGAGACAGAAGAAATGTTAACCCATTCCCGTTAAACCATATTGCAGTGTTGCTGCTATTATTTTATGAGATCATGCATTATTGGGAAGAACATTTTTATTTAATTGTGAGTCGTCATTGTACTTGATTTGAGAAATTGGATAAATACCAGTGGTTACACAACCATGTGGATTACTGTTTTTGTTGTGTATTATTATCAATACAAAATTAAAAAGATAAATTGTCAATGACAAGTAATCCTAAATAGGAATGAATGTTAGACATCAAGAGGAAAAAAAAGTTGGATAAAAATGCATTTTTATTTCAGCTAATCAATGCACATGGCAGAGAGCATGATTATTTAAATATTCACTCTCAACAGGCATTAAGTATCAACATACCCAGTTATTCATCTGCTCAGCATCTGTGAAACATTTTCTAAACAAATAAATGGTAATGATAATGATTATAGGGGTTGATTTCTAAAATGTTTATGTGGCATTGGTTAACAAGCTGCAAAGTTCCCATCCATAACAATGAGATTTTATGCTCTTGCATCTACGAGTATGATTCTGAACCTTAATGGGCTTCTGACCGCAATGTAAGACCAAACCCCAGACAGAGATGCTTTGAGATCCTATGTTTATTTAACAAATTTGACTTCAGTGCAACATGATTTTTTTACTGTTTACTGGGGTAATATTGCAGTCCCCATAAAAGTAAATAATTTCACTTGTATTTTTAAATAGAGATTTGGGAGAGGAGTTTATAAACAATCCCTAGAATAGATTTATCTCTTGAGTGTAACAAGGGCAATCAGAGAATGTAGGCCCTTGCCCCTTTGATTCAACCTCTTATTTTCAGGTTTTGGTTCCAGTGCCAAAGAGGACCAAAATATGGACCTACTCTTTGCTGTGTGAACATTTGAAATGAAGCAGACAGACGACTTATATCTGAGATGGCAGACAGACAAACATAAGGACTAATGCTATACCCTCAGGGCAAAGATACAAATTCCAACCCCATGTATTCTTTCTGTTCAACTCTTCCTGAAATCCCTCTGAGATTCTTCATCTCTGTCTCAATAAGACTCAATAAGATATAAAAAGGAGCAACAGCCTTCCCCTAATGGCAAAGTTTAGTACTGACAATGTGAGTAATGGAAATTTATGAGCACCTTGAGCTCTCTGTGTGTTGTGTGATACAGGCAATCGTCAGGTTTTTTGACAACCCTTGTCAGAATTGGACATCTCAGGCAGTGCTCACAGATGGTGTGAAGGAGAACCTTCACACTACCCCCAAAACTGTTTGTTCAATAGTCAATTTGTTAAATGTGAAAGGGTTTCTGTCTTTCCATTCTCAACAATAAATGAGCTCATTGATCCAATTCATCTGAACAGGTTTAATTGTTAATTGTTATTTTCAGTATAATTTAACTGTAGACAAACAGCCATTGGTTAATGAGCCATGCCTGCCTAGTTAAAGGCATATTAAATACAGGTGTGTGGCTGGAGCACAGGTTACTTTTTTCCAGCTGACTCTGTGTTCAGGCTGGGTCTTTTCATTTGCTGGTTTTTAAAATAGATTATTGTTTTTCTTTGAACATTTGCTCTTTCTGTTCATTTTTGTGAAAAGTGTCAGCCAGCTTCTCCCCAGATGGTTCACCTCTTGCCTCTCTAAATGCTCCTATTTTGATTGTACACAACACCCCTCAGTTCAATAATATCCTCTCATGAATTCTCACCTTGTCAATACTACTTCCTGCCACTACTACATTTTTCGGTGTCCCTCATTTCTCCTCCCTCCAATCATATTCCCTCCTCCCTCCACAGGGATCTCTCCATTATCCTTGCTATCATGATGGTCTATATCCTCAAACCTCCTCTTGCATTTGGCACTTAAATGAATGTGTTATGTGATGTAATGACTCCTGCTATTGGATTGTGATGCTGACAATTTAATGTCATCAGTGCTGTCATCCACAAGTGTATAAAAAAAGGTTAGGCTAAGTGCATCTGCTAAATGATGAAATGTATTGGATTATAAGATAGAGATCACCGAAACTGTTCCACACCAAACATCTACACTACAAAAAAAGTATTTTACAAGATAATCAATGATGTCTTTTTTCACGTTTTTTGTTTTTCTTAAAAGAAGGGAAAAGGTTGGTGAAATTACAGAAGCAAGCCTTATCTAAAAATTTGCCTCATAAAATAGTATAGCAATAATCAATAAATACAATATTAACAACTTTTGCCTCCATTTGTGGTATATTCCTCCTCTTTAAATGGTCATTACTATAATATTACAAGGGAAAGATCCCATTTTAGCTTAAAAACCAACACAGATTCATATGAACATACTGTATGGCTTGTGCAGGAGCATAATCAAAGGAAATAAAAACATTGAATAATGTAATACCATCTTAACCATTTAGTTTGAAAATTCTGTGTGATAGTTTCACAAATCCATATAATTCCAAAAGAAATCTGTAAATTTCACCTGAATGTTTCAGTTGAATTACCTGATATCTACATTTATTCGCAGAAGTTGCAGGTCTTTTCACAGCGATTTGCATTTTTTAACTTGGAAGCTAACATTTTTACATGTAATGTATCTCACGAAGATATTATTATAAACTGGATTTGCATGTGAAGTCATATATGTTAATAAAAGTCTATGAATTAACAGAATATTATTTACTAAGATGGCAACAAACTTTGAAATTATGAGGAAAAGTGTGCAAAATTACAGTCATTACCATGAACACATTCTCAGAAATATACAAATATATCAATTTTATGGTATTTTACCAATCTTTTTACAGTATAGCTTTATTCACATTCAGTAGATTCCATGAGTGCCATGTCAGACTTGAATTCATGCATACTGAAATGTATTTGCAGACAAAAGTCTGCAATAAAACACCAACATATAAGAAACTAGATCATACATTGTACAGGCATAATTTCATGTGGTCTTCAGTAAATATGCAGGGCACCCTCATGAACATAACTTACTATTTCAGAAGCTTTGATAAACAACTGCAATGCTTTATCGCAACTGACCTAGCCACACCTAGATTATCCAGAACATGAAATCATGCATCTGAAAACAGTGTGCATCACTCTGTTAGCTGTTATAAACACTACTTGTATATAGTTGCTTTATAAAGCTACAATGTCACCTTATAAAGCCATAAGTGGTGACTTTTATGTATGCTTTATGAAGGCCTTATGCTCTGTAGGTCTTATAAGTAACTGTCAATATACAGTGTGATGTGGAACTGGACGGGAAAACAACCAAGACCTACACACTCCACCTGGAAGAACATAAACTGGGCCAGCTTGTGTTTTGATTAACAACATTCTGTATCATTTTATAGAATAATGTCATTTCTGCACAGCTCATTCCTCTTCCTGCTCATCTGTATTGCTGCTCTCTCATCTGCTGAGTGTTTCTTATGTCCCCACATGCTCCCCATTTCCAATTTTCTTCTTTCTATTGCGGCTTTAGAGCCATCAAAGTGCACACATGGCCCCTCATCTACTCAGGCAGCACTTGAACCCTCAGTGTAGAATTGCATCATTGATATCTTTCCTTTCAGCGTGACACTTTTTGAGTTGTTACTGAACTCACTTGACACGTTTCAAAGGTGCACAGTGCATGGAAGTGTTATTCCTACCTAGGACGTGCTTGCTTTGTGCAATGTCAGATGATCCTATGACCTCTTAGCAAGGCTACAACTAATTTTCTGTGAGGACTGTGTGGAAACAGGGTGGCCTTAGCTCAGAAAGATGAAATTTAATTTGAGATGGTGAACAAGATTGTGATCATTGTAACCGCCAGCTGCTCCTTTGATGCTGAGACAATTTTCTAGCATGTCATAAATTTTACATCCCGGTTTTTCTGTAATTGTGAATGTAGAGGTTGACATTCTTTATCTACTATGGCAACAGTATTTACTGTTCCTTGTACTTTTGTTGATTACCGTATATTTTAATAGCAGTTTAAACCATTGTTACACATGATTTAATCACAATCTATATTAGTGTGAATGATTTTAATCTGTCCACAAGTCTTTTTTTACAAAAACATTCATGCCTTATGTTTTTTTTCTGTTTGTTATATGATGTATTGTTATTATGATGTATAAGCAACAATACGTGTCAGGTTGACACCAAAACTGGAAAAGTTGAAACTGGAAAAGTTGCTACCTCCTTAGAATGCATAAATAAACTATATATGTATTGCCTGCTCTGAACTAGTCTGAACACAAGCCTTTTGCAGTTTTTCTGTCTCTGTTGTAGGAAGTATGAGATGTGAGTAAATACCTAGTGTCATCTCCTGGTATATTGTAGAAGTGCAATCTCTCACAGTAAACTGTGTTCTGAAAACAGGCCACTAGAGGTCACCCCAGTGTTCAGTAAACCCCTTACTCTCTTACACATATTGCATTCGATTTCTGGGCTTTACTGAAGAAATTGCTCAATGCAGTGCTGGTGCACAGCAGTTGTTTTGTTAAAATGTACTTATGAATGTTACTACTCTGTGTACTGAAATTTAGTGACATTAAATTTAAAACAAATCAAAACATCCACCATGATCAAATTATGTATACATAATACCATATTAATTGCGTGTGGTTTTATTAAGCTTGATAAACTAAAGTGCTACAGTGAAATATTCTAATCAATGTTCAAATCACTTATTGGCTGAATGTGGTTGTCTTGACTCACCCTGAATTGTTTTGGTTTGACACGACCCTACTGTATGTGTGGGAAAAAAAAAATCTCTTAGTCTCAGAAGTCATTCAGTAGCTGTGCCTGCCTACACCGCTTCCTCACACCCCCTGTGGATCACCCCCCCACCCCACCCCCGCCGGCGAACCTGTGGCGTGCCTGCCACAGGAGGAATGGCAGATGTTGAAACCTTGCCACCTGCTCCGTGTGACAGAAACAGATCCTCTGCGGGGTCTCTTGTCATTTTCTTCGCGGTCTTTCATCTCGCTTTGAGGCCTTTTCTTCCCCTCCTCCAGATTTAATCACAGCTGCTTCGTGTGAGAGCGCCACGGAGGAGTTAGGGGCCGCGGCGCAGCCCCGGTGATTTGCGAGGTCGACGGCGCAAGAGCCACAAAAGGCCTGGCTCTCCATGCGCTGCTGATTGAGCTGATCGCAAGCAGCTCGGGGGTTGGGGGTTAGTTTCCGTCGGGAGAGTGATGACAGCTCTGTGCTGACACACCGCAGATAGTCACGCCCATTTTTTTCCCCTCTTTCTTTGGGAAGTGTGCATCGGTCAGAGGTTTATGATGAATAATACAGGGAAGAGTTTTACAAACTCTCCTGAGTGTCAGCGCCGAGGAGACACTGATAATTGGTTTCACCAACAGGCTTGCCTTGTGTCACTGATGGATTGAACAGTGCCGCTTGTCAAACCTCAGAAGTACTGTGATGCAAAGACTAGCTCCATATCTACCTTTTGCATTTTTGCAATATTGGATCACTCATCGATGGCTGCTTTGTGAGGACAATCTATTAATGTACAAACTAAACACAAAGAGTGCCAACAAATCTTCAATTATTGTTGTCTCTTATCCATAAACTTTAGAGTGAATGCATAATTAGTTTGTTTACATAACTAGTCTTATGAAACTGGTAATTAACTTCCTGCTGGTTGTGATCATGTGCGATCACACTGAACCTGCACTTCTAGTGTTCCACAATTACATTATTAAATCTGGCCCTCTGTGTACAAAATGTTCTCTCCCTAGTTTCCTTGTGAAGCACATCTAATATTACAAGATTAGCTTTAATACTTCTAATGATCTTCTTCTGCTTTGCATTTTACCCTGCTTTGTAGAGGTGTCATTAGATCTGTCTCCTTTACATAATTTTGTACACAGTAGAAATGATTTAGGCAGTCAGCTGAAGTGCAAGCGTTCCTCCGACAAGTCCATAGGGAACAAAAGGTCTGCATTTCATAATGTACTTCATAGAAAATTAAAAAAAAGCTTTTACAGTGTCAGAGTTCAAGTTATTGCAAAACAGTATTACATTTGTTTTAAATAAATTTAATTCAGTCAAAAGAACGGAAGCCACTTCAATGAAAGCAGCATTGCACATACTGACATCTCTAAGCCAGGACCGACTGTGCTGTGTTTTGTCTCCACAGGCTTTTAAAATGGATCCTATCATATTTTGCAAAAATAATATATCTTGTTGTCTGGCTTACTGCTTCCACACATTGAAGAAAGTTGCCTTTTTGTTTGTTTT
The DNA here is from genome assembly GCA_019176425.1 of Megalops atlanticus. Lineage (NCBI taxonomy): Eukaryota > Metazoa > Chordata > Actinopteri > Elopiformes > Megalopidae > Megalops > Megalops atlanticus. The sequence continues at coordinate 30,358,416 of CM032875.1, read as the reverse complement.
TTTTTTGTTTATATTACCGTCTCCACAGCCAACATAAAACATGTACATTAAAAATAAATCACGCTTTATGAATTTTAAATATCCAAATGAATAATTTCATTGCCACAGCACTGTACTGGCACTTCGTTTCAAATTTATAATAACTGAAATTCAGTCTTAAAGGTCACCATAATAAAACATCAAGTTAAATTATATACTGCTGCTCTCAAATGGGCTCTCAAATGTCTGTGTTGTAATGAACAGCACACCACTCTCCATTGCATTCCAAAAATGTGACAACGCAATGAGACTCCAGCCATAAAGGACGACATTTAATTTCTGACTTTGTGTTTATTGCAGTCCGTAGCATTTGATCTAATACCTTCATTACCCTCTTTATAACCGTAAGCCAGTGGCCATCAATAATGTGAAGGGATCTGTTAATCAATTATTTTTAACTAACCATCACAATTGTGTGAACATGTGCATTCATTTAGACATTAAGACAGGCATTATTGCATGAGGTGGGGACATATCTTCCAGCATGTTTGACAGGTGAGTGTAATTGGTATTTGCTGAAGCTGTTGTTCTGAAATACAACATACACCCGTGGTGTTTTGGGAGAGGTTTGTCACCTCTGAGTTAAATCATTACATCTTGCTTATATTGATGCCTGAAATACATTTCAAGATTTGCAATGTATTTTAATCCCACTGAGCAACACACCTGGCTGTGCACACACAAGCAGGAGAGAAATGCTAATCATTTGCTGATCAGATGCTTCAAAGCAGTAGCTGAAGTCACTCCACTTTCAGCATGTAATTGTAATATTGTAAATTATACACAGACACAGGCACACAGACACACAGATGCACACAGACACAGACACAGACATACATACACACACATGCACACACACACACACACACACACACACACACTGTTGTGTACTGCAACCTTGTGTTTGTTTGGAAATAAGAACTACATAAGAGTTAAGAATGGTAAGTAAACAAAAATTTAAGCTGCAGAAATCAGCAGCATTTGTGTTTATCATGCAGAGAGCCAGAACACATTTGGAAGAGAGGCTTTTGGGAAGTGAAGTTCAGAGGCTGTTCCAAAAATACATGTTCCACAACCTAAAGCTCTGGACTTTACCTTTGAAGAACAATTCAGTGAAACATTTTGTCGTGCTCTGCATACCAAACACTGCCCTGCTGCTCAAGTAAGGTGGACTGTATTTCAATGTTTTTTGAAGAGTCTGTCTGAAACACATCACTTTAGCATAAACAAATATAACACATACTATGGCAGAAATATGAGCATGATGCTCCTTGCAGATGGGTAATCTCAGTTTATATCCAAGTGCATATTAATGGCTGGTTCTTGGTTTAACAGACACGGTACATTTGAATTAAACATGCTGATGTAAGCTTACTTTTATTGGAGACATTGCTCTTGATATTGTTTTCAAGGTGAGGGAATTAAACACTTCCATTACACTGAGCAAAGTGGAAGATGAAAGACACACACACTATATACACACACACACACACACACACACACACACACACACACACACACACAACATTTTTAACCTGCACACATATTGAAATATGCCATATTTGCAACTACCTGCTTCATGTTGTGAAGGTGATTGAGCATTCAGTTGACATCACGCATATCCAAACAAATGTGTTTGGCAAATTTTTAGCATCCATTTTGTTTGGAATGAATAGAATTTACCCATACGTCTTTCCAGTAACATACTTGTTCTCTTTGCTGTGTATCAAATACCACCCTTTCCTTTATTGAGGATTTCTCCAGGTACAGAAGGGACGCATAACTTCTCCAGTCATTGCACTTCCACAGTCTGCTTCTGTTGGGGAGCTCTGAAGTCAAGAAAATTGCAATTCATATGACTCTTTGCTCTGCTGCAATCTCCTTGCTGCCCTTTTCCCAAGCCATGTTTTACCAGTTTCGGCATAGGCATGTCTAACTTTAGTTCAAAATATTTAGTTTCATAATGTGTTAATCCGTCGTACTATGACATGCTTTGAATACTTTTCAAGGCATGGTGTGGAGATCCTCCTTACAGTTTAATATTTAATATTTAATATTTTAATATTCCTGTTATAGAACAGGGAAGGGGAAGGGGTAACATTAAGTAATGCATGAGAAAATAAATGTGTGTGATGATTAAAATGTAAATTGAAATAAATTACTTGCCTGGCAAATTTAAACAGATAATTTGACCACCTACAGTAAACTCAATCAGCCACACAGCTGCCCTTGTTAGTGCAGAAACTGTCAGAATATTGGAGCAGATGTACTAACTAAAGTGCTGGCAGATTACTTTGTTAAATATTCATGCATTCCTCATGCAAGTTGGTGGGAAATGCCTGGAGGACCTTAAATTTTCATTGTAATAATGAAATTAAGAATTGTAATAAATCTAATGAATCTAATGAATAAATTTCAATAGGCAGTGTATTTTTCATGCTCTCTCCTTCTCTTCAAAAAGACCTTTACATTTCTGTCCTTCAGATTTTACAGGAATTAAGAATGCATCAATACTAAAGGATTGCTGTAAGGTATCAGACTGCAGCAATATTGTTGCCATCATTCTGATTTTGTATACTCTCTCTCTCCTTCTCTCTCTGCCTTTCATACTTAAAGTATTTTGTCTCTCAAGAATTAAAATGGCAGGGAAGATACAGAAGTTCTACTTCTGCAGGCAACTCCTCGAGCTTTAACACACAGAAGTTATGTGCCACACAGGGATATAAAGCACATTTTTCTTCCTATTACTGTTGTTTCCTCATGGGACTCAGGACTAGAAATAAGAACCTTAAAAAAAAGTTCTTTATAGCATTGTAAATACTGCTCGAAAGCGACCTCACTGGGTTCCTCTGATTCACATTTAATAACACCACTAGAGGACACTGTTGGGTAGATGAATGTGTAGTCAGTGCACAATTCTTTTAGTGTATGTAATCTCAACAATGTACCAAGGCTACTCATATGTATGAAGCATAGTCTGTACAAGTTACTATATAAACAATTGCAAAATTAGGTCTGCCATCACAATTTTCCACCATGTTACCTCACACAAACTAAAAAAGCACTATTCCAGAGCAATGCTACCATTATTTTTTTGATGTAACTTGGTGCTTTTGTTTTCTCATGTTATCGCTAGAACAGAGTGTGTTTATAGTATAGCTGCTACTACCAATAATAACTGAATGGAAACTATCATAACATATTTAAATTAGTGATGTTAATAAAATTCACTGTGACCCTGGAGACCACAGAGATTCTTGTGTTCATGGGTTTTTGGATGGTTGGTCCTGAGGGGTAAACACACATGCATATGTGCCAGTCTTGTTGCTGGTATTTTGGCATTTGACAGTTTGATGTGACATAATTGAAATAAAAATTAAGCAAAAATATAAAGGAAGAGCTAATTATGCCCTGGCATTACTGTAATTTTATTATTCATATTTCTAGGATTTCTAAAACTTGCAATTTGAAGAAAAAAGAAACTGTCAGGCAAGGAAACAGTTGTCTTGCTTGGTGTATACTATTAAATTGTAGCACATAAGACTCCCATTACAGAATTCATATTGTCAGGCAGTCTTCAGTATTTGACATTTTAGTATGACACATAAAGAGACCACATTCTTCTCAGATTGTAAGATGAGAAAACACAGGACAAACGTGAAGCATGAAAATTGTTTTTTTGTCATATTAAATCTTCATAATCTCTAAAAATGGGAGATTAACTGCTGACAGAATATTATGTTACATCCATTTTTTTTACATGTATATGCCTTGTGTAAAGCTGTCAGTTCATCAAAAAAGTCCATTCATTTTTTCCAACTGAATAATTAATCAGCCAATTTACTGGATCTGTATTTTTAAGTTTCTTTAGTATTAGTATTCTGTGACTGTGACAGTATGGTGTGCTGCATAATACACAAAAAGGACCTAATCAAGGTGACCTAAGATACCTGAATGTGCACACACCATTACAGTATTTAATTGGTCTATTAGACCTGATTAATGCTGATCAACAAATAAAGTTTTCAACTTAATATTTAGTTGATTCAATAACAAATTACTCAATACAGCTGCAGTCTGCCATATTTTCTATCTCAGGTTCTGCATCTGCTTCATGTAATAAATAACTGTTCACAAATATTTTTTTTCCAGAGATCACAGCTCATGTGTCTGCTAGAGGACCTGAGCATCAGCGGACAGGAATATGAGCATATCCAAGGTATGCTAATGTGAGTTGTGATTACACATCATGGTGGTTATCAAGAAGTTAATTAAGGGCAGTCTTTTGTCACCCACAACTTAATCAAATACATGTTAAATTTTATGTAATTCAGGAATTGTGTGTAGTTTTAACCAACAGTGGTCATGACACAGATGAATGTCACCATGTCAGATGAAATGTGATAATGGTAGCCATGACGATGTCACAAGCTATGTTGACAAGTGAGCATCACCTGTAGTGAATGTAAACTCACTTTTTCACTTATTCCAGCATGAGACAACTCAGAAGAATACACATCAATCCAGCTGAGAGGACAATAGCGTCTGAACTTCTAACCGAACCTTGACACAAGGGACTGGAGCAACTCTTTTGTCATTCTTAAGGATAATCTATGTGTGTATAAAATTCAGTAATTTTGTCATTGCTCCTTGCCCTTTTGAAGCCTCGAGCTGACAGTTGTTCTAAAATAATTTTAAATACAGACCAATGCCTGCAGGCTTTCAGCTGATTCTGACACTGAGCCTCCCCCCTTACATGTAGTCCTACAGTCATGGCCAAAAGTATTGGCACCCCTGCACTTCTTTCAGATAATGCACCACTTCTCCCAGAAAATTATTGCAAGTAAAAATGCTTTGGTATTCACATGTTTATTTCTTTTGTTTGCATTGGAACAACACAAAAAAGCAGTGAAAAAAGCCAAATCTGATGTCATTCCACACAGAACTCCAAAAAATGGACTGGACAAAATTATTGGCACCTTTTCAAAATTGTAAGAAATAATTGAATTTCAAGCATGTGATGACTGTATAAGGAGATCTAATGTTGAAGTTATAAATCAATGAAAATAAACAGCAAAGGTGAAGTTTAGCATTCATTTCAAAGTTGATGCCTTGCAGATTCATGTTATCTTTTTTATATGAATGGCCTACTTATACTGTTATAAGTTATACTATTTGTTTAATAATCAGTCCATCCAGACTAAAGATTGAGCTTGTTGTGAGCTAGCTCCAAAAAGCCTCAAAAAGTCATGTCACACCAAGAATTCATTCGCTACTCAACTACAATTAAGCTCAAATGGACATTCTGCCCATCATTTCAAAAAATCAGCTGCCATCATACTGGACTGTAGATCAAGGGCAGTGTGCTGCTAGATCCAGTACAGTGCACAATTCAACAAATTGGGAATAAACATTAATAAATTGGAGTAAATCAATCAGTAGTGATAATCTTTCAGTTGCCAGTATTAGGCTGTATTAGCTCGTTTGGAAATTTGGTTTTAATTGCTGATATTATAGCCACAGATAGGAGATAACTCATGACTATTGTCTGTTGCTGGTAATTATTAACCCCTAATACTTGAACTGAGTTGAAGTTCCATATTGAGCAAAGCATGAACAAATGAATAACCTCAGTATGAATTCCATATGGGAATCTGAAGAAAGACAAAACAATAGTAAAGAATGAATAAATTAAGAGTTAATACCAGAAATAGTAATAGCAAATGGTGCAAAATTTTATATAATTATTTATGTCTGTTTTTGTCTTATCAGCTGTGACCACTTATTTCAAGCATTGAATAATTTGTGTTGCAGTTATTACTCTAATCATACTTAAAGGAGAATTTCTTGGAGAGAAAAAAGCCTAAAAAGAAACAATAAGCAAAATCCATTCAGGCAAATAACTGTGCCAAATGACATGATAAATGTATCAGATATTATCATATCATGCTGAAGTAAACTGCCTACTTTTATCATAATTCAAATCTCTGAATTAAATCAAGGGTGTGATCTGAACATAAGAACACAATTTAATTATATACAGTTGACTGTTAATATAAATAATATACTGTTAAATATGTACTGCAGACAAATATAAACACACTTAACTTTTTAGGACGAGATCCTTCCACATCCAAGCATGCTATACTTGTAATGCACATGCATAAACAAACAAATTCATGGTACTGAACTAAATGGGTTTAAATAAACAAGCACAGATCTAATGAATATACCAGTTCAGAATAGAAAACAAACCATGTGGCGCAGCTTCCCATAATGTGCTGAGTTATATAAACTGAACTGTATGCCAGTGGTTTTGGACCTGCAAATTCCTACCCACAGAGGCTTAGTTGGTTAGGTACAGAACCTAATTTTCAGATTAAATGTAATTGAATGCTAGCAAAACAGCATGGCAAAATATGAAAAAGCAGAATGCTATCCTAAAATGTACATAAGCCAGTGCATCATAGGAGAAAACTGCAGATTCATTAGTTTGCAATACACTTTTTAGAAAAAAATACAAAATAATTCTGCTGATATGCATCAAAGGCAGTTGCACAAGTACAAACATATGGATATTCTCTTGCTTTACAGGAAAATATCATGTTCACAAGTCACTGAGACAACAACACTGCACTATGTCACACAGCCCAGTGGCCCAGTGTATGTACAATAGAGAACACAGATGGACACAATGAGCTGAGGCAGAGAGCAAAACAGAAAGGGATTACAAATAACATACATCAAGAAATACATACATGAGAAAATCATTGTGGGTTTCTTCCTTTCCTCAGACTCAAGCTCGATAATTGCTTCTCCTGTGCAGGGCTTTTTGTAGATTATTGTCAGCTAAACTCACATCAGAAATTTGCTTTCAATTCCTTTCTGTTTTTCAGTCCTTCAGTGTCTCCTCTTGGGTACTCCTCTGTGTCCATCAGTGCATTTTTGCAAGGGTGTGGCACAGAGTCTATGTATGAGATGGAGCACTCTCTTCCCTAGTGCACAGCAAATCACATTTGCTAAATTATACTCAAAATATGCAGTATATTGCTATTCAATATACTAGCACACCACCAATGAATTTAACAATATTCCAAAAAAGAGCTGCTATGTTAATGGAACAATCTAGCTAAAAAATCAATCATGCGCATTGCTAGCAAGTGAGCTGAACAACATGAAAGTGCATAACTTACTGCTGCTATCACATCAGTAGGATGCTTGGGGCTTGTTTGTCTGACAGAATCGGGTTGCATTGAGGCATGATGGTTGACAGTGTGACTATATCCTCTGCAATGTCCTCCTTCTTTGTTGTTCAAAACTAGATCTCCCCATTTCTCAGATGTGCTTCATGCAAAAAGGTTGAATTTGAGAGTGAAGTGATCACCATGCTCCAATTTCAACAACCCACAGCCATACTGCAGCTGATTGCATATATTGGTTGAGCATGGAGATTTTCACCTCGTTAGTCAGTGACCATACAGCTAGTGTATGGACATCTGTTGTTTATAATAACTTATTTTTTAAGTTTTCAGTAGCTTAACTGTATTTTATTCTGATCAAAATGGACATGGGTACCACATCAGTGGTAAAGGTGGAGGCGACTCTGAAGGAATATGATGCCATTACCTGCTTGAGTATCTGAAGCTGTCTGTTGGAAGAGAGTTACACATTCCATCAGACAGGGCCTTGTCATAATTGTTGTATTATTAACAGTATTTTTGTCCTTTTCTCAGACAAAGGATTAAGCTACAACTCAGAGGATTCTTGCTCAAGATATTCAAACAAATCAATGTATGGGGCAATTACTTGTCCTTATGGCATCTTTAACAACCCGCTATGAGGTGAGTCTTTCACTTGTTGTTGTTGTTCTAATGGTCTCCTGACCACCGTGAGCCTTTGTTGATGTGAAGAGCTTTGGTAAGATGGGGTTTATGCAGCCTGTAGCACTTTCATTGTTTCTTGACACGTTGCAAATAATCTCATTCTGTTATGGCAGCCCCATCTATTGGCAGAGCCTGTTGGGATTGGGGAACCATGATGTCGGTTCCTTTTTTGAATTTATTCCTTTTTTCAGAAAGTGCAGATAGAGAAGAGATGGGAGAAATAATGTATTGTAGAGTAGACACAAATATTTCTGTGAAGAATAGCCTCAGGGCCTCAATGTCTCTCTGTGTGATCTGCAGCCTCAAGCCTCTCTCAGACTAACAGTGGGTTAAAGCACTCTATACCTTTACTCTTGCTAAAGCTTATTGCCTTTAACAGTGCTGGAAATGCAAACAACATTGTTATCTCCATCTATCTGAAGACAAAATACCAATGAAAAGACACTGTATATGTATGTTTCATCTCCACTTTGGTTGAACTGCATCATACACCATTGCTAGCCTTTCTGTGCACTGAGCTCTTGGCAAATGACTGCTTGGAGGAACATACCCATTTCTGTGATTTTTCTCATCTACACAAGTAATGAGTACTGTATATACTCCATTGCACTCTGACTTCATTTTTGCCAGATTTTAATATACGTACAGTGTTTCTTGCAGGACTGAAAGGAAAAGAACATATGAGCATGTATGCATTCAATATACATTAGGTATGTCACAAAACATACAAGATGCAAATGTTTTCATTTATTATTTCCTCATGGTTGTGTCTGTCTAATCCCATGACATCTGTTGGTTGTTGGCATCATACTAGTATCAGTAGATTTAGTGGCTCAACTGCTTTCCAAATGTGCATGTACTGACATATGAAGAAAATGTATTTGTGAGTAACTGTGAGTTTGTTATGTAATTTCATTTACTTTAACTTTTTGTTATAGATACAATTCAAACAATAAATACTGATTTCAGGAGCACACAAAGCTTAGACCAGTCACAAGTTCGTCTCAGGCACATGATGATCTCTGTTCAAGTTGGCATCTGCATCTGATGGTTCGGTATTTTCAAGTGAAATACCTGGAGTAATATTAATGCAGACAGGTATTGACACTAATCAGAATCAAAATATATATATACCAATGGGGGCTCATGAGCTTAAAATAGAAGAAATTTACCTTTGTGCAATTTGTCCTGAACTGGTTTTAAATACTTTCAGGATCACTCATCTAAAGCTCAGTTGAGTTAACCTGTGTCTACGCTGAATAAAAGAATGTGTAAAGAGTCAAGAAATAAGAGTAGTACAGGTACTGTGAAGGACTTTGCCCTTTAGAGTGCCACAGAGTGCATTTGCTAGAATGAGAGAAGCTCTCACTTGAGGGCAGAAGGACTCAGATTTGTTTGATTAAAAAGGAAGGTGGTCCATACTACTTTTTACTTGAAAATATATTTAAAGGATCCTATCAAACATTCCATCAGCTCTCAGGTTGCATAAACACTAAGAAGAAAAAAAAACTACTATATTGTGCCCAAAATGCCACTGCATCCCAAATATTCACAACCACCCACACTCTCCTAGAAATTTTCCTTGTCCTTTGGCCACTTCCCAGCTCATAACACACAAGCAAAGAGATTAATTAATTAAACTACTTCAGTAATCTGTTTATTCCATCACCGCCTCTGGCTCCGCCCCAGCCCTGCAGGATCTGTATATGGAACTCCTCCGCTCTTCCCTGGACGGCTTACCATGCATTCATCCCTGCAGTTCTTTTGTTTTACCAGCCATCCACCTCTCTGCCATCACACACTGACAATAACCCACAATGTAAAATGATATCCTACCAAATTTAACACAAGAGAACCTTAAGAGAGGACAGCAAGCTGCATGCTGCTTCTGCATCGACTGCCTGCCTAACTCACCCACCCGTCTCTTATTCTTCCCTAGCACAACATCTGCTTTGCTCAGCCTGCATAAAAGTATGCATGATTAATGTGAGTAACTGCTGTACATACAGTTGGACACCACTCAGGGGTTGGTGTGTCCAGGAGCTACTCACCTTGATCACGCCAATCTCTCTCTCTTGCTTGCTCCCTAGTCTGTCCTGCATAGTCTCAGCCTCATCACCTGACAGGTACTCAAAGAGTTACCATATACATAGACTATGAAAACCCTCTCTGACAAATTGTTCTGCTGTCATTGTGTTACAATACATCAAATTCATTTACTTTGTGTCATTCTAATTCATAATACATATTTCAAACATAAGATGACAAAAAGAAAAAAAATACAGCGGCAAATTACATAAATGATTTAAGAGACATTGGGTAGAAGTCCTTGTAAATAGTGCTTGTTCACTTTATGTTAAGTAATTTGGCCCAAGATGTTTGGTGTAGCTTGGTTTCACTTTGATATTAATGGCATACCTTTTTTCCACAGATGCTCTTGCTGATTAATAAAGAATATTTACTTTGCACATATGAGTAACTTGCCATTTTGTAAGGTGGAGCTTTTTGTTGTGGAAACATGCAATACTGTACATGTAGTCTGCTAAGTTTTTCCTCAAAACACACTTATTTTACAATATGGCTAGGTTATCATAATGCATGGCCCATGCAACATCTACATCTGGTGACTTATTGGGAGATTTATTGGCTTTCAAACCACTTGTAGCCCAGAGATGGTTTTGGCTTTTTTCAGCTGTAAAGAGCGGCTACTGTCAGGATATCAGTCTGCAAGTCATGCAACATGGAGCATATCATTGTGCTCTCCAAAATAAAAAAAAAAAAACAACTGCAGAATCTGCAATGATTCACATATCACACAGTTGCCCTGCTGTATACCATTTCCAGCCACATTTTCAGCACTTGTCACTGTATTCAACTGTATTCATTTGCTATCCAAATCCAATCATTACAAATGCACCAATCCTTACATGATCATTACACATCATCGAGGCAAGACACAAGATATACTTGCATGCAGCCGACAGCTATTTTACACATTACAAGTCACACAGTGCACTACAGCAGAGTGGGCGCTCATTGAAGGACAGGTGCTGCTGATGACATCTGAACAAGTTGTAGGCACATGATGAATGGCAGGCTGCCTGACAGTGGTAAGACGAGGAAGCCCTGGCTGACCTACCTACCCATAGCTCTGGTAGGACACAGCTAATATGTTTCACCGCTGTGGAACTCCTTAACTGCTGAGTTACTTGGGAGCCCAGCAACAATTTGTTTGAAGGGTCCTACATAACGATGAGGTAAAGCGCTCATAAGAACTACATAACACCAAACATATAAGCTTCCGCAAAGCTGTATGCCAACCAAATAGAGTGAAATAGGGTGTGCTCTTTAAGGTTGTAAACAGCAAAGAAAAGAAACAAAAAATCCAAATTGGGGTTGATGAAAGAAATGGTTGTGGGTCTTGAACCCATGTCATTCTCTCCATTTAAGTTCCATTGTCCATTTCCTCACACTCCATCATATAGTATCACACACAGTCTCTGCACCACTGACCACACAGATTTCTCACTAATGCTCTTTTTGAATAGCTGCCCAGAATATTAACAAAATGCAGACAAGAATCATTTCATGCTTTGAAACCTTTCAAAAGGTTTGGCAAGCCAAGCAGAAAAGCATGATTGGGGTAATTAGCTAGCTACATATTGTCAATATTCATTTTAAATGACACTCCACCACAGTGCACGTTGACATTTTGATGAGGTTCAGATACTCCCTTTCAGGGGACTGGATAAAAGATTCGAGATGATGTGAAGTATTGATAATTGTTATACCTCTAATAATAAATCAGTATATATGGCTTCATATTGTCCCTTTGGCAAAGGTTACCACCTGGGCATACAGCCTCTCATATTATCACATGGTTAAATCCCAAGAGGATTTTTTCACAGCACTGAGTTTGTCAGCAGCAGAAATTCCTGAAAGAAGTTTTTGGTCAAATCGAATAAGAATCAGACCCATAATATATTATTCATATTATTCATTTTAAGACCACACCTGAGCAGTCCTTTTTTTTATATGTAGTTGTAGCTGGAAAAATGCCTTGAACCCGGGTTTTGTGACTTTGACCACGACCAAAGAGCCAGGCTGAGGTATGGCAGTCAAAGCACATACTTTTGTATGACGGCAGTCAGTAGTCAATTGAGCAGTTTAAAATTACTACTGAATATTGATGATATGGAAATGACAAAAAAATTCAATGCTGCAGTATGTCATATTTAAGACCTCATTGCCTGTAATGTATCAGCTCACTTATTCATACCGGTATGAATCAAAATCAAGGAAAATAAAACTTCATCATATATGTGAAACTATGTGCCTGTAAGCAAATTCTGTCACTGCAATAAATGATAAATTAATGCAACAGAACACAACAGAAAACAGAAAATAAAATAATTTTAATTGAATTTAATAAAGTATAAGTTAACCTCCCTTCCACAGAGTATTGCTTGAGAGACCCATTCTAAACCTTATCTCAATAATCAATATAACACAAACTTAGGCACATAGGATGACTTCATTTTTCACATTCAAATTGTATATTACTGACCTGTTAGAATGAATTAAGCTATGACTAAGTGTAAGTGATCTCCACCTTAGAATAGGATGGTTAATAACATATTAAAATATATAAATTTTATATTTGATGAATAGGTATGCAGGAACCCCCATATATGCACAAAAATCTGTTCCCAAGTCATGCCTGAGAACAGTGGCAGACCGTGCCCTCTCAGAGCTCATACCAAGAATTCCAGTTATGACCAATATCTAACTCTATGCTAGCTGTTAGCCATTAACCATTGTAATTAGCCTCGCTAAAATGCCTTGTGAATCCTTTGCCTGGTTGCTGGAGTCCCAACTTTGGTTTTGGTCTCCCCCTGTTAACAATTTCAAGCTTCTCAGCAAAATTTCTCTGAGTAAATGGTACACTTAAAACTACTGACAAAATCAGTTTCGGTTGCCGTATCTACATCTCCATCAGCCATTTGTTTAATTACGGTAACCTTCTAGCTAACGACTTCACTTTAGCCCGCACAAGCCTCTGATTGGTCAATAAAAACATGATCACAGGGTCCGCTACAGAATATCCAGCATACCCCCGTCCCCACACAAGGCATTTTGATTGGTTGGTTTTACTGTCACTCTTTACTTTACTGGCTATGTATTGTACAACAAGGGTACTCTGTTGGGCTTAAAGAATCCCTTGTGCTAAGTGAGACCAACGAGACACTGCTATATTATCATCAGCCATTAGGTGTTGCTGTTAGCCTTCACAGTTCATTCGAACAGTTTATGGAAAAATGTAAAAAAACAGAATTAGAAATATAAAAAATAACTTATAGAAGTAATACAGTTCACAATTTTTGTACTTTTATTTATTTATTAGAAGCATGCATTTATGTATCCAATCTAGTAGGGTATTCAGAGAATACCCTGAAGGCCCTGACGGACCACCACTGCCTGAGAACAACCAGTGCAAATCCCCAATAACTTGTTTTACATTATTAGAGTCTAAGTAGCTGGATAATGTACATGTAACAACTGTTGAGGTACAAAACGTGCAGATAAATTACCTTTATTTGATAATGAAACTTTTTGATTGTTTTGTACAGTTAACAAGCAAGACAATTTAGGCTCAGCCATTAGCAGTTGATTCCATGTTACATAATTGCATCTATTGTGACAGGGTTACTTTTGTATGCCTTACTATAATTCATTTTAGTTTTAACAAAAAATAAAGTTAAAACTGATCCCCAATCAGTTACACACTTAAACTTTCTCTGCCACCCATATGTCTTGCTAGTATGTTGCCACTAGCTACATCAATATACTATGTCCATCTATGTTATATAATTATATAGCCACAAACACAGAGGGAAAAATCTGAGTTTTGGCAGAATAAGAGATGGAATATTGCAGATTGATCATAAAGAGATGAAAACTAATATTTAAAGGCAAAACTCAAAACCCCCCAAAATAAGGTCACAAAGGCAAAATAAAGTCACAAACAAGTATTTAAAACTGTTGAAATCAATGCAGTGGCACTGCATACAGATACTGTAACCAGGTAAGCCCCTGCTTTGTTCCAATAAATATGGCTGTTTTGACCCCTGAAAATGAGAAGAAATCCAACCCAAGGCCAACAGACATTTCTGTAATGAGAGAAGAAGCCATTTGCTTAGCCACCGATGTGATGGTTTGAAAGCCATTTGCTTGAAATATTTCATGCTTTTATTTTTTCATGTTGTGCTATAGTCTTTATGATGTGCCCTGTCGCATAATGGCATTTGTCAAATCTAACCTTTTTTGTTATTTACTTGAAACATGGGAAGTACTCAATAACGTTTTATGGCTCCTTTTTATGAAGTGTGGCATTTCTGACATTTTTGTGTGATGTACATGAGCAACTGAATTAGAACTGGGCCACGCTTGAATATTTATCAACTTAAGCTGTTGCCCAGGGAGCATTGTATTCAGCTCCCTCATTATTTCCAGCCCTACAGGTTAGGTCAAGATGGGCTTTTAGTACATTAAAATCATAAATGCAGGTAGGCATATTCTGAAAGGGTCAGCATTGCTCCCACCAGGGACGAGCTTCACCTCAGCATCCAGAGGCTGAGCCAAAACACTCTTGCACTCTATTAAAGTGCAATACGTAATGCATTCAAGAGTTTCATTCTGCTTCAACTGAAGGCCAGAGCAGATGCAGGACACGTAACTGAAGCAAATAATAGATCATATTACCGAACCATTTCATGTGACACAAACAATGCCCGGTTGCTCATGGTCTCTTTTTGGCTGGAGGGTCTTCAGAGGCAAAGGCAGTGTAGGGGAAAGTACTTGCGGCAGAGAAGATTATAATTTTATTTTAATATATTTTTCTGCACAGTACAGTAGGTTGGCTGGAGCACATCTCAGGCAGAGCTGCATATATCCTGTAGATGGTAAATTATTATTTTCTTTTGTTCTACTTCTGTACCTAGCTTGGGGAAGGGATCAAACATATTAATACAATCAAAAGAAAAAAGATATTTCAGGAGAGCACAGTTTTGTATTTCATGTTTGCTTGAAAGACACCTATACAGTGTATCAGAGGTTACATAACTATGTGGCATTGATAGACGTTTCCTCAAGCAACAGGCTTTGGCTCTTTACTGTTCTGTGTATCACATTAGAATATGATGATATTAAACGAGAGCACAGAAACATTACAAATGTTTATCAATATGCTGAGGCATTTAAATAGGATACAAGAAATGGGAAGAAAGTTTGAGGCTCACATGTGAAGTTTATGTAACTGGACAACGTGCGCTCTGCATTAGTCATACTGTTCATCTCTTCAGCCCAAACAGCTCCTTGCTTGCATTTGGATTTTGAAACCTATCTCTGTTAGCTGCTGGAAACATATGTAAATTGTGTTTCATGTTCAAACATTCAGGCATAACTAATTAGATGAATGGCATTGCTGATTTCAGAATTAAGAGAATTAATTCAGGCTAAATTTATACTGTAAAATCATATGGGGAAATTGCAGCCAGCCACAAAAGCAACTTATTTGAAATGTAGTGCTTTCTTTTATATGTTTGTGGTTCACATCAAAAACATGTGTTAGCGTACTGAGTTGTTTTTGTAATTTAACCAAAAAACAGTCTGTCAGTCAAATAATTTAATAAAATTCTGTTCATTACATTACATGCATTTAGCAGACACTCTTATTCAGAGCAACTTCCAGCACAATAGAAAATAACTGTATCCATTCAAGTTAAATGACCGAACAGTGTCAAACGAGGCTGACAACATTCCCAGACTAGTGAGTGTGAGCATAACAACATTGAAGCCTTACCAAAACGTAACTTGTGCAATCTGACTAGGCAACTGCAGCCACGTATACTACAATACATCAGTCACTAACATAGAATCAAAAATGCATCACAATATTACACGTGAAATAAACATCAATTACTAGAGCTAGCAGGTGTTAGGTGTCTGTGACTTACAGGCACCTCATGAGATGCCAGAGAGTGCTTATGAGTGGTAGGATGAGGGAACTGTGATCAATGTAACCCATCCTACCCCCACCAGAACAAAGTCCAATGTTGACCTCCATTATGGACTCCCATTCATTGCTGGCCAATGACACAGCCCAGCCTCAAACTTGTGAAATCTTGGACTGTAGAGCTTCTCATGCAATTGAAATGAAAGCCCGAACTGACTGACCCACGTGGAAGCTTCACTTTAGATTTAGATTAAATTTGTGAGTGTCTTGCGATGGAATTCTACAATGAGCATAAATGGAACTCCACAAAAGTATTTACTGTACACATCACTCTCAGAAAAGGAAGTGTGGTTTTCAAGGGTGAAATTAATTTATTCAAAGCATGCAAATTTGTCTGTCATATTTTAAGAGATACGCATGTTCATAAATTAAGTTTTAATACCCAAAAAATGTAATCTGTGCAGTGAGGTGTACAGAAAAAGCATTCAGCACTCCTACATCTGGATGTAAACCTACACAAAATGTAACTAAACTGTCCCCATAAACACATTAAGGTAATTGGATGTGAATGGTGAGCTCACTGCAGTGCCTTGAAGTTGCAATATATACCGATGATCATATATAGTTTTAGTTAATACTTCATAGTAATTTGTTTCAATTAGTTAATGCTGAAAAATGGTCATTTGATGTGACATCATCATAACTAAATCATCATCATTCAATATTGTACCTAAACTGTAAGTGTGCTGAAGAAGACATACAGGTATACATGCTAAAAAGCTGTGATCCTTTTTGCCTCATGTAAATGCTGTTAAAGTGGATAAGAACAGTACATAATTTCTCCTTCAGAATCACTGATGACAATTCTTGGCACATAATACATTTTTGGTAAAGAGATAAAATGCCCTACACAGAGGCTAAAAAGATGCACTCACTGTTCAGAGTGGGGTTCCAAACAGTGCTTACATTGTATGAGCTCATAATATATTGGAGACTGTAACAGACTGAAACTGACACTCACACTATACTTCCTCCTTCCACTCACCTCTTCAGTTAATCTAATGCCTTCTAAAAGCATTTCAAACTTTTCCAATGTTCACTTCCACTAATCCATTCCAACAGCACTTGGCTAAGGCCCCTATTTACAACCATTTCTTGGTACTACATACCCAAAATGGCTGAGCTAATTTTGTATCCTATTGTATTTAAAAACTATGCATTAAATGGATGTTCAGATGAGGTGCCTTCTCTGCTTGAGGGTGGACTGTGTGTGATGCCCAATGCATATGCAATAATAGGATAATCTTTTCATGTTCATGCAAATTCAGTGCATTGCCCAAAAAGAGCTAATGCATCACAAGACTTAATGAGATTTATCAGAGGGGCAGATTCCCTGTGTGGGTCTTTCTCTTTCTCACTTTTCCAGAAAGGTTCAAATATGTAAGACTGGTCAAAAGCTATCTGTTCAGATGTCAGATGAATATTACTCAACGATGTCATTCTTAAAAAATGTTAGAGGATTCAACCACACAAAATATATGACAAATCAATAAATATATTCTTGAATATATGTAGACAAACATAAACTAATAAATACCTGTACATTGAAGTCAATATTACCATTATGTATAAATGTATATTTCTGTCAATACGATTGGTTCTTTATCTGTATATATTCAAATAATATAAAATATAAATATTGAATATTTATTTGAATATAAATAGTTATATTAATGTGAACTGTATCAACATGAAATATGAGAATATAACCTGATAGGAACTTCTAATTGACTTAGTCCTGGAATGTTTTTATAAACTCAACTGTCAAACTGTGACTGATCCATAAATGTTTCATCTAAAGTCAATTAAAAAAAGACAGGCTCCTGCATTTTGATGTTTGTCAAAATCAAATTAAGCCATACAAAGTCTTAAAGACTTTGCAAGGCTGAAATATATTTGTGTGTTTTCTTTATAAATATGGCCTCCTCTGTTGGTTGGAATTTATTTTCCTTTGGCCATGTGTTTGTTCACTGGCCATTTTTGTTGCAGTTCAAAGATGAAGACCACAGTTTAATGTGGGAGGGTCTAACGTAAGGGTGTACTCACACTAGGCAATCCGTACTGTGCCCGAGCACATTTGACCCCCAAAGTCCAGTTCGTTTGACTAGTGTGATCGCTCCGTACCGTGCCTGGGCACGGTAGCTACGCTTAACCGTGCCCGGGCCCGTTTAAAGAGGTGGGCTCGGGCACGGTATGCATCAGTGTGATCGCTAACCGTGCCCGAGCACGGAACACAAACATGACGTCAATGATGCGACTGTCCCATTTAACAAATATATCCATTATATTGCAACAGTTAGCTGGATATGTGTTAGTTACACGCCCAGTCATAATAAATCCTTTAAACCATGATTTGACTAGCTACCTGACTTCCTTAAATATAACAAACTGGCTACCTCCAAAATGATGTTTGATTGGTTAGTTCTGTAGATCTATACCTAAAAATAACCCTGTGGATCCCAACATTAGCTTGATTACTAGCAAGCGAAATAAAACTAACCACAATTTATGTGGCGATGTAAGCATTGCTGTTGTCAGGGGCTTAGTCAGAGTATCACAAATGAAGTAGCCAAACTGTTTAAGTAGCTAGTCTTCAACAATTGTTCAGATAGGTAGCCTGTTAGCTAACTAACTATGTTTGTCAAATCTATCGCTAGATAGCGTTAGCTCCCCAGCCAGTTAGCATCGATTATGCAACGTAGCGATTTTCAGTTAATCATGCTGCACGTATAAGAAGATTTTTATGGAGGCAGCTGACGTTAAGGGAGGAATTTGGAGCTTTACTCACTGACTACAATTAACATGGAACCAAGGGGAACTTACATTGCATGCAAATTTACCAGTATGTGCAATTGTCAAGTGTAACACAATCATTTATTTTAATGACCCCTAAGGGTTTTACCTGATGCCAAGCAAATGAAGCCAGACATTTTTCCATCTCATAACATAAGGACAAATGCCACCCATTTATCTCAATAACATAAGACATTAGTACAGTGCAATGTTAAAAGTCTAATGTAATCATTATCATCATAATCTATTTAAGCAAAACTTTTATACCCCAGATTTTTGTGACAAAAATATTGGAGACAAATGCACATTGATTAACTAAACTCTAGTAAGAAATCATAATTTCATGCATTGTTCCTTATCTTTAAAACAGGTGGCATTTTTATTGCTGTGGCTCAATCCTTTATTGTTGTGATAAAAACCTAACCCTTTATTACCCAGAATCATCCCCTGTAAAAAGTAACATAATGAGTTATACAGTATAGTCCGTGGCACACCATACTTTCTTGAAGCTGCACAATCTCCTGTTACACCAGCATATGTGTCAATACAAGGATAACATTATTGGCAGCCACCTAGCAGGGAGACAATGATCCAAGTCTTCATTACTGAGCCATAGATTAGATTGATCAGCATTGTCAGAACAGCCAATATAGCACTCTGGGAAGGTATAGCACAGAAAGCCTGTTGATGTGTGAAATGCAAAAAGTAAAATCCAATCTTTGTTGGATGTTTCTAAAAAGGAACATTGCTTCTGTCCCTCTCTGACCTTCCCTTGTTTTCCAGGCCCTAAAACTTTGGCAGAACTCATTTAGGGAGGGTAATTCATAAACTTTAGCTTTTTTGTGGAAGCTCCTGAAACCAATGCCTTATTTAAAGCCTGAATGAACATAAAGACAATCATTGCATGGTGAGCAAGCCCACATGTAAATAAAATACACACTCACATAATCAATGTAAACTAAGCAAATACAATTTTTTCCAAGATTGTTCTTTAATATTTCAGTCAGCAAGGGACCTCAGGCTTGAATTAAAACATAGCAGCTGTCATTATGCAATCCCTCTTTCAGGACTCTTGAATCAGTTCTCTATTGTTAAGGGATGTTGCCTAGGGCTGTATTTCACCTTGCAATATAGAAGGCATTTGATGGGGTGGTTCAGCAGTGTAGCCAGGTGTGGGCTACAACCACAGACAAGAAGTAGACATGACAAGGCAAGACAGGGTCAAAAAGCAACCAACACTCAAAGAGGCAGCAATGATATATAAGTGTTCAGACAGAGAGAGGCAGAGCAGTGTGGGTACAAAACAACGGGTCATTGCCGCCAGTGATTAAAAACACCTACTTCAAGGTGTGAAAGATGAAAATGTTAACTGTCAACGCATCTTTGTGTCAGGGTAACTCATTTCCAGCGTACCAAAGGAAAGTAGGAGGGATTTTTCTCTCAAAACCCAGTGCAGGAAAACCTAATCATCATAGAGGCAGACCGTACAGTTAAACAACCCAACTTTTAGTCATTTAGTCATTCAACAGATGAAGACTTTCTATAAGTCATACCTTTCTGTAAAACAAAACAAAACATTACAAGCAATAATGACACTTTGTCTCTAAGTGTAATCCAAGGTTAAAGTCCACACCAAGGTGTGTGAGGCAAGTGATCAGTTTCGTTATTTCTTGTATGCTGCTGCCTCAGAAGAAATTTGCTTCCCCCTTGCTGTGAACAACAGATCATATGGGGCTCTAATGTGGCTCTGCATGTTTTATTATGTCACATGACTCATCAAAGGCCAACTGGACTGGTGGCCGAACTGTTCCTGCAGCTTCTAAGAAATGGCATGCCGGAGTGGTAGTGCCTTTATTATTTTATTATGTACTTATTTTTATAAATCCTATCACCAGTTCCCCCAAAAGGGACACTAGAGGTACCTAGTTTGTGTTTTGTCTAAAGCTCCCCCAACCAGATAGTGGACCCCAGTTTGATTCATGGCCAGTCTCTCAACTGAAAATATTGGAAGCATTGTTTGGGATAAAGGTTATATTTTTATTTCAACATCTGGAAGGGTGTTAGGAGTTGTTCATTACAATATGTTTAATGTGGATTGTTCCATTTTATTCCCAGGTCTAAAAATGTAAATAAATAAATGTTTTGGCATCAATGCTGATGTCAATGCTGATGAAGGGGGAGATGGTAGAAGAGGTGGTTGGGTGTTTCAACATTTTATTTGCTGTAATCCAGGAGTGGCTGAAATGCAAGGGTTCTTAGAGAGGGGCAGCATTTTCAATTTGGTGGGAATGAATGGAAGGTTACTGTGAGAGTGGTTAGCAAGACAATGCCAAAACTATGCCATTGGCCACCTCGCCTAAGATCATCTGGGCCAGCATGTCTACATCATGCTTCTAGAAGTGCTGAATTGACAGGCACCACTTTGCTCTCCCTCTTTGTTCAGACAATGTTTGCTATGTGATTCCTTCTTCAGCCACCCGCACATGTGTTGCATTGCAGAGAACTGATGAACTGTGTTGACACAGTGCGATAGCCCTGGCTCAAGAGCCTACAGTAGATCTCGAGGGGTGGCTCTGAGCTCAAGAAAGGGTAATAGTTTCACAATGATGTAGACCAGTCAGTCCATCTGTGATTCTCTTGGGATGGCACACATTCTTTTTTTCACTTTAAATACATCACCTCCATGCCTGCTCTTCTCTTCCTTGGAAAAAGCCTCTTCCACAATGGATGATCTTGTTTGTATGAGTGCCATGGCCGTCTGTGCAACTGCAGCTGGTGTAATTGACAGGACTGGAAGATTAAGTGAGTGTTTACTGGGTTTATCTGCTTTTGAGATATTTAGTAATTCAGTATTTAAATATTTCATATTTGTTCATTTCACTAAATGTTTACTCTCTTTCATATGTTTTGGCATATTTGCTTCACAGAGGCAATATATTTCCCACACAGAACAATAAAGGAGGAAATCAACTAGTTTCATTCTCATGTTGGAGGCACATTCTAAATGTGACATTCTCAAGGCTATCCATTTAAAATTAATTTATCAGTGCCCCTCTTATACGTAGACAACATTTCTCAAATTATAGTTTTGCTTCTCACTACCAGCACAATGTGGATGAACACAAATCAAAATAAAATCAAATTAATCAAAATGTAGTGTTGACAGACCAGATGTGAAGAGGGAACCTACAAACTGTAAATTACCCGCAGAGAGTCTAGATACAATAAGGTTGGGATACAATATAATGAATACTGGTTTCACTGAAGCACCTCAACTATGTAGTGGAACAGCATGTCAGATATTGACCCAACAGTCTCTACAAGAAGATGGCTGGCCTTAGGCCACTTCCTGTTTGGATCAGGGCTGTTTTTTCTGGCTGGGGAATTATTGAAATTTATTGCCATTGGCAATGAAAAGTCTTTTCTCTGCACCATTGTTTAGGTCCAATAAGCTCAAAAGAATGTGTCCACATTAAAATGATTTCCTCCCTGAAAATTTTGGACTGTTCTCACGGTGCCTATTCCTCTGCCACCAAAGTACTCGGCTGAAAGAGAAACGACTGCAGAAATGTTCTAATGTCTTTGCTCCACACAGGCTCATGCAGTTGTGTGCAGAATATCTAATGCATGGCAGAGACACCCTCAATGCAATTGGTGGAGGGGTTTCTGTTGCATGCCTCATGCCATGCAAATTAAGTGCCTTGCCGGAATCTGGGCTGCAGATAGAGTGAACTGTAAGCCATTCAGGTTATAGTTAGAATTTTTAATGACATTAAATGACATCACCTCCCAACAATATCACTTTTTTGCCAACTGGTAACTCATTATTTGTGAAATAATTGGGTTTTAAATTAGATTCTTTAAAATTATTTTGGACCTTTATGTGGTTTACACACAAGCATTTAAGATTTTCTTAGAGGGTACAATGAGTTTGCACAAATAAATAAATAAACACATAATTTACAAGGCAATAAAAACAACCATGTTCTCAGCAGAACTGCATTTCACATCTGGCTCATTTTCTCAGGTCTCTTACTAGCAACATGGTTGAAATGAACATCTGCCCAAGGAGAGCACCATAACTATGAACAACATAGCATTGTACAGTCACTGTTCTGACTGAAAATATGGTGAATTCAACAGCAAACATTATCATGGAATTAAATTTCATAAAAACTGGAGCCATGGTGGATTTAAACACCTTGTGTATTTTTTCTCACAACCTGCTTAGTAATAGCACTAGCATTTAAAAAAAACACAACTTTAAGAAAAAAAAAACTGTTGTAATATAATAATGCTTCTTGTATAAACAACCAGTCCTTGTTTAAGATCTGTTTATATTATATTATTGTTATAGAAATATGACCATAATAATGAATAGGATACACTTTTTCTGCATCCTCATAATATTTATAATTCCTCTATTCACACCTTCAAGACTAGACTAATTTACCTGTATACAAAGTGTTTTCACCTCCCTCCAAACCTTCATTTCTCCCCTAACAGATACAGATTTATCAGGTTATTTTATAATCTGTTGTAAAAATGTCTTCAGTCTCATTCTAACATGTTGCAATGTTCTTAATGTGGCAATTATTAATCATTATTTATTGTTTCTTTATACTTGTATGTTCAAAGTATAAAAATTTGGTGAGGATTGCACTTTTCTTTACTTATGTTGACTTTACAGCAGGATTATTTGGGTTGTAATTCTAATCAGATCTATGAACTAAAATGTTAGTTATTTTACCCTAATTTCAACACAGAATTCCATTTTTGGAATGGATTATATGCCAAAATCATATTTTTATCAGTTACAAAACACCACAACACCATTTCCCAAGGACTATTAGTGATGACTTCAGGTTGGTCTTCTTATTGAGTCAACCACTTACGATACGATACGATACGATATACTTTATTGTCCCCTTAGGGAAATTTGTCTTGGACTCAATGCTGCGCACATAAAATGCCTTCACAGTTACAATAAAATAAACATATAAATAGAACAGCACCAGCTGTGCTAATCACGACAGTAAAATGCACATAACAAAATATTGCACACACCCCATGATAAAATACATTGCATATTATGTGTAACACATGTTGCACACACCCATAATAGAACACCAATACTGTTGCACAATCCATACAGCCTCAAGCAGCATTGTTTAAAAATTTGATAGAGACAGGAACAAATGAGTTTTTAAAACGGTTGCGTTTACATTTGGGGACTCTGTATCGTCTGCCAGAGGGTAAGAGCTCATATTCTGTGTGGAGGATATGTGATGGGTCTTTCAGGATCCTCTGAGCTTGCCTAAGAACAGACTGCTCATATATGGACTGAACATAGCTGCAGCTTTGGAACTGGCAGTGTCTGCAAAGTGTAATAATTGATATAATAAACCATACACTACCAAGATTTGTTTTCAGTTTAAATTAAGTAACAACTTCTTCAATATAACTTGGGATGTCAACAGTTCCCACCAGTAGGAGTTGAAGCTGGAGTATAGGAAAGTGGTCTTGTTCCTGTAATAAATCATATTAGAGGCCAAGTTAAACTGTTCATTTTTGTAGTCCATCAGTGATGTTGTCTTCTGCAATTATCTGTGTAGTCAAATAGATTCAGATCCTGATGCCAGTACCTATGCTGCATGGGCCACGTGCAAGTAGAATGCAGCAGAGAATCAGTCTTTCAGACTAAATCAGTTGTTGGATACAGTGAACAGTTGAACCGCGCTGTCCTTAATAGCATCAGAGTACCTGTTCCATTGTTTCTTAAAATAGTAGGCATGAGCTGTATTCTGTATGTATGTGTAATTCACATTCACTCTGGTAGGCAGCCATATTACAGGTCATAAATTACCAACAGAAAACTTAAAATCCCAGTAGTAGTAGATCCTAGTCAATTCTAGGGTTAAAAGAATAAAAAAGAGCCAAAGCATCACTGTGCTACACTGTTCACCATTGACTTGAGCAAAAACAACTTTTCCTTTGCAGGTAGGTAACATCCAGATATCATAGTCTTATATTTGACTGAGTCATAATCCTTTAATTATTATGCTAAATGCACGCAAGCATACATTATATTTCAATATGTTATGTTCCATACCAATTAATGAATTATGAATGAATGAATGATTCAACATTTTAATGAAATGCATTGGGGTTTTCTCAGTGTTAGCTGACAGAAAAGAATCCTGCAGTGCAGCATTGTATCACTGTTTTGTAAATAATATGTGTTTTTATGTCTATTAAGTCATATGAAGTGATGTTCAAATTGGGTAGATTACAATTACAACTTCTGTACGATACGATACGATACGATATACTTTATTGTCCCCTTAGGGAAATTTGTCTTGGACTGAATGCTGCGCACATAAAATGCCTTCACAGTTACAATAAAATAAACATATAAATAGAACAGCACCAGCTGTGCTAATCACGACAGTAAAATGCACATAACAAAATATTGCACACACCCCATGATAAAATACATTGCATATTATGTGTAACACATGTTGCACACACCCATAATAGAACACCAATACTGTTGCACAATCCATACAGCCCCAAGCAGCATTGTTTAAAAATTTGATAGAGACAGGAACAAATGAGTTTTTAAAACGGTTGCGTTTACATTTGGGGACTCTGTATCGTCTGCCAGAGGGTAAGAGCTCATATTCTGTGTGGAGGATATGTGATGGGTCTTTCAGGATCCTCTGAGCTTGCCTAAGAACAGACTGCTCATATATGGACTGAACATAGCTGCAGCTTTGGAACTGGCAGTGTCTGCAAAGTGTAATAATTGATATAATAAACCATACACTACCAAGATTTGTTTTCAGTTTAAATTAAGTAACAACTTCTTCTGTAATAACTTGTATATGGAAACTTCCATAGTTGTTGGTGATAACTGGTTGTAAAATGTGATTCCACTACAAAAATGAAATGTTATATGGAATTACAGAAGGTCATGCAGAGCTTGACTGAGCTGTGGCACTTTGCCCTCAGAGGTCCAAACAAAAATTGAAAGGGAACTTTAACATATTTAGAATTTCTTGAAATGATTAGCAACAGGCACTTGAGATACAAGCATCATTTTCTAATTTCTTTTTTGTGAAGTTATTACATTTTGAATTTATAGTGTGTCTTTTCTCACTCTCATTTATTAAATAATTAGATATGGTATTTTATACAAACCTCCAGAAGTTGTATTTGGTCTTCGTGAATGTGTCGTTGCCTACATTTTTGAAAATGTTTATTGTACAAAAAAAAAAAAAACCTAGTGGCTTAGGTTTAGATTGAGTGCATTGGGAGTCCTTTAGATAATTGTTCTCTCTGTTCTGACAGAAAGCTGCTGATTTATTTGACATGAAATGCCTATTATGGTTTCTGGAAAACAAACAGATAAACAAGAAAGACTTAAGCAATTCTTTATTCATGAATTTCTAATCAGACAAGAACGTTCCATTCATCATCAAATGCAGTTATTCAAAACTGACCTAATATGCATGCATTTTACATTTCCAATGCAATTAGACGTACCTCCGGTGATTCATTTCTCCTTTCTCTTATTGTCTGGACCAGGATGTGTAGCAGGGCTGGGTGAATATTATGTGTATAATTGGTCTTCTTGGACTAAAATGCATTTAAGGTTCCATTTCATTTAAATGATGCTGATTAAAGCTATCACATGAAGCTGTTGTGATAGCCATTGAAGTGGCTTTATTGATGACATTGCCTAATGCAGATCCCTCAGACTTTCAATGCTAAATGACAGTACTGTTTATATTAATGTCAAGATCTGTAATGCTAAGATACCTCTGTCATTCTTCTTTCTGGCTAATTCTGAAAATGTTCTCCAACTTCCTTGGCCTTCACAGCTTAAAATGTAAAACTACTTCAATCAGAAGTAAGGCAAGAAGGAGGAAGGAAATATACTGTCATTTGCTTTGCTCTTGCTTGATTATGATAGATTTTAAACTTAACCTGCAAGGGCTATTCAAAATTTAGAAATAATTATTTTTATACAGTAGCATTGGTTCCTGTAAATACTCTCAAGAAGACCACTTCTGTCCTTTGTAAGAAGTAGTTGAAATCAATTAAAATATGAGGAAAATTAGGCATATTGTTCAAAGTGACAATGCTTGCAGAGGCTTCATCGATTCTCATTTAGGAATTCACAGCAAATGCAACTTACAATCTCATGTTTTACAGCCTATTCATTTTCATAGTATTGTCAATAGAGAGGTTTCTGTTTTTCAACATGGCGAATACAGTAATTCAATATTCAATAAATCTTTACAATTTCCATCAAGTGGCTGATGTTACTGGTTGTTTATCATGAGATGATGAAGTCCATTATCATTTTGTTTGGGGGAGCTTTAACAAGATGAGTGTGGAAATATTAACAGCATGCTGCACAAAAGGTGGGAGGGTCAGTGAGTATTTCTCACAATCAGTAACAGCTCTCATAATCTCTCAATAGAGGGCGCTGAGAATCAGCATATAGGGAGTGAACTAATGCTTAAAAATGGTCCGTTGTAGCTTACTCTAATCTCGCAACATTTTTGTGCAGGTTGGGGGCAGATAAACCTTAAGGTCCTTCTAAGTGCACATCTTTGCATTACATGATTTATTAAATAAAAAGCCCTGGTCAAGCACCACTGGAAAATCCTAGTTTCCCACCTAGTTTCCCAATAATAAGCATGATCTGGAGGGGTATTCCTGAGAAAATAATCCTTTGACTATTGACTACAGAAGCAATCACTCACAAAGTGAGCAACCAGATTGTTTTTAGTTTATATTTTGTGGCTATTTCAATTCTCTACACTTCTCTATCCCTCATATTGATACTTTTCATTTATGCCTACATTTTGAGGTTCCTTATCATTTTGCAGTATATGTGGGTGGGTAGAGTGCTGAAGTATAAAACAACAGAACATCACAGAATTCCAATTCAGTGCTGCAATTGTGTTCTAATTTCACTAGGTTCTCTGAACATTATAGTTGTTGAACATAGACACAGAGATGCAGTGTAATAGCTAGTCAGCCAGTAGATTACCCAGTATCCTACCATATTATGTTTGAAAACAAATACAACATGCAATCTTAAATTTCAACATATGAATCATGAGAAATTATAGGAAAATAATGTTTCATAATAATATTACTTGTCTCTACATACAATTGCTGAAGATGTAGTTCATCAAAAGAAACAGAAAACAAAATCTACCAGATGCATCAGTGTTAGTGTAAACTCATGTGAATTTTATTATAGTTCCTCCTTTTCTCCAGATGGTGTCAGTTAGACATCATGCATCCTCAACCTACAAAAGGGATCAGCACTATTTCAGACTTATATATACATGTAGTGAAAATGAAATATACTACAGAAAAATTACAAAAGCTGAAATTAAAGGCATTAAATTATATATTTAATAATTACAGTATTTACCCAAAGCATTTATGCAAATTCATTTTGTTAGCAGATGAAGGGAGGACAATGTGGTAGGCGTCTTTTTTGTATGGCAATACCTGATGCAAGACCTTAGGATCACAGGTATAAATCTTAGGTGGTATGTTCTAGTTATAACATGGTACAAAGTATGGTACCTTAACAGTGTATAAATGAGCAGTCCTGCCTAAGAGGAACTAGAGCCTTCTTGGATAATAGTGTCTACTAAGGAAATGAATGAAGTAATAATTGTTGTCATTATAATTATAGTAAGAAAAAATAGTGGGAGTCTGTTTTAAATCATTTGCTAATTTGCTTTTCATTTTTTAAAGTTCAAACAAAACTCTGTCAGCTTGTAGCAAATATTTCGGCCTCCAATGTACATGTGGTATGTATTTTCTGGTGGAGCACTTTCTTACTGAATAGAAATGCTTTAATAGGTGCAGACACATAATATTTGTTATTGATATTGA
This sequence comes from Megalops atlanticus, assembly GCA_019176425.1. Lineage (NCBI taxonomy): Eukaryota > Metazoa > Chordata > Actinopteri > Elopiformes > Megalopidae > Megalops > Megalops atlanticus. The sequence goes on along the minus strand of CM032875.1, from coordinate 30,329,694 downwards.
ACACAGAAATAGATAAGTGTTGTATTTATTCCCACCATAACTTTTAGTTTAATCTTCAGCAACCATGTGTTCAACAAAGCTATTAATCAATTTTTCTCCAGACAGTTCCTTTAAGCTGGTTATTATCTAACTGAGATTGAAAGACATGAATGGCAGTACCTTCCACCAAGGCAATTACTCCACCTGAGTATGGCTGGGAAAAAGATCTTGTTAGATTAATCTAAACTGAAATACCCTCTTCAGGGGATTGTATGTGGAGGGTGGGTTTTTCCACAATTTGAGTTCACTGATTAAGAATAAAGACTTCAAGATTGCCTCTTTTACTTTAAGAAGACTTGGTGTACACTATGTATGTTTTGGAATCAACAATTATTTTTATGTCAGTGTTTGTAAGTACCTCTTACCGTGATATATATAAGGTATTGCAAGCATTTGCAATTGCTTTGTGTTCCATGTAATGGATGGTCATTTCCCTTTACAAAAGCCATCACTGACTACAGTCTTCAATGAAGTTCTCCCATACTAAACCAGGTTAAAATTATATAATAGAATGGAAAAAGATGTTACTGTTTGGATTTCATATTTTGGCGCCTGCCTTGGAATATCCACTCACAGACTCATTAGGCATGTGTTTCTACTTAATTTCTTGTTGAAAACAAGGTGCTATAATGTAGGCCAGGGTTTTGGTTCTGAAATGCAAAACAGCAGCTGGATAGAGGGAAAAAACACTCACACAGTATATGTTCAGTTTGGAATTGGCAAAGTACTGGATTTGCACAAGCAGATTTTATTTCCTCATTGGCAGCTCAGTTCTTACAGCCATTACAGTTCTTAACAGGTTTTTTGTAAGGTACTTCGGTAACTGCTTATTTACAGAAGTACCTGATGTAGGCCTGAATAGGTTACAGCTGTTGTTGTTTTGTGCTCATGTAATATAAAATTAACTGCATCTGCAGTTAAGCATGGCTTCCTAGTGACTGCCAAATTCTTTTGAAATTGCTAACAGACATGAAGAACTGAATTTCATTTCATTCCCTGAACTGAAATGATATTGATCCCTGGTCTGCTTTGTGAGATAGCTGACCTGGAAGTTTTAAATATATAAATGTATATTGTCTTAGGGATGAACATCCTGGAGCCTTCATACACTAAGACATCAAAATGATCTCAATGGATATTGTATTTTTTAATTTCAAATATGGTTTAAAATTGGGTCCTTTTCTCCTTTTAAAGTACCTAGAAATATTTATATCACCCTCCTTGCAATACACTGCTTTCTGTGGTCTGTGGCAAAACAGATGTGAGTTCTAACATAATTTACAAGTTTGCAGTACAAAATCCTGATTCCACATTTACATCACATTTATTTTAACATCTTACACTGTGTTGTGATACTGAGTACAGTAATGAGCATAGGCCTACATTATTGGTGAGAATTACTTTCAGCATTTGGCAATACAATTTATCATAAATGTCCACATTAGAGCTGGACCCGAATATTCGACTATTCGGATATTCATTCGTTGGGTACATATTCCGTTTTCAATTTTGGGATTTGGATTTTTTTTTTTTTTTTTGCTAAATGTAGGATATCAATAAATGCGAACTGCAAAATACATTTTGTCAGCACATTCTTGTACTATATTTATACTTTTTAATTGCACTGTTAAAATGTGGAAATGTATATCATCTCAGCTTGGGCCCCTGACATCCCTCTCACTCACAGCAGTGAACGTCACGGTGATGGGAAATAAAAAGTAGCCGGCGATCACTGAGCTCGTGCTTTGGGACTCAAATGGAGGGTCTAATTGTTTTGACTGACCCCTAGCTAAATTTGTCGCCCTGGAAGGATGCTAGTTGCAGTGATGCCATGCTTCTCTCTGCTTCCAGAGCGGTGTGAGACCATTTTTAAATATCGTGGCTCTGTCAGCAGAGATGGTGATGGGAAATAAAAAGTAGCCGGCGATTGCCTAGTTCCTACTTTGGGACTCGAACAGAGGGCATAATGGTTTCGACCGACCCCAGCTAAGTTTGTTACCCTGGGAGGATGCTAGTTGCAGTGATGCTCCTCTCTGCTTCCAGTGGAGCGTAAGACCATTTTTAAATACCGCGGCTCCATAAGTAGTGATGGCGATGAATGTATAGGATAGGTTAAATGCAGAGGACAAACTTTTTGACAGCTCATTTGAATTGTAATATTATAACGATAACTGCATTGCACTGGGTAAATATACTGGCCCGTAAGTTACTGCATTTAATATAAAATACCAAAAATTTCTGATTTGTAAAGAGGATTTGATTAATGGTTAACGACAATCGTGCTCGTGAGTCATGTTCATCATCACAACAAGCATGATTGGCTGGAAAGACTTCACGTGAGAAGAGATGCATAAACGATAATTATCGTACATCTGGCAACGCTGCCATGCAATAATATTTTTCCCACCAATGTCACCAGGGGGGGCTCCGAACTTTTACTAATGATGACACTGTGCTTAACCGCAAGAGATTGCAGGATATCGTTATAATTCATGCCAAGATTAAAATAAAATGAAATTAAATCAAATTTTTCCATGCTTTATGCGTGATAATAGCCCTACGGAGCTCGCTCGGTGTTGTCAGTAAACAACAAATTCCATATCTTGTGGCCACGCATTATTAAGACGTGGCCAGTGGCCACAATTTAGTTATCACGTTCCCATGCCTTATTAACTCGTGGCCACAACTTAATTATCTCATTCCCATGCCTTACTAACTCGTGGTCACGAGTTATTGATCTTGTGGCCAAGCATTACTAACTCGTGGCCACGTAATAATATTTTTCCCACCAATGTCACCAGGGGGACTCCATACAATACAAACAACAATACTGTAGAATAACAGAATCCTTAAAAATTAATGCCTTTAATTAAACTGAAAGACACATGTTGCAGCGCTATGCCGTCCATCTCAGCCGAGAACGGAGAAATGTCCGACTGAGTCCTTCCCAAGTCATGCTCAGCACCATCCCCCCGCCTGAAGCTTCGAATATTCACTGTTGATTACTACTGAAGCTCCGGAGCCCAAAAAATGGTATTCAGGACAGCCGTAGTCTACATGTAATTTTCATGAGAAGAAGAAGCATGTAGACACAGCTTAACAGGTCACTATGATTCAGTCCTTGTCTCTCCCAGGTATCAGAGAATTGCTGCTGCATGGATGAGAGGACCAGCAATCTGCCAACACCCATTTCATGGTCAGTGTCTCCCATCCAAAACAAGCAGCCCAGTGGCATATACCATCTGGCTCTCAAGGCTCCTTAAATTCTTGGCTCTGAACCTCAAACAGATAATGACACTCACCACGGAAGACCATGTTTTGGGTCAAATCCTCCAGTTTTGTTGCAAATAGGAATCTTAATTATATATGTTGACCAAATGTTTCTGTCAGTAGTTTATTTTAGCATTAGTTGACTAGTTAATTTACAAAGCATTGTATACACTAAGCCATTAGTGATTACTTTGAAATCTATGGTATAAATTCTCACATGCTCTCATTTATCATTCAGTTAGTTAATTACATATATTCAGTTGATATATGTAATTCATATTGATACATCACAAAGGCTCACAAAGGTATATGTATACTATTTAACAAGATCATGTTGTGAAATAAAACTATTCAACTCTTGTCAGATCTTCTGCTACCCAGTTAATCTATTAATTACTACATCCCTTCTTTCTTTTTCTTTTATTGTAAAATAATTATCAACTCTGTGTCAGCTCAGGAATCAACACAAAGATAAAAGACAAGCAAAGTTTTCACTCTTTCTCTCTCTTTATGCCCAGCCTTCCTGTAATTCGATTTATTCGCAAATAAATGAAAAATAAATTCATGCGAAGTGTAGATGTAATAGGCTCTCCAAGCCTCAGCAGACTGACGATGAGGCACAGCATGGAATCTGTTGCATGTTAAAACTTTCTTTAAATATGCATGCAACCTTGAGCTATGAGCACATCAGCCTCAGCTGCTCACAGCTCCCAAGTCTGCTGTGCTCGTTGCAAACCATTACCTTTCCTACCTGTCTCCACCATGGCATTTCCAGATGGCGGAATGTGATGAACATAATTTCATGTCCTGGTGCTTTGTTCGGGAGGTATTAGATATGTGCTCCATTAGGGTTTTGGTTCTGTGCTTTGAATGCTTGACCCTCCTGAATAACTGGGGCTGAGAAACTAGCCGGCACCACAGTGCATATCCTTTGTCAGGATATATTGATCTCTTTTTAATTGCGAGGGGAGTGAAACTCAGCATTCGCTGAGGAGCGTCTGAAGGCAAACAATTAGTTCAGCTAGTGCTCAAGTGTCTCTGAAGAGGAGAAATCACCTCACATACACTTTAAAATATGATTTGATGGCATAGTAGTCCTGACAGTGTTGAATCATTTGTCTGTAGAACCTGGGAACAAATGGCTGAGATGTGGTCACCTGTGTATTATGATAGTATGATTACTTTGAGACATCAACATCAACTTTTGCACTTATTTTCACGCGATATTAAAAAACAACAATTTGATAGATGTTGCATGTTATAGACCTTTTTTGTTGCAGTTAGGGACTTTAAACTCACTAACATAAAGGTAGACCCTTTAGTGTTGTTCATATTCTTCAAAAAGAAGTTTATAGAGGAAGCAGTATCTGAGGGTTTTTGATGGAACATTATTTAGTAGGGTGTGAACTGTAAAATCGTAAAAAAAAAAAAAAAAAAACAACTTTGGTTACAGGTAAATACACTTATGGGATTTGAATGTAACTCTAAGCCATTTACCTTATAGCCATTTTGTTACTTTGTCAACCTAAATGTTTTTAAGAGTCCAATATCATTCTTATCAGGAGTGTCTGCCCATTATAATTTTTAAAAGAAATCTGACAGCGTCTGTTTTTTTTTTTGGGGGAATAGCATGGGATATGCCAGACAGGAAGAGAAGACACAATTTAACTACATATGCTAATCCAGTCCAACAATATTTTTATCAGATTAAGGGTACAGACCAGAGCCTATGTTATCCTTTGTGTGAGGAGCAGCAGCCATATCACCCATACAGTTCATTCATTTTAGAGTCTGCTACATTAGCATGTCAAGATCTAATTGGCTGAGGTTATGAAATGAAAGAATGTTCAGAAATTCTTAATTTAGATAAAAAAGTTCATATGACAATGAATGTGTCAGCGAGTATATTCAAATGAGCAGGCTGTTCAATAAACTTTCTAGAATGATAATAATAAGGGTGTTTGTACATAAATATCCCTTCACAGGACAAGGAGAATGCTTTAATCCAACAGATTAGAAAATAATAATAATACATACTACCACACAATCAAATACTGCTCTGCGGCAATCAATCCCAAGCATGACAGTGGGCTAATTAGCACACTTTTCTTTGATGGACCAGTGATGCAGAGGCCACAGAGTAATATAAAATTTCATTAGTGTGTAATTAAAAATAAAAACTTTAATGTTCTTGGAAAGATTTACCTTGCTTTCATAAGTACTTGTTCAAACTTGTAATCTACAGTAGGGAATACTTTCCTACCATTTTTTAGGTGTAGAGCATGTTTAATTAGCTTTGAAATAAGTCTGAAGATTTGACATTGTCTTTTATCCATTTGTGTTCATACCCTCTATCACCCCTCATTAACAGAAATCTGTTTAATCTAACATAAGGCCTGAAATGTAAACTACAGACCCAACTTGTAAAACTTTAAATAGTTTTATATCTCTCCGTGTAACATGTTCCAACATTATTTGATAACTTTGATGTATGATTAATCAAATTTCAATTATTCATTACAAACTTTGACTCTATCTTGACTGTTTTTGATGTTTGCTGTTAATAATTAAAATATATTAATAAACTGACAGGGCTAATTTATAAGACCAAAAAATTAGTTTTTCATCTAAAGCTAAAGCATATCCTGTTCTATATGTTCTAGATAATTGCTGAATCTATTCAGGGTTTGGATTTTAAAAATGTTGTTTCAGTAGTATTTTAAACATATGTAGGAAATATTAAAATAGTGTTATAAAATGTATCCAAAATTACTGAATGCAACATACAGTATATGAGTGAATATGAGTTAATTTATTTCTAATTGCACACTAATTGCATAAATTATATTAAGTGATTGTCTTTGAAAATTGCTTTTTCATTAAATCACATTTACATAGATATAATTTTTATTTTTATTTATATTTTATTTTTGCAAGGTCTTCTACATTTTCCTAATTAAATGTAACATTACCACATGACTGTATATTATACAGCCTCTATTGTCTCTCTCCAATAACCAAGTTTGCATTACTACCCATTATCTCCATTGGGCAAGGTAGCTGGATTGCACTGATTTTGAACTGTCTGACATGTATTGTCACACTGGCAAATGAACTGCTGAATTGTTTGGAGGTATTCAACCACACATTCTGTAAATGTGACAAACCATAGTCCTTTTATGAGCCACAAAACAAAATATGTGCAAAAGTACAAGTAGACACCATTTTCAAAATGGCTGCCTCCATATTTGGTGTAGTATACATGTATAATAAATAACTATCCTTGTGGAAATAAGCATGAGGAAGCATCAGAAGGCTTATCTTACACCACATAAACACAGATATGAAGAAGCTTGTGTTGAAGTCAGGAATAACACAGACATAGCTATCTCAGGGAGGACAGTTCTTCAGCTGTCCTGTAAGTTGCTGCAAACACACGAAAACATCCAATCTCTTGGCATTGCTGTTAAGAATATATGGTCAAATGGGTAAAGTACTGCAACCTAAAGTACAGTGTGGTAATAGGACGTCTGAGAGAATGGCTGAATCCTCATCTACCCACTGTCTCACCCAGTCAGTAATGAAACCACATACAAAGGTTAACAAAGTACTGTGTCCAGGAAACCCCTTAATCAAGTAAAGTGCTGTAGCACTCTCATTCAGATTAATTTTGTCTTTTGTTCACTCTAATTTTTATTTTAAAATGTTTCAGTGAAGTGTATTTTCTGCTAAGTTATGTGGTTATGGCAACATTTATTTTCCCAAAATATAGTCTAAAATGAATGAAAGGCACTATTGTCAAATAATATACCTTCAAATAACCTTTCATTTTTGCATCAAAGCAAAATAGCAGAATGAATGTCATATTTGCGAACTGTTTTGTGCATTCAGAGATATACATGATTTAAAAAGATTTTGTTATCTGAAAGCCAATGTGATCCCATTCCTCTGCACATCATGACAGCTGCTTCCTAGAACCCTTCAGATTTGATAACCTCAACACATTGAATACATAACAGGACTTGCCATGGAATGATCTTGGCAAACATATTGCATTTTCTATCCACAAAAGGACCTCCTTCAGTAACTACCTTTATTTCTAAGCCTCCAACTTCAGGACACAAACCAGCTCATTAAAATGGTGTTTAAAGCTACTGGGAACCATATAATGTTATTCATGCCACTCAATAGGCAAGGATTCACAGTAATCAAGCAGTGATAAATATGAAGTGCCCAAACCACTTTTCATTCCTCCCAAACACATTATTAGTGATGACCTTTTCTTCTCTGAGAAAACTAAAAGAGGGATAATGACAGTAAAGGCTCCAAACAATAATTTGGTTATTAGTTTAATAAAAACAGTTAATAGGAGTGGCTGAAAAGGGATAGTGCTATGGAAGAGGCAGGCATGGAGTTATTTTAATACAGCAAAATAAATGGAGTCCTGGTCCCCTGCCTCGTAGATTCTCTGGTAAGCATATCACATTTAGATTTATGCCACTGCTTCCCAGGGGCTGGGGCGAGACACATCTACCCCTTTCAGTGGCTATTTTCATATCACGCCACAGGGCATCGCTTGGTATTTATGAATATAAAACATTTTTTCTCCCTCTGAAGAGTCACTGTTCTTCTTAATGTTCAATCTCCTGTAGGCAAGTCAAAGATTGCCATGTTTATACATGTCAATTACCCATTTGTTCTGCGTCTGCAAGAGAAAGCTTGAGCTGAATTAACTGAGAGTTGTGAAATGCATTTGATAAGTACTGTTTTCCAAGATTAGATGGCTAGTGTAGAACCTGTTTTAATTATTTTTAATCCATGTAAACATCGTAACACATACTTTGCTATTTTAGGTACATGTCCCATGCTATTTGTGGTATGCAATTTTTCATGCAATTGCAGCTACCATAGTAGGCCATGAACTTATATACTATAATTTAATCCTTAGCAATACCTAAACACATCTCTTTCCAAATCAAACAATCCATTTGAACTGAAATTCCATTTTAATATATAAAGTATTTGCCTTTTAATTACTGTTAATTGTAATCTACCAATGTGAGTTGGAGATATATTCCATTTACCATCAATTTAAAAATGTAATTTAAGAATGTAATCAGTTTCTCACCTTATCTATTCTAATATTAATGAATGGCATATGGCAGGTCCCCAAACAGCTTTGTAATATAAAACTAGACAACCAATGAAAACTGGTAAAATATTACCAACCCTATTCTGTTTATATTTTGTTTTTCTTTTTAAAGGAATCTTTTAAAGGAATCTAAAGAAAGGTAAACATAATGCTGGTGAGGACATACAATCAACAGGCACAACAAGAAAACTTTCAAAAAGGTAAATTCTGGAAAGCGCTTCTTTACCTCTTGCAAGAACTGTCCACTTGTGTTGGCTTTTTAAATGATGTGCATCATAATATATAGCTTAATGGTATTTGTAATTTAACTAGGTAACTAGTGAAGGTTGAACAAAACTGCACATATAAGTGCACAATACAGATACCATGTATATTTGGTGTCTGTATTGTTTAAAAAGTTAAGGGATTGGTGGAATCATAATTACATTAAAATTTTGCACATTCTGTATAACTATAGTCTAGTCATATTCTTAAAAATGAAGAGTGTTTTTATCGCAGATCTGAAATAATGTTGGCAGAGACAAGGTTAGTGAGTTATACACAGATGACACAATTGTCCATCAAATAAAGAATTACAGTTGGAAGAGAGTAGATTTTGATTTAAGCAGCACCATGTTGGATCCCCCTCTTGGCAAGAAAATTGCTGTGTTATTTTCATTTCTTTTTGACAGGGTGGCTGTCAAGGGGCACCTAGCTGTGAAATGCAATGGGAAGGCAACTTAAAGTGTAATAAATTCATTTTAATGACCTGTCTTTGTTTATGCTCTCCAGCGGTCACATGACACAGCCAGAACCCACATATTAGCTTTGTTCAGAAACAAAAACAACCATTAGTGGCAACAGAGGCTTCATCATTAACAAAGAGGAATAACTGTAGATGGCTGTTTAGACATATGCATGCTTATTATTCCCCTGGGGGTTACCTAATAGCCTGAACTGATCAATTCTGATGACTCTACAAACACTCCAAGCCCATAGTAGTGGTTACTTTATATCTTACATATTCCCTAAAACCCTCTATCTACAAATGTATCAGAACCAATTTATCATGCCTCATAATTTCTTAAAATTAGACAGCTTTTCAGCAAATCATTCAAAATATCTACATAGTTTGTATACTGATAAATCCTTGCATGGCCTAAACAAAATGAAAAGCAAGAGAGATAACATCTGATTGTGTGTGTAAGTTACCTTATAATTCCACTGTTTATGAATTTTCTTTTGAATCAGACTCTCAAGTATGCAATTTCCATTGGAAATGCTGTGGTGTCATGACTGAGGTTGTGTTGGATCAAATTTTCCTTTGTGTAAACATTTTTAAATTAACTGTTAAAATGCAGACTTTATCCCATTTTAAGAATCCTTGGCTTATCCATGCTGACCTTGAATTAGGTGTTAAAGACATGGCTGAGATGGAGGGATTTTTTGCCAAATCTCAATCCACAAATAAAATAACATATTGGGCAACTTAATGGATTGTTTCATCATATTCAATTTATGATGATCTGCACTGATGACATTTATAAAATGCTACCAATAACCGATTTACAACACAAAACCCTGATTCATGACACATCTTTCAGACATTCTATATTTTTAATGAAATAAACAAAATGTTATATTCAGTTATGTTCTGTATGACTGTAACAGTTGCCTTGAATTTTAGAGCACTCGGGATGAGAGGAATGGTGGGAAGCAAGAAAGAAGAGCCAGCAAATATAGCAAGATACAAAAGCAGGGACTGTCTGAATTGTAGAAATATTGAATTTATTCTATATATTCTTGACTTCAGCTGGGATTTAAACAAAACTGCCAAGATATGTATATGTATGTATATATATTTGGTGCCAGTGCTTCATTCTGATGTGTATTTTTTTCGTTTTGGCTTTGACTAAGAAGCATCATTGTGGCATATTAACAATATATTAAAATGAGTCTCATGGCCGAGTAAAATGATCCAGTCATTAAAAGTTACTATAATGTAGTGACCATATTGTAATTATAGTGTAATGACAGGGTGTAATGACAAAACCTGAATAAGTACCACCCCATTTCTTTTTACTGACATTAATGTTCTTACTAGTGGCATTGAGGTTCCTCCTTGTAATGTAAATTATTCTCACTAGTGACGGTTTTTCCTTACACATGCTTGTAATTGTCTTATGAGTAACATTTTCACTCTCACATGCAAATTTTGTTCTCGCCAGTGGTAACAATGTACTCACCAGTGACATACAGGAAACCTACATTTTCTTGCATGTTAAAATGATAACAGGCTTCACTTAAGAAGGAAAGACCAAGCAAGAAAACTTTTAATATTCTAGTGACACTCCTCCCATTGACTGGAGCAGGATGTAAACAATGTTTTGCCTACCTTTCATTGGAGGTCTTTCTCCATAATTTGTTTGACTTGGTTGCCATTCAGATACCTCAGGAATTATCCTTTCATATCAAAGTTGTTAGCTAGTAGCTTTACATATATTCAGGGGAACTGCTTCTTTACGTTTGTGTAGCATCTAGCGTAGTTTGTTCTCTTCATTAACTTTGTTTTTAAATGTTTGGCATTCTTGCCTACAGTGTGTAGCTGCTTTTTGAATTCATTGTGTTTTTGACTCATGCCTCGCTTAGCTGATGGAGAGGAAGTTGAACCTTATGTTCTACAATGTTTTGTTCTGTTGATGGCTGGCTAATGTGAGCTAGAAAACCCAATGTAATTTAAATGAATTTAAGTGTAATTTAAGTGTAATTTAAGTGTAATTTAAGTGCAGGTGTCACCACAAAGAGTATGTAACTATGTAACTTCAATTTCTATCCTCTCTTTACTTACATCTGAAATCATCAGATTCAACTTACTGTGAATGTACTTTACTGTGAAAGCAAGGTGCCATGCAACATTCATACAAAGGCTAATGGAAACTAATGTCCAGCATATAATTGATCAACCACTATTTATTTTTAACCAGTATTTATTTTTCCTCTGTTGATTTGCAACATAATCATTTTTAAACACAATATTACTATATAAACTAACAACTGTCACTGATGTATTCTTGGCCTGTATGAGGGGAGACATGACAATCTGTACACTGCACAACATACAAGAAATATTCATTGAATTATTGTTCTTTTTTGGTTACTCACACGGACTGTATTATAACGTGACAAACATTAGTCTTAGCTTACTAATTAGCTAAACCTTCAGTCTGAAAAATTGGTGTCCTAGTCTACATGTTTAATTAGCCAGCTTGTCCACGTAGCTGAAGGACAAGTATGATGTTAACTCATTGCCCTATTCCATTCAGTGTGTTAATCCCATAGCAACATACTCGTCATTGGATGAGCAAGGGGAGCTTGGCCAGAGCTACTGTGCACTTGTTGTCATCTAGTGTTGTCATCTCGTAACAGCCACAGGGGCTGGGCAGGTGAAACTGATTGCTGTGCCTTATTTGTAATCCAGTTTAGGACAAACTGGTCAAACAGGAGGGCCAAAAATAGTATTGCCCACCCCAGTAAACCCAGTAAAAAAGGGAAAAGAGAATGGAGAACTGCGTTTTTGCAACCGCACCAGCTGGTTGTTCATGCATTATCTCTCTTGTTTTCACACAGCTCTCTTACTCCTTATGAGAAACAGCTCGATAAACATTGTGTTTGTTTATGGATATCAGCTGAAGGCAGCCACAGCATGGATCCATAAACTTCTACAGTATGTGATATGGATTCATCAGTCTTATCTGTATCAAACCATCAAATCATGTAAAGATCAGGGATCTGTGCAGTGCCTGCTCTGAAATGATGGCTGTGGGAGAGTTCAGTTTTTCAGTCGTTGTTGACAGACCTTCTCATCACCTCAGCTTTGGAAACCAGTCAGTAAATGTGGTTCTGGCAAAAAAAAGATAGAACTTGACACACAGCTGGCAGTTCCTCACAAGGGCAATTATAATCACTTGTGAGCAGCTGGCACACTATATGATCTACAATCGATGTACAGTTTGAACACCCATGCCCCCAGTTTCAACAACAATTGTTGTGAAACTGGATTTGTTTGTTTTTTTTTCAACCAATCCACAAGACACACAACTTCCTCTGCATGATCCCCATATTTGTGGAAAAATCATCTAAAATCAATCAATGGAAATATAGACTAGAAGACAGTGAGAAGTTGTTAATAAATTATGCAAGAATCCTAGCCATGACTTTATTCATTTGCCTTTCCATGCACCTCATTCCATGCAGACTGCTCTACATTTACACCTGCTGCTTTCAATGTAGGCTTGGGGGATCTGGCTCTATTTTATACTTGTTATGGGAATGTCCAAATGAAATGAAGGTTCTGGGGGTGGTGGTTAGAATGACGGTTGCGATGTAAATGATGGTCCAATGTGGCTCTAGCCACCTGAGTTTTCTGAAATGCATGTCCTGCATTCATACATTCAAGTGTACTTGAATTGTCAGCAGACTTGGATACCTGAGCCCATGGCCCAGACATGAAAGCCACTGCTGAATGCTAGATTTTGGGAACATTTGAAAGTGCAGTTTCTAACCTTGGATTGCTGTAAAATGTTGATGATTGCCAATTTATAAACCATAAAATATGAACCCTTTACACTCTTATGCACAGTAGTAGTAGTAGTAGTTCCTATATCAAAAAGGGGTGGGTGTTCAGGTGTTCATGCAGGGGTTTTTATGGCTTTTAGGTAATAAATTTATGTATTTTTATGTTATTCCTTGCACATCAGTCATATTATACTGCAAATGATGGATAAAATTATGGCACAACACCCAGTAAACCCAGTAAAAAAGGGAAAAGAGAATGGAGAACTGCGTTTTTGCAACCGCACCAGCTGGTTGTTCTGAAATGCACTCCTCACTAACCTTTGTATTTCCTCATGCTTTAATGTGGGCTAATTTAATATAAGGCTTGTCTCATCACAAGAAACTTGTAAAAGATTGCTAACAAATACAATTTTCTGGCACACTTGCATGCAACAAATGTCTATTTTTCTCACAGCAAGTCAGACAGTACACTACAAGTGTGGGTGCTCTTGGAGGATGCTACTTTGCTGACATCATCTGAGCAACTCACAGGGTGTCTGAAAGTGGTGTCGGGAGCATCCCTGTGATGATGGGTCCGTGGCTGTTATGTATGGTTGTTAGAATATAACAGTGAAGCAGTTTGCTGTATTTAAATGTTAAAAGCTTTATTTAGGGGTAAGGATGGTTTTGCCTGGGAGTGGCTCCAGCACTCCTAAGGTATAAAAGCCAGTGGTGGTCTCATTGAAGGGGGGGCTGTGTATAGACAGGGCCATGTTCCTGAGCCCTGCGAGCCTGCGGTAAAATGTTATAATTTTGATGCGAGCTAGTCAGCTGGTAGCTGCCCTAAGCTACTTTTAAGTCACTCCAAAGCAGAGTTTACTTTGTGTTCATTTTGGACTTCTGGACTTTGAGTTGATTTTTTTCTGTTGCCACATTGCCACCTGCCTGGGAATGTGTTTTTCTTTTGTGTTGTGTTTTTGTTGGGCCGCCACAATAAATTCACCTCATCTACGTAACATCAGTGGCTTCATGTGATCCCTATCATCTCCTTTGGCCGTAAGACCACTCTACTTTGTGACAATCCCCTGGCCTATCTCACCACCCCATCTCCACTGGAATGAAGCCAGTCTGTGGGCTTCTGGTCACTGTCTGCAAAAGACATGGCTGGGATCAAACCCAGGCCGAACACCTTAGCTTGCATTCAAAGTGAACACCTTAACCAATGAGCTACTCAGAAGCCTCAATACATCTTTTATTACATGTCCTAAAATAGCAAATCAGCTTGTTCTGGCAATTCCCTTCCCCTTTAACACATGCAGAGCACATGCATCCTATCATCCTTTGGCACTGCAATATTGTGTCTAAGATAATCAGTGTAAACTGTCAATAGGATTTCACCAAAGACAATGGTGTTACTGAAATATGTGAAATATCAGTGGTTTTAAAGACCTCTGTATCAGCACTGAAGAGGTGTAAATCAGCACAACTATTATCTTTTGCTCTCTACCCCCATCCAACAACACACTTAAAATATCTCTGTCCCTCTGGCTAATGCTATTCTTCATGTTCTGGGGGGAAAAAAGCTTTTGAGAGTAATGCAACCAATGTTCAGTGTTCACACAAGGCAGCACATCACTCCAGACATCAATCAAAATGTGTGTCTTTAAATACTCCAAATACCAATGAAAAGGGTAAGACAAATAGAGGGCTAGATTTGAATCATGGGCTTTGGGGGACTGAATATGAGATTGGATTTATTACCTGGGTAATATCCTTTGTACTGAAGCAGTTGAGTGTTTGTTATAATAAGGTCGATAACGTAAGCGCTAACCAAAGTCCATGGGTCAAATCTAAATGATAGTAACAGAAGTAAATAAACCGTGTCTCCAGATTCCCATTCAGATCATTAACCCCACAACCAACAGTTAGTGCCATATTGCCACAGACCAGCCCCTGGACCTGATGTGTTGAAAAAGCAATGTGAAGGTATTCATACTTGTATCTGATAGAATACAAGATGAATGTGTCATCCCAGTGGTATTATGGTCTTGCTCTTATGTCTTAGGGGCAGAGTGAAAGCATCTTATAATTTACCTTAAATTTAAATATTTTCATAGAAACAGTTAATTAAGCACTCCACAATCATGTAGGTACAGTATCAACAATCTTGCATAAGCTCTGAAGCAGTGTTGTGCAGTTCATGAATGAACAAATCTTTTTAGTGTACTGTATTGTACTAGTTCACTATTCTAAAAAAATCATTCATTTGGTTCACCAGTTAGGCAACCTCTCCAATATGCTTTGAGCAACAGCTACATCAGCCTATAGAAATTAAAGAAAAAACAAAAATGTGTGTGAGTAGATGAAAATTTACATTGGGGTGGGTGACACAGCATATCAGAACTAGTACAGTCATTGAATGTACACACCCCCAGTCACACAATACACAGTACAATGATTCTTATTCAGTGCCTGCAGTTTGTTCATTCAGTTCACTTAATTACTACTGATTCATTCTTTTCTTCCAGTTCATTCAGTCTTTTGGTGCATTTCGTTCAATGAATCTTATTCATTTTGTTCAGTATGTTTCCCTCTCTGACCACAAGGTCAGACTCCATCCATGATTATATTGTGCAATTTAACACATAGCCTATAAAATTGCTCTATTGTGGAAAAATCCTATACTTGAGATTGCAGCATGAAATAAAAAGTTTTCACTGTCATTTTTAACTAATTACTAATGACATTAGTTACTAAGTTTTGATTATTATAGAATTAAGACCCTACTTTATTTTTAGAGGTATAGTGTAATTATTAAGATATATGCTATTGTTACATTAAAAAATTTCCTAAGGAATTTATAGATTATCAGTCATTTCATGATGTCATATTAGCCTATTTAAAATGGAAAGTGGCATTCCCATTTAAAATGGGAAATGGCCCTGGCGTTGCGCAGTCAGAGAGCATTGTCTTTACTAATAAAATCTTTTTTTCCTTAATCTGACTTCTTTAGTGTAGTGGACATTCAGGCTGAACAGAACAAAGTCAATGCAGTGAATGAAAACATGCGGAGAAGTGACTCACACTGTAATATTATATCTATCTTGTGATTACTACAAATAGCTAATGATGACTGTAGGACCTGTTTTTTCTGTATGTCACATGCGTTAGAGAAGTTTCTGTCTATCAATGTGTTTATTCTTGGAGGCCTTGCTCTTTTGTTAATAACTTCCGTCATTCAGGATCTTCACTGCTATAGCTAAATATTTGTTAGAATAAAGGAAGGGTATCCATTACATTACATGTTTTTAATGGTTGTATTTTTATTTTTTAAATCTGCATATCCTGTTGACTTTGGAATGTCATTTGCTCTGTGGTTTCATGACACAATTTTTCATCTAGGTTCAAGGTATCTTAAATCGAACAAGAGTCAAATCGCCACCCTGTGGCCAGAAAGGTAAACACACTGAACGAGAGGTAAAAATGAATGAATCAGCAATCTTCGTAGTCACTTTATCAGAGAACAGGAGCAATGTTATTCAAATCTTGGGGGAAGTAATGTAATGTAACAAATCACTGACCCAGTGAACAAGTCTTTGTTGAACAAAATTTTTCAGTTCAGTAAAAGGTCAAAATGCCCATCTCTACTCTGAAGACAGGAGAAAGCATAAATGATAGAGACCACATTTTAAAGGCTTTGGAAGTGCCCTCCATACACTTTCAAATGTTTGCAGTCAAAATTAATTCATTACCATCAAATATATAATTCATCACAAAATTATTTATACAGCACTCATTGATGTAAGCTCTACTTTAAAAGCAAAAAAAAAAAAAAAAATGAAGCGATAAACCCCAGAGAATAATAAAAGAGTGCCGGAAATGCAAAGCTTGAAGTATGAAGGTGTCCTCTTTTGCTTAATGAACCCCATAAGCTGAATGCAATAACAAGAAATGGCTTGAGCCAGCAGGCATAGCTGCTAAGTGAAAATACTTGACAAATACGAGCATGAAAATGAGGCCATTCATTCCTCTAATTGTGCAAGGTGTATGTTTGAACCATATAATGCATATTTAGCTGATTTCCGCTTATTCTCATTTTATGATGATTACTGAGTTCTATCAGTCTTTTCCCTACTCAATATCTATTTTTCTTACCATGAAAAGGAACTGAGGTAAACCAAAACCAGATGCAACTACTGAAAAACAGGACACCTAACCATTTGTCTTTTCAGCACAAACTTGAATGACCTCATGTTTGCCAGATGCCATTGGGGGTTCAAGACTCCATGCAAAGCTAAATGGGCAAACCATACATTGGGATAAAATCTAAATTTTACTCATAATCATACTGAGACACTGATGCTTAAAATATTTTGTTACCATCAATCTAATACAAAAAGATTTGCTGATACAGTATACTAACTACTTATAACACATTATTACTGATGCATATATGGAAGGGGGACACCAGCTAGACCTTTTTAGAGTGAAAGAAAAAAACAGCACACTTTAACTAAATTAACAAAATTCTAATAGAATATAATATTTCAAAGCAATCTCAATAATCGCTTAATTGAGAAAAAAAAAAAAAAACATTTACCAGCCAACAGCTGCCTCTCAGCTTCTCAGCAAGGTGTCTTACCCTCTCTGAAAGGACATGCAGCTTGCCCTTTTATGCAGCTTTAATAGCTCATTAAACAGGTCAGTTAAATTCCCTGTGTGCATGAAAAGATTGTTAATTCATTTAAAATGATCATAATAAATTACTACCTTTGTTATAATTACACAGAATAGTATGTGTGTGTGTATATAGACACACTTTCTGTGTTTTGATGTCTTTACTATTATTTTAGCATAACAGTAAAGACATCAAAACTATAAAATAACACAAATGAAATTATGTGGGGACCAAAAAAGTGTTAACAAATAAAAATCGAATATTTTAGAAATCTAAATCAAATTAGCCAAAACTTTGTTTCAATTTCAAGCACTTAAACATAAGTGTTTAGAAAAAGATTTGAATGCATGTTTCCCATTGTCTTAATGAACTTTTCAACCTACACTGAAATACCCTGTCTCCATCTAATTTATGCTAGGGAACTGACATCAGTATTAGTCAGCAATTTCCAAGTAATAAGTATACTGTAAATAGTAATAAAACCTGCACATAGTAACTAACTGCTACTACAATAATATTAGTTACAATATCTGTAAAATACAGCAAGTTAAGTAGCTAACTAAACTGATTGCATCATTTGCTGGCTAAGGAAAGCTATTTTACTTACTGGGTGGCTTCTTTTACCTAATAAATTTGAATGTTGTTGAATGTTTGTTTTGCTGTTCCTTGACTCTAAAGCCCTTTGATGGTATTGGCATTAATAAATCGTACAACAGGCTAAGTTATATTACTTATTAGGTTACCTGGTTTGATTCAGTCCACATCTTATCCTAAATGTGCTTATTGTGTAGTACTGGCAACTGTACTCAAAATTATTAAATTGAGTCAAAGTTGAAGATCTCATCAGTCAACAATATGAATGGATACTTTTATTGCTATGTTATATTTTGTAATAAGGTTCAGCTTTCCAGGAATACCTCAAAATATCATCTAAAAATAATTACACAAATCAAACATCAATCCAGATTTATAGGAGATATTTTAAATATCTTAAATTACGTAGTGTGCACAGGATGGCAGCCTGTTTCAAATAAAGATAATGGAAGGTCAGCTTCAGTACATGGACATATGAGCTTTGTTGTTAAAGCTATGGTAAGAAAACTGTGCACAGGACCTGTGTCCAAAACTGAGTATGACATCTGGACAAAGACTACATGAGCAGGCTTTTTTTTATCTGGGGGAGGGAGGAGCAGATTTTGTGTTAAATGTTGTTGTTGAATTGATTTGGGGGCACATTTAGAGATGAATAAAAAAGAACCAATTTGATGACAGGTTTTAGTACATTATTTATCTTCCACTCTGTAAATTATATATTGTCATGAATTTTTCATTTCTACAGAGCAGCTACCTAATGCATGCAAAAAATAAGGCTGTGTTAAGAGCAAGTTCTGAAGCCCAGAGTACAGGAGGCGTCTTCTCCCCTGCCAGACAGGCAATAATGTGTCAAAATGAAAAATTAACAGTGGCTTCCTTAATTCATCATCCAGCAACTCGTTCCTATTAATGGCATTTTTAGCGTACATTGTGGATGCAGCTTTGAGTAGAGTTGGGGGAAAGAAAGAGATAAACAGGATCAGTTGACTGCTCAGGCCAGTGTGAATGCTGTATATTTCAGGGTCCAGATGGATGATGCATTTTATTTATGCCTGCATTCTGAACATGAACCCTGAGGATCTTCAGTGTGCAGCAAGTTTCTAGAATACAGTCAGACTTTTTTAAAGCAACATCCAATTCCTTGTAATTCTAATAATGTGATACAATGAATGAATGGGGAAGCTGTATGGAATGTCTTCCTTGCAATAATTTATAATAGGATTATATGATAATACGAAAATGTTCTGTATATTGCTATACTCTCCATAATGTAAACTGTAAAATTCTAATAGCTCACTTATCAGCACATTAGTCCATGGTAAAAATGAAAAACAGCCATGTAGCGAAGTGTTTAATAAAATGAGTTAAATACTAACTCTGTTTGTAGGCCAAAATCTGTCAAGTTACTGTCTTTTAGTGGGTTCACTGGGATTGATATGCCCAGCAAAATGGATGTTTTACATTTCATATACTTATCACACCATACACTTATTGTATGCACAATTCACAGAATTCATAAAATGTTTACGAGGATAATAACGACTTTAGAAATTATATATGTCGCAGTAGCATTGTGAGAGTTATGAGAACAGTAATTCAAATTAAATACACATACATTTGAATTAGGTAAACTTAAGTTAATGATTGCTTTAAGTGTTTTACTGTAGCTACATGCGCTCAGCCTTTCATACTGGAGTATAAATAGTAGTGTAGTAATGCTACGCTCTTCAAACACTGATACAGTCTACTAAAATCTTATATTCATTAGACCCACTGGAGATTGGGAAATATTGTCTTAGTGTCATATATTACAAGAATCACACACATACACACATCTGTTATAAGAACCAAGCACACAATGATCTATACCACTTCAAAATTAAGTTCCACATTCTCATGAATGAACATGCTACAGAAACAACAATTCCAGGCTGAACATTCCATGCTATCTGGCACTTCTTCCAGTGTCAAAATAGAATATTAAATTCTTCTTCTATTAAATTCTATCGGCATAGATATTATACAATCACCCTTAGCTAGGTAGCAAACCATATTATGTCAAAGGATGACCCAAAAGTAGTTTTTTTTTTGTAATTTTTGTAATTGATGGACATGGGCTGGGCCATGACCACATTCTACATCATGATGAAGGCTGGTTGTATGGCTACTATGGCAAGGAATCTGAATATGTTGCGTATCTAAAAAGTGTTTATTTCTTAATGAATTCATTAAAATTCATTAGAAAGGAGAGGTAGTCTAAAATCACATTGATGTTTATGGAAGACTGAGGCTCTCTAAAGTATGTTTAAGTTAAGAAGATCCTTTTCAGAAAAGCGTTAATATGTTTTGAGGGATTGAAACCTTGATCTGTTAATGCTACGGATTGTACAGAATTAAGACATTGTAACTTCAACCAATCAAATTTAATATAGTTTCTGTTTATTTTGTATATTGCATTGTGCCCTTGTATTGGCACCCATTGGTTAACTGGCAGTTTTCTTACTGTAATGTGAACTGGCATTGTGTAACCTAAATGTTGTGTAATATATATATACATATATATATACTGGCAGGCATAGACCCTAGAACTGCATTACCCAGTAATCTCTTTTCATACTGTGAAATAGTTTGCATTCCTCAATTTTCAGTGTGTGGTATTCAAAGCATAATCAAAAAGACTTTGTCAGTGATGGCCTGTAAGCTTGCTAACAATGACCCCTGTAGCCCATGTTTGATCCCAGCTGCGTCATAAGCTAACAGTGATCAGGAGCCCATAGTGTTACTGTCCTCTCATCAAATGTATGATTGCCACTACTGAATTCATGATGTAAAGGAAATGTTGCAGTTAGGAATTCTCCTGTTGAAGGAGATCAAAGCTAGATAGGTTACAGTTTCAGTTTTCTTACGCATCAGAGCACAAAACTGCCAAAGGTCAAACAACATTTAGTGTACAGTCCAGTTCTGCACACCACACTATCAGGGGGACATAGAAACTCTTGAAAAAAAGAGAAGGGCAACAAGACTGCCTTCAGGAATCACACATGTAATTGTGAACACACGAGACTCTTGATCTCTTTAGTCTCAGCAAAAGGAAGCTCAGGACGGATTTGATTACATTTTTAAAATATATGAATACATTTGACTATACACACTATCACAAGCTGACTTTGTCCTTACAAGAGGACTATCTTGACATACTTAATTCATGAGTCAATACACTTTTGCATTTCCAATTCACTTACACTGTACTTCTTGCATTCAATATGAGGTGCCTGATGACTTATTATCCTGCCATGTCATGTGTACCACTAGGTAAGGGCAAGGAAAGGTGCAAACATTTGGCAATATTAAAATTCAGCCATCTTAATTTGGCCATGGCTCAGAAGATTTGTACTATGAAGCATCACTACAAGTCTGTACCATTATGATATAGTATCCCAAAGAAGGACAACTGAAATTGTGTGACTGGACAGTAAGTATCTTGTAATATGTATCTGGCTGTTTGGCAGGCCAGTACATCACAACCATAAAGACAAAAAAATGTTCCCAAGGTTGTTACCCCCAAACACCTGACTGCACACATTAGCCTTTGACTGCACTGACAAAAGTGAGAGCAACAAGATAGATTGAATCCCTAAAATCATAATATAAATAAAAACAGCATAATGAGCCACACCATTTAATAATTCAGTTTACTTTGGCTGTTATCTACTCAATGGCTAAATTATTTTTGTGACTTTTCCAAGGTGATGGTATCTGAAGAATTGTCTGCATCTAAATGCAAAGAAAGCAAAGGCCAAGCCAGTAAATCTCAACATGCCAGTGAAAGTATTGATCTTGTAAGATGTTTGTTGTGCAAGAGATTTCCCTTACTTCTAAAGAATACACTAATGCAACAATCAAAGAGATATTGAATGTTGTAAAGTGAAGTGTACAGTGGGGGAAACATCACATGTGGGATTTCATAATATGAGATGAGATACCTGCCTTTTCAATGCAGCTTTGTTCCACACATTGTTGGCTTCCATTTCATGCTTCTAATAATCCCTGTAGTAACCTTTAAATTGGCTTCAGATGATTTTCTTTTATCACCACAGATGATGGCATATTCAGATATACCATCAGAAACTACTGCCTTCAACTAAGCTACTGGCTTAAATTGCAGATATAATAACAAACAGATGTGCAACTCTTGTGCAGCAGGGCCGTACCCTATGTAAGGTGTATTGAGCCATGTCCACCCTATAGAAATTGCAGTGCCCCCACTAGAGTATTGTATTCCACTTAAAATGGCTATATTGGCTTAATATTTCCACTTTTAACCATTCAACCATTGCTAGAATTCCTTGTTTTGTGGTTTTGTGCAAATGATCAGTATTAAAGCAACATATAACAGTCAAAAATATCTGAGCATTTTTAATCCTTCCTGATATACCTTCCTCCTGTTGTGAGCTGTATGAAGCCTATCTTTTGTATTGCAAAAAGAAAGCTGCTGGTCTATATAATGAAGTGAAATCTTGCCTCCTCATAGGGACATAGGAGGAAAATGTATTCCTATAAGACATGGCAACATGAATGTGCACATCCATGAATATATACATATATGGCTATGGAGAAGGCAGATTCGTCCTTGTAGCAGCCAGCCAAGCCCAGTTCTCTGGCATTTTCCTGCCTCTGACTGTGTTTGTCAGCTGTGGCAGATGTACATATATCAACTGACCTAATCCAACCTATCCACCTCCCTTAGCGCAAGTCTGTTTGTTACACACCCCTATCCCTAGCGGAACAAAGCCAATTTGTTTAGCCACTGTGGGCCATCATTGGCTGATGAGATGGCTGGGATTGATCCCAAACCATAATTTGATCTTAATTTTTGAAAAAAATGTAACTAAAAACCCTTTATGAATTTACTGCAAGTGAGAATTGTGTTTTTTCTTCCCATGGTAATGTACATTATAGTGATTCCTCAGATTAAAAGAAGTAGTGAGAAATTAATCTCTATTGGTTTTGGAAACATCCATAGGTCATAGAGCTGTGCTTTTGCCACTGCAAACTGCCATATGATACGCTTGTCACGGTAGGTGAGTATACGTGTCTGTGCATTTTATTCTGCCAGAACAACCTGCTGGGTCTTACCATCTTAGAGCTCACCATTTTACTCTATATACAGATCACAGTCATTCTGGCACACCTTATCCATCTGCTGGGCACAAGGGCACTACATGCCAGAAAACTTAAGCATAAAGAGAATCATTATACACTATAGGCATGAGATGAAATATCTCAAATTTTGTAGAATCAGGAAATGACTAAATGTTTTGTGACCCTGAGAAGATACCACAAATCAAACTACCACCTGCCTTAATTTAAAACTGGCTAGAATATAATGATTTTCCAAAAATATCATGTCAATGTAATATTTGTGTTTGATATCTGAAGAAAGGAAAAAAGAAAACTTGTTCAATGATGTTATAGTTTTGTGATCATGTTATATTTTTGTTTTGTAATTCTTGGGAGATATCATTTCATGACAATTTCCCATCACTCCAATCACAACAGTTTTTATTTTTAACATGAAGTGCTAATATTAGGTCTAATTTTATTTTTGTTCCAATCACCATCAACCTGTACTTTGTGGAAGTTTGCAAAGTAACACTCATGAAAAACTCTCCAGCAAAATTAACAAAAGCGAGTTTCATGTTTCAAAGTTAATTTGTAATGTTCAAGGTGCGTCTTGACAACCAGATGAACTTGGCAGCCTAGATAATAGAGTCTTAGTTGAACCTCTTTGCAAGATGAAGGGCAAGAGGGTATAAACAGCCATATGTATTTTTCATTGTTGGAAAATCACACTTATGGTTTGAAAATGAAAAAAACTAATGCTAAGTAGACATGATTAAATTTATTTTGGCTGCACGCTCATTATGAGTATATGTAGACAGGCAAATGTTTACTCGGAGCCTCCCTATTTTCTTTTGTTGTGGAATTCATAATGGACATATAATATTGCTCAAACCAATGCTGTTTTCCAAATGAGATCTTATGGTACCTCTAATGATATGAAAATGCAGCACATATAAACAGCTCATTCCAGATATAAATACATGAAACATGTTTTTGCTGTAGTCCAAAAACTTGTCAATTGTTATCCTGACCCCTGTCAACAACATGTTGTAATGTGACCAGGAGAGCAGTGGTGGAAGGGCGCTATGTGCCTGCAGAGTGGCTCTGTTCCCTGAGGGATTGGAACCAGGCCACATCTTCCAGCCAGCTCACAGCCACGCCCTGTTGCCAATGAACTCTTGCCCACCTTCCAGCACTTCATGGACAAGGTCCTTCGTCCATACCAGAGGTATGCAGCTGCTTACTTTGATGATATCATAATCTACAGTTCTGTCTGGACAATTCACCTGTAAAGACTTAAGGCTGGTGTGAGGGGCATTGCGGGAGACAGGATTAATGGCTAATCCAAAGAAATGTCACCTGGGGTTCAAAGAAGCGGAGTATTCCGGCTACCTCGGTTATCTCGGTATCTCAGCTACTGGGAGAGGCAATGCCAAGCTACAGGATAAGAAGATCAGAGCAATAAAAGATTGGCCCTGATCTCATACAAAGAAGCAGGTTAGAACCTTTGTTGCGTTTACAAGCTACTGGTGCAGGTTTATTGCTAATCTTGCTTCTTTAGCAGCTCCCCTCACAGACCTCACCAAGAATCAACAATCTAATGTCGTCTGGCGGTTGGAGGTTGCTGAAAAGGCATTCCAGGGTCTAAAGGTGGCCCTGTGCTCAAGTTTGGTGTTTGTCACACCTGACTTTACAAAACTGAGGATTGTGTGGACAGATGCGTCTAAGGAAGGGCCTGGGGCTGTTCTATCCTTAGAACATGAAGGCAAGGAACATCCAGTGTTATTCATTAGCTGGAAGATATTACCATGTGAACAGAAGTATGCAACAGTAGAGAAAGAATGTCTAGTGGACACTGGAGATTCTGAATTATTATTTGCTGGGACAGCAGTTCACTCTAGTCACTGATCATGCCCCACTAATCTGGATGTCCCGTAACAAAGAAACGAATGCCCAGGTCATCCGATGGTTTCTCAGTGTACAACAATTTACTTTTTCTGTTGTCCATAGGTCGGGGAAGTCACATGGAAATTGCAGATACCCCGTCCAAGATGGACTCCCTCTGGGCATCAGTCACACCTCCGTCTGGGTTGGAGCTGAGGAGTGGGTTGTGTAACGGGACCAGGGGAGTGGTGGTGGAAGGGCGCTATGTGCCTGCAGAGTGGCTCCATTCCCCGGCCACATTTTCCAACCAGGCCGCAGCCATGCACCTGCTGCCATTGAACTCCCTCCTGGCTTAATATTACATATATATGCAATGACAAACAAAAAGTGGCTTGCTGTTAAGATCAGGGACCAATACAACAATGGACTGAATGAAAAGAGCTCACAACATCCTATATTATGTCCAATGTCCAAGTAACAAGTGAGGATGTCATTTATGAGTAATAAATCGAAATTTCAGAGCATTTCCTGAAATTACTTCCATTAAGTTTACAGATAGTGGGTTGTGACAGACAAGTGTTAGAAAAGGACTGTTTTAAGGAACATTATTTAATGATTGTATTGGCAACTTTTGAAATTAAAATATTCACATTCTCGTGTTTGATGAAATATTTTTACAAAGAATAAAAAGATTTTTACAAAACTTTAGAACACAAGACCAATTCAAAGTTTTTACACCAGTCTACAACGTTTTCTAACCACTCCCTGCTCCAAAAACACACACACACATACACACATGCATGCTTTGAAAAGATCATTCATCAGTTCCGTATGTGAAACACCTTTAGTAACATCTTCAGCAAGAGCCACATTTTCCTAACAACTTCAAACCATTCTCTCCTCCCTCAGATTATCGATGTCCTCACTACATTAAAATCAAAGCTTCTGACTAGCAGACTCACTCTTGTCTAACATACCATAGTTCTGACCTTGACATGTTGGCTTTTTTGTTACATTACGATGAACTGAATTTGGTCACATTCATCACTTCTTGCCCAACTGCTGTCAGTAGATGACTATGACAGATAGGATCTTGAAAGCATCTTCAGGGAGGGCTGAATGGAGTTTCTCTGAAGTCAAACCATTATGTCATTTATTTCCTCTCTAAGAATCATTTCCATTTCATCATGGCAAAACCACTCTGCAATGGCTATCAATCAACATAACATGTAGGCATATGCTGACACCTGAACATCAAATCCAATTTGTTGTAAAGTATTCTAAATTAAGTCCAAAGCTCACCTAAAACTACACACTCACTTTCTTGTAACCTAAAGAGACTTAAATCAGACTTAAAACTGTCACAGGAACAGGGATAATGTTAGAGAGCTATCGATTATGATTTACATTAGGAAATCTCAATATGCAATTTTCATTCAGTGTGAGTTTAATGTAGTGATGCATTGCTGCAAGGCATTTTGTGGTCTAGATTGATGCTGCTTCTTTGAATGTCTTTTATCATTCATTTGAATGGCAGGCAATCTTGAACAAGGCGACTTACATATCTGTGTATTTACAGAAGTAATTCAGATAGAGTATCTTGCCTCACCTGGGAGATGATCCAGCAAGATACCAACCAGAATGTCATCTGATCTGTGCTTTTTGATGCCTTGTACCTACTGTATAGGCAGAAGTCAACACAATGAAATGCTACCCAGGCATCAGAAGCAATTGTATCTGACAGACTATTTAACCAAACTGTGTATTAGATTATCATTTAATTAACATTAAGTCAGAACACAATAAGCTGGCATCTCACTGTATTGTATGAACTATTATACATAACATTTCCAACACATGTATGAAAACAAATGAGAAAGGATATGTTGGTATAAGCTGTTCATTCAGGGGACCCTGATAATTTTATGATTTTATGTAAATAAAAATGTGTCTAGGCTTCTAAGACGAGATTTGCATGCAATAGTCAGTAGTTAAAGCAAAATGAAGCTCTTCTATGCGAGTAACAATTTTCACCTGAACAAAGAGCAGCAATAATTTGTTCCATTTAAGGCAAAACACCCACTTTACACCAGGATACACTAATATTGTGGATTCCATTCAGAAAATAGCCCAATCACAACAAATGCCCACAAAAAAGTTTATCAAGGCATATGGTCTTACATACTATTAATTTCTTTGCTTTCTGAGAGTTGAGTACTGTAGCCATAAAAACAGTTTAAGATATTGTAACAGTTGAGCATGAGGAATCCAGTTGCAGAGATCATGCAAAAACACAGGTAGGTTATAAAAGACAAAGAATCATTACTCGTGACTAGAAACAACCAAACTTAGTGCACAGGAAAGCACACAAGGCAGGGTAGCTCAAGACTGAACACAAAACACATGACTAGACTAACTGCACACAGGTGAAAATGTTTACCTAATTTAGGCAAGGCACAGACAGGAAGAAAGGCTCTCTGGAATCAGATTGGGGATGCAGCAGGCAACAGGACCCGAAAGGCAGCTACGAGGATGCCTGCTGGTTGTTGCGGGTAGGAGTTTCTGAAACCCTGACAGATATACAGCTCCTTCCCAAAATGACAATGCCATCCCCACAGAAATCACTAGGTGCTGTTATGCAATCGCAGTGAAAAATACAGACAAACCTTTGAGCCTAGCACTTGGAAACTAATAACTCATCAGCAGCTGAGGAAAATGCGTATATTCACTTAAGTTTACTCATGGAAGATTTGGAAGCAAGCAAAATCAAAGCACGGGGTGTTCTTGATCTAATCCTGCTCACAAATGGCTAACCGTAGGAGTAAAAATGAAGAAAAAAAAATGCTTCTGCAGCGTCTCTCTGAGACATTCATCAGTGTAGGAAAGAGGGGAGGATGTATATTTATTATGCATTTTACTGCGCTCAAATCAGTTTCCTGGCATGAGAACCCACGCCATCCTTCCAATACTAAAGCTATCAGATCCTGTGGTCCTTCTGCTTATTAGTTCAACTCTTTCATTAGATTTCCCTATAATCTATGTTTGCCATACACTGTGATAAGGAGAAATCTGCTAAAGTCCAGAGACAGCTGCTCTATGATAGACTTTCCCTTAATCCGATTAGCCGCTGCTCTCCCAGTTTCCACCAATTTCTGTAAGCAGTTACTGTATTACACCACAAGCTGCTGATTTTATCCAGGCCAGCATCATTCAGCATCCAGAGAAAGTGATATAATGCCAGGCTTTGTTTGAAGAAGAAAACTAGAACACAGAGGAAGCTGTCTTTCAGATATCTTAGAGCCTGCATTCCTTTAGGATTAAGCACCTTGCTATTTGTGGGACTTGGTGTACAAACCTTTTGTATGCAGTTATGCTCACAGCAGTGCACACGTTAGTTTTCCAGAATAAATAAACTTGGTATGGAAACAGATCCAGCTGCATGGAAGTCTGCCCTGTCCACAAAGCTTAAGCCCATTTGGTACTACATTTTAGATGCTCTACACATTAGTGTATAAGTCTGTGTTTAGGAACGTTTAGTTCAGGCTTTTGATTCTGGTCATTTCTTGCACAATCTCATTTTCGCTGCCCCCTTAAAATCAACTGTTCATCAAGCTCACCAAAGAGATTTCAGTTTCATTTGCACAAATGGACTTTGCATTTTTATTAAAGAAAAATATATATATTTTTAGTAGTAAACCAAACATCTGATTATGTGAAAACATTTGATTTGTATAGCACCTTTCATTCCTTTCCAGAAATCTTTAAAATAACAACAACAACTACCAACTTGAAACATTCACTACTGACAGAGTTGGTTCATCTGATCGAACATACACCTGTTATTATGAACACAATCCATTAGAGAAGCCTGGCTGTGAACAGTGGCTGACCCAACAGTTCAGGCATACACCAGAAAAAACAGCTGGTCTGTCTGCTAATAATGCTCTGTTCTGAATTTGAAGAAAGGCCACATTTGGATATAATGTCACCCCTACACCATCAGCCCAAATTCTGCACCAATCTGTAATGAACAGAGTTCCTGCAATTCACCAGCTCTTTCTGCTGATATTATGGCAAAAAGGTTTCATATAGGGGCTGGAGTGAAGCACACTTCAGAGCACTTAATGCCTTTTCCAAGTCCTAAACAGGAATGTAGCTGTGTCAGTACTCTGGCCCCATAGCTGTTGTTTTTATGTTCTCCCTGTCTGCCATGTGCCGTTGTTTGTTTTCCTTTCATTTCAGCACTGCCCCAATCCCCGCCCGGTCCCCGCCTGCCCTATTACATCACCTCCACCTGCCAGCCGGCTCACCTGTTGCCCATTATCTCGTCAGCTCTGCCCTATATACTGCCCTGCTTGTTCCTGTCTCGTCACTAGTTCGTTGCAGTGTTTCGTACCTCTTTCGTCCCTGCCTTTGTTTCTGCCTGCGAGTTTCCTGTGCTTCCGACCCTGCCTGTACCCCGACCTGGTTTTCTGCCTGCCGTTTTGCCCCGATCGCCTGATTGCCTGTCTGCCTGGTTCCTGACTCTGCCTGTTCCTGTTATCGCCTTCTGGATTTGCCCACCGATTGCCTGCCTGGTCTCGACTCTGCCTGTTCTTGGTTTTACGACTCTGCCTCGTCCCGTCAATAAAACCTGTTCAAACCTGACGCTAGCGTGGTCCGCTCTTGAGTCCCGGTGTGCATCGTTACAAGCTGGCCCTCTGAGGCTAGAGCCAGCAACATGTCTTCAGAAATTGTCTAATTAATAATTAATAATTAATTGGATAGTTCTGAAGTAACTATAATAGCATCTATAGCATCTAACTATAGCAATAGCATTAATTGCCACCACAAACCCTTAGAGTGTTGTTGGTGACTTTTTCCATCAAACAGTTCTTGTAAGAACAATAAATTCACTGTGGCACTGTATTCTGTGTCAGCTCAGGCAAATGGATCCTACTCTTTGCCCCCACATCACAGTTGCAACATGCAACATCCCTAAATTCATCTAGTCAAGGCTGCCAGCACACTCTGTAAGGATTGCACTACAGGTTAGGGCAGGCCCTGAGCCCACAGTTCGAGTCCCTGTGGAAAAGGGTGGAAAATAGGTATTAAATGTTACAACATTTCTGCTAGAATGGAATCACCCATAGCATCCCATCCAGGAGATCCCTGACACCTGAGGGCACTCAAATCCTGTGAAGGAGGGACAACAGGAGCCCAAAGTACAGTTAGTGTATTGCAGCAGTGTATTGTAGCATTAACTGCCATTCAATTCATTGGGTGTGTGCTGTAAATATGTTTAATGAAGAAGCTTGAATGAAATTTCCAAGTCACTTTGGGGGCAGATATATGCCATGTGTTGTTGTGTTAACATTAATCAACTATTTTGCAGTTTGAAATCAATATTATTAAATTTGAATAAATGTAGTTTATCGTAAATTTCATTTGAAATTAAGAATCATGTATCATGTATAAAATTTTGAAATGTGTGTGTATTGACTTCAAACTACAATTGGGTAGTTTCTGCTGGAGCTATATTATAGCTATGTGTTAAGTTTCAGCCATTCTGTTGTCTGGCAGGATTGGTTCATAATAGGCATTAAGTTGCAAACATGAAATTGTAATTACAAGGTGACAGACTTTCAGAAACCATTAATGCTTTAGTACAAAAATCTCAAAGACTCAAAGTAAATAGAGAATCGAATAGAATTATGTAATTACAGCCCAGCAAACGAAAAATAACTGAAGATTTTGTGGAGAATTGTTCTTACTGGTCTAACAGCTTTACAACTTAATAGGTAGTGGGTGGTAATCACAAGCTGAAATTCACCTGCCTCTACAATGTGAAGTGGCAGATAGTAAATTACTGATCTTGTTTCCAATTAATGTGTCCAGGCTGGGGCATTCTCCTGTAGTGGCTATGCTGGGGGTGGGGGGTGGGTTGGGGGATCACAGACATTGAAACTGCAAAGGCCATTTCAAACCTTGCAGGCTCTCGTACATATATCAGAAATGTGGAGTCAAGAACAGATTGTTTGGAAGGAAAAATATCTCCAGTTAATCAGAAAACAATAAATGAAATTGGATTTAGTCAGGTGGAAATTTCTTAATAGCTTCAAATGCCTTGTAGATAGTTGCACAATGTGTGGACCATCAGTGCTTCATGGGAGCTCCATCCAAACTAAATGCACAAGATCTTCTTCATGCAGATGAGGGATTCACCCAGAAATTCTTACCATATCCATGTAATTACTTCAGTTAACTGTACTTTTAATTCTTATAATCAAGTAATTGTAATAGCTATGCACTACAGATAGAAATAAAAAAGTCTTTGCAAAATAGGATGATTACATATAATCAAAACATGTTTTATGATACGAAGTGAAATACATGTTATTGAAATACATATTATATTCAATATTCATTATACTGTATATATATGCTCATTTCTATAGATGTAGTTTCTTATGTACAATTCATCCATTTCCACAGTAAATTGTAAAAAGTCAATCCACAGGAGCTGATCCTTGTTCTGAACAGTCATTATGAACAGTCTCTAGCCCTACACAACTGCCCGGTTTTTGATGGAAAGAAGATGTATAAGATGTGGAATAGCCTGCCAGTGCAATATCATCACAGGGAATTAGAAGATGGCTTAAGGAGCAGAATGGATAAGTTCTAATGGGAGCTTTCAGGCAAACCCAGACACCACTAAAGAAACAAGATGTTTGAGCAGAGGGATGAATTGGAAGAAAGGAAGAGGAAAAGACAACAAACACCGTTCATAAAAAGAAATGTGAGAGGAAAGAGTATAATAGCTGTTAAAACAAGAAATAATTCAAACCCGGAAATGAAAGGAAGGGTATCACGTTTAACAGTTGTTTCAAAAGATGAAGATTTGAGACGTGTGGAAATATGTATTGAGAGAAGAGAGGGGGAAGACACACACTAAATTTTAACAGAAGAGGCAGGCTACATGGCGATAGACTCCAGAGGTAAAACAATAGGTCATGTCTGATGATTTTTAATAAAAGGCAAGAGTTGGTGCCACTAAATTTGGTACACATTGAATAATGCAGTTTCTTGTATCACATATCATCTCTTCTGGTCTTCTCATCCATTGCAAACAATAAAAAGCAGTGGCAGTCACCAAGGGCGTGACACAGGAAACATACTACCATGGCTATAGTGTACATGTAGGTAGGCATGAAAGGGAATTGGGTATTCAATGCTCTGGACTATGTGAATGAATGAATGAATGAATGAATGAATGAATGAATGAATGAATGAATGAAAGTGCTAAAGCAAAAAAGGACAAAAAACAAATTATTGTTGAAGCTGTAAAGCTGTCCAAACAAACTATTGAAACTACTGAAGCTCAGCATATTTGTTCTCAACCAATGGAGCATAGAAAAAATGAATTTTGTGGCTGCCTGGCTGGCTCTGTTTCTATATTCAGGGGGAACATGTACAAGAACAATGCCTCTCAGTGGTGTGCCACATCAAATTGCAAAAATTTACTTTTTTAAAATGAAGTTAATATTTCAGCTACATTCAACGAATGTCCTGAAAATTATTGTGTTATTTTCTTTGTAATGAAACTGAAGATTTGAAATTGTATTTCAGTTCAGACTTAACTATTTATCTAGATCTGTAAAATACGTTCTTAAGGTGTTAAGTCTAAAGAAGGGTATCTTTCTTAATTCATTACTTCACCATATTGATAACATTGAACTATTTTGCCATATTAAGACACGGGC
Source organism: Megalops atlanticus (assembly GCA_019176425.1). Classification (NCBI taxonomy): domain Eukaryota; kingdom Metazoa; phylum Chordata; class Actinopteri; order Elopiformes; family Megalopidae; genus Megalops; species Megalops atlanticus. Next base: position 30,296,678 of record CM032875.1, on the reverse strand, counting down.
AGCTATAGAATCATCTCCTCCCTGCCTACATTCAATCATTCGGCTGGACAATCCTGCCACACATAGGCATAGATTTAGGTAGGGATGGTTGGGACAGCGGTGGAAAACCCCGGCTTCAGGAAGTAAAAGTCCTGCCTCGTATTTGTTCCACCTATGCACTACACCAGCTGAATTTAATTAGCACAACTCTTCAGCCAGGTAGAGGAGCTAATTAGTGAAATCACCTTGTTTAGTGAATGGCTAGAACAAATACATGGTAGGACTTGTATTTTCTGAAGCCGGGTTTTCCACTGCTGTCCCTACCATCCCTACCACTCCTACTACTCCATTCCACCCCCCTCCTCCCAGTTTCTTTTCAACTCTGTCCAAGTTGCTACTTGCTTAATTATTCCTGTTTTTATATTAATGTTGATGGTCCTCATGGCCTGCACTGAATGTCCCTCTGGATAAGAGTGCCTTCTAAATGAACCAGTATAAATATAATGTAACTAAAGAAACCATTTTGGGAGCTTTTGGCATTGGCGTTGAAGTCCTGAAAATTATTAATGGAAAATAGTTGTATTGTGAAGAGTCCTCACACTTGAAGGCAGACATATTTTAACATAAGGGTATTTAAACCATTTTATTTTTGCCTAAACACTCCTTTTATCTGGGTAATATAATTTTATTAAAGTGATGACTAACATACATTTTCGAGTCTCTGTATTTTAATGACTACTCTACTTCTGAGCAGCAGCACATGCTTCTCTCTATCTTATAAAACTCTACCAACACAATAAATAATTTTCTCAGTGATTATGATATTAAAAACCCAGATGTAAATTGCCAGCAGAGTGTTCACAAATGATGGCTGCTATGAAGAATTGGAAACAAATGAATATTGAACAGCTCAAGTAGGCTACACATCTCTCATAGGCCTGGAAGTTGATAAATTGTTTAGTTTTTTTTTTTTGTTTGTTTGTTTTTTTTAAACTATGGAATAAACTGATCTATGGTCCCATGGGAGGGGTCCATGGCTGCTTTCTGATCAAACTGCCCTAAATCTTTCCAACTTGGTCCAATTAATATTCTGGGGAAATCAATATGAACATGACCTGAAAGATTTTCAGCTCTCTTGTCTTGGCAGACTATTTCAGCCAAGCAATAAAACAGGTCTGAATCGACCAGAGCTTTCACTTAGCCTCATGTGTCGAAACAGGTTAAAAGCAACACAGTTTAACCCTTTTTCTGCATTCCATACAAAGCTATATTTTGTAAGTATGCTATCAATGCAAACAATGAAGATTTTAGTTTTTGAGGCCTTGTTGTTTGAGGCTGTTAAACACCATAATGACCATGCAATTGCCATTTATTATTACCACTACTACATATTGTGATATTGGGTGGGATATTTAGACTAAGCCTGTGAAATAGAATTAATCTTTAAATTCTTCCATTATCCTGGCCACATAATACAATCACTGTAGATACAGCAGTCTGTTCAGACAAGCAGCAGTAAGTTCACCCTCCCACAGCAATTAAGAATGAATGGTTTGACCAGATTCCTTCTCCTGACCTCCTCAATTTCACCCAACTTCTGTGATGTGATCTCATCACAGAGCAACACAGAAGACAAAAACACAGAAGACACAATTCATGTATGAACAGAACATAGGCAATAATTTATTTAAAAATTTTACTCAGGTTAGTTAAAAGTCCCACCACTGTGCCAAAAAGACAGGAAAGGGGTTTAATGTGAGAAAAGTGGTGTGTTAAAATAACCAAGAAGGTGACTGGGCCAGAAATACAGTCTTGGGTGATGTTTAGCTCAGCAATAGGAGAAAGAACCCCCCATCTGCAAACACTGAGACAGACCCAAAACAAAAGAGGGGTTTGGGTAGTTGATGTAACAGGAGTAGAGGGGTAATGATGTCAGTGTGTTTTTAAACAATATTGTGTTTTTATATACTTTAAGCTAATGGGACAAGACCAATTTTGCACAAGGATCCTTACAAAATTAAAAGTGTGCAGAAAGAGCAGTTTCTATAGATGAAGATATTTTCATGCAACTTAATACAAATTTTCAAATTAAAAAAATGCAACCCCATGGCCCCGTCAGTCATCTGAAGGCTTTGACACAGACAGAGCAGTAGGAAGTGCTGTTACTGCAGGCATTAAAACAAATCGAATGGCCATGTTAGGGCTGAGCTCAGCAGAATCACTAAGACTGCTGCATGCCGCACAAGGGAAAGTGAAATGATTCCCAAATGGGTGGAGCAGGAGTTCTGTGTCTAGATTAGACTGCTCCAATCTGACATTATGCTGAGAAGAATACAGAGGGCTTTGGCAGAAAAGGGTTTGTACTGGTTTATGAAGAGTGTTCCACTACACAACAGGGAAAGATCACAAATTATGGCAATGCAACTACTGTTGGGATGTTCTGGTACTGTGTACTGCTGAGTATTGGTCCATTTCAAGCAGGGCATAAGGTCACATAAGATAATTTCTTTTATTATGCCTATCTGTTGTTAAACGGCCTAACAGCACATGAAATGGTCAAATAAGATAATTTCTTTTATTATGCCTATCTGTTGTTAAACGGCCTAACAGCACATGAAATCAAAGAACACTTTCAGCCTTTCTTTTTAGAAACATAAAGCATCTGCAAAAGGGGAATATTTCAAACTCTTGAGACATTCATTAGTTATTAAAATGAGAAATTATTATGAGATAATTACATTTATTTTCAAAGGTATCGGTGATTTCCTGGCTGGTATCTGAACTCAAAAATTGTATTTCGTACTGGAGCTCAGCTGCATTTGGTGGTAGAGTTGTTCTTATCAGATAAGGCAAGCACTTTCCTCTCCATATCATTGTAAAAGAAGAGAAGGCAAAGTATCTCCTGGCTGTCTCTCACATAGATGGTGATATATCAGAGAAGTTATTGGATCTCAAGGGAGGCTTTGTGTTTACCTGACTGTGGGCTGGTAAACTGGGAATCTCAATTACAGTACAGAAAGCAGATCAAGAGTGTAAAATGAACTAATAGAAGAAGAATCAATACAAAGCTAAACATACTCAGACATAACAAGAACAAAAAAGTTCTTTCTTCAATGGAAATCTTCAAAGGATTCTAGTTCAAAGGAAATTTAGGGATGAAACTAATACACTTTAAGTCAGCTATTTTGCTAATGTTTCTTCAGTCAAGGATGTGCAGTTACCCATTTTAACAGAAATGGCTAATGCTTGACCCACCAAATAGAAAATGATACTGTTGTAAATTCAAAAAATATCAAGATCATGTCAGAATTTATTCAAAACATGGACAAAATAGGAGAACACAAGTAAAAAAAATCTATATTACAGACCAGAAACAAAACTACATTGAAGCAAATCTTTTGAACATATTGTAACTTGTTCTGTTTTCTCAGAAGCACATCAGTCTTTCAAATGATATATTGCATTGCTGTTAAGGGTAACCATGTAAAAAATCAAAAGCCCCATTTACTCTCAGACCAGCACTGGGCAAATAGTGGATGTTATGATCAGATCATGAAATTGCAATGGTTGTTTTCACATTGAATATGCATAACAACAAACAGCCCCCCTGTGGAGCGAATAGACTGATATATAGTGCATTGTTTAAATGCAGGTACTTTTTGACAATCTCTAGCTGTTAAAGGTGTGCTTAAACCTGTGAGTATCCTTGACATAAATATTAGTATAACTTTACTTCTGATATTTTCACCTCTGAAAGTAGCAATACAGGGTGTGTATGCAACATACCTTTCCTTGTTTCAGTGGAGAGTAATGTCATATCCTATGAGTAGATGTCAGTTTATTTGTATGATGTGAAACGCCACAGACAAATGGTAGTGATCACATTTTTCTTAGTTCATGGCAAATGGCCAATAAATGCAGTTGTTGAAGGAAGTAGTACTGTCATACTACCACAACTGTAAATATGATCAAATAGTTAAAAAATGTCAATAAATGCCAACAAACATGTTAGCATCTGTTCTTTGTCAATTTGAAAGTAACAAAAAAGTATTTATTTGAAATTGTTTTTTTTAATATAACCACAATAATGCTTGTCAAAGCTATATTGTTTTTAAATTCTTCATTATAGTTAATTCTGCCCCCCCACACACACACACACACGCCAGAATAATAAAGTGATTCATTCCAAATCTTTATTAGCAAAAATTAACATCAATTATAGTTTTTTTTTCTTTCCTCTTTGGTTCGTCCCGGCTATCTTTGGTTAGTATAATTAACATCCCTTTTAGTTAATTGTATATATGTGGATGTAGTTATATCTGTATGCATGTATGAATGTATGTATGTACATATAAATATTTGTGTGCATACATGTGTGTACATGTATGTATGTTTATATATGGATACATTTTTTTCTTCCCTTCTGTTTGTGTCACCAGGTGTATAAAATACACACAAATAATAATAATAATAATAATTGCAAGGACATGAAAATATACTGGACATTTTGTGGTTGTACTGGTTGTTCACTGGTTTGTGTCATTGTAGAGAGTAAAGGTGTCTGCTAGGTATGCCGTTTTGATCCAAAACGCATCAGTCAGCTGTTCGCACAGTGGTCGATTTGTGATCTTGCAAGAATTCCTTTATTTTTTCCTGCAGTTTCATAAAATGCACAAGTACTTGTCCACGCGACAACCAGCGTACTTCTGTGTGTAACAGTTTGATGCGCTTCATCCTCCTACAGCTAGGCAGACAGTCCTCTTGTTAGAAGGGAGAACCTTAATGACGTTTACAACTTTAACAACAGTTGCCAGGGTTTTTTTTTTTAAACTGGCCAATGCTTGGCAATGTATCATGCAGTGGAAAATTGCGCACCCCGAGGCTTTGTCCTTCAATCGGCTGTTAAATCCTTTGTTTTTGCCCATCATCAAAAAAAGATCTTTTTAACCCTTTTGCACATAACTTATTTTATGCTATGTAGCGCGTGTTACGTTATATGGTTCGTTATGTCTTCATTAGCGTTATTAAGCTTCTCATAGTTCTCAGTTAGCATTTGCTATATTTTTTAACATTAAATTGCTGTTTCATCAAAGCTAAAATTAGCTAGAAATGTAGTGTTCTAATTGCACCGGTTTTAGCATATGCACTAAACGGCTAATCACACCAGTGTGACCCTACCCGTGAAAGGGTTAATGATTTCCAATGCACCGACTGTAACTACAGACATGCAAATTGCAGATATATTTACCGTTGCTTCATTTAGGCAGAATAGGTGAAACGCTATCGTTTTACCGCTCCTAAACGTTAGCGGTCTTCCACTGATAAACATGGCATTAGCTAGCTTTGTGGGTAACCTAATTTAGCAATGGACAACGTTATAGGTTGCTGAAAGCGATGTTGCTAGAGAATTTTTAGAAGCGACGAGGGAGAAATGATAGGACCGTTGTTTGTTTACTCGCTAGAACTGCCACACTGTTTCATAAATAAACCTACAATCAAGTTTGTGAACAGCTTAGCCTACACAACTCAACTACCTAACGTTAATTTTGATGTTTGACTGACACTACCGGCTTTCACGTTACTGCAGCAAAACCAGGCATGGCTGACGTGAACCCGCTGCATTTCCTATATTTTTTAATGTTAAGTCGCTGTTTCCTCAAAGCTAAAATTTGCTAGAATTTTTCCAATCTTGTGTTCTAATCGCACCAATGTTAGCATACGCGCTAAACGGCTAATCACAACGGTGTGACCATACACGCGAAAGGGTTAAATAGTTTTATATACAGAATTTTGATTATCCAGTAAGTGTATTATTATTATTTTATTTAACATGTGCAAATCTAATTTTGACAACCTCAGACCAGACAAAGCCATGCGCAGCCCCTATGATCTTTGGCGCCCCCTTGAGGGGGGCGCGGACCCCAGGTTGGGAACCATGGCTGTAGATGACAGAATTGATATATGAATTATTTTTGGTCATTAACTGGTTTCATACACTGCCAAAAGTGTTATATATACTGAAATGCAACGAATGTCAGATGTGCAGCTAGCTGTTCCACTTTAGCTGTGTACTTGCAAGTAATTGTGGCGAGGGAGTCACCAGTTATGTTTTTCAGGGCTATCTGTGATCACTGAGTGGGTAACATTCTAGGGCGATGAGATTGTGTTGAAACAAAAAGTTGAGGCCACCTCGTTGAGTATCTGCAAGTCATGTGTTGACCCAAGCCATTTTGGCATAAAGTTGAGAATCATGTGGGTCACATCAAATATGACTAGGGTATATTGATTCTGTGATGCCATCTTGTATTGACATACACAGTCTTGTTTTCACCTGGGGCAATGATGCATAAGTGGGTGCTGTCAATAGCTTCAACAACCTCTGGAAAGCCTGCAATCTACATGAATGTGTCTTGTTTTTGATTAACTTGATGTTGCTTGGTGGGGAAATCAATAAATCTTTGGATTATATGAGGGGATGAAAAGGCCATTATTGTTTCAATTATTTTTTTTTACTGATGGTCGGCTGTGATGCACCCAAATAATCACTGTTACATTGTTGCATTTTCCCCATCGCCAAAAAAAGAAAAAATGCAAAGTTAAAACTGTTTTCATTTCAATGGGTAGTGTTGACATTCTTCCCGTAAACAATAAAAAAGTGACAATGTCTCTGAAGAGGTTGGTGACAAATAAAATACCCTCCTTACCTGACCAATATTAAAACATCATTTATCTTCTAAAAGATGCATGCATACTACAACAACCATCTGTTGGCAGCTCCTAATAGGTTATGAAAGCTTGTGAGGAGTCCTAAATATCTGCCAACTTTGTACTTTGTACCTTTGATGTCTAAAGAATCTTGGTAAATAGATTTTTAGTTAGGTGTGAGAGTAGAACTACATTTACATCACTCTCAAAATTTTGAAGAACTTAAATCCCACCTTCTACTCTAAGACCCTTTATGAAAAGTCTATGTGCATTTCATTGCCAGAAGTCATACCTCGCTCTAGTCCTCTGGCTAAACTCGGTCAGTAGTTGTATAGATAATGTCCTGGGAAACAGCTTAAGGCATCTGTCGTAGATATGTGTTACATTCACAAAAAATCTCATTACAGTGTGTTGTGATTTGCAGAAAATTTACTTCATCCTGGAACAAAATATCAAAATATCATTTGGTTATACAGTACAGATATACAGATTGAACTCTGACCTTCAACAGGTACTCTGACCTTAAACAGGTACTGGTCAGGACCATCGTATCCAAAACAGAAATCCATAAGTGTACCTTCAATATAAATCATAACCTCAGTGTATGTTTGTTATCAGTTTAACAAAAATAGTTGACAGTTGTGCTTCAATAAACAATAGCCTTGAAAAACATTCCCAGTTGCCTGGCATTAAACCAGAAATGTCATATTAATAACATGTAATTCAATGTTTACCAACTTGACATGAACAACCTGGCATTAAATTTACTTCTCCAAGATATTTCAAGAGGTGGACTTACAGTAAATGTACCAATAAAAAGGCTGCTGCAGTTCAAAATGCCCTGCTCACAATTTAAATAATATCAGAAACAGTCTGCTACATTACAGTCGGTTTTATTATATTTGTATAAAATTGAACATTTTCAAAAGCAAGACATTTTGAAAAAAAATCCAAATTTATTTCATATAGTTAATATAATACTGAAGATCAGGAAAAAATCTGCATAAGTGGGTTTGAATGTCTGGGTTTTGTCTGTCCTAATAGTTCATTGATGTTATGGGTAAAGATGGGTGAAATTGTTCATAAATGTAAAATTCATCTGATTTCTTGGGACTCAATCTGCAGCTTTATTGTTGCTTTAGTACTATGGCTATAATACCAGTGATGTAAGCAAAATACACATTAATATTCATTTGGCATTGATTGTGACAATGATACATATTTTAGTTTCTTCAGCTCTGATAATAAGTGTGATCAGACTGACTTACAGGGAAAAGGAATACAACTATGCTTTGATAATACTTCAGTGAAATATGTCCATTTGAAATATTTATTAGTAGAAAAGACCCGCTTTTCCCTTTTTACTACTTATGCCTCAGGCAATTTCAAGTACACTGCTGCTACAATGAATATGATCTAACATGCTACTAATTTTGTATAATTGGACAAGAATCTGGAAGTGAGTAGCTTGAATTGAAGGGGCAAATGTGTTTGATGTCTGGGGCCATTTGGTCATGACCATTTTTGAAAGCTCTGGGACAAAGTCTTTAATAAACATGTTAAACAGTGTTGGATCAAATCCACGAGGGCAAAATTTACACAACAAATAACCAAGTTAACAAGTGTCTGAAATTTCTCACAGATCCTTGAGGATAGCTGATATGAAGAGGAGTCAGACATGATTATGAAGCCACAGAAGAATCATGCATCATGAATATGACATGTCTAAAGACATGAGCTAGATAGTGCAGGTACGTATCCCAGCTGTATAATTATGGCTAAAATTTTAGTTCACAATTTTATAATAAATGTGATGTTTAGAATGTTGCCAAGTTCACTTTCTTTGGATAGTCATGGATGGTTGAACTTATTTGGAGGAATTAACAAACTGTATTTTTTGGCCCAAAATCACATTAGTGTAATGTTTTCCCCAGCCCAAACACTTGCAGATCAGTTTTGTTAAAATCCCATGTAGTCTGCTCCAGATTCCCACAATATTTTATTGAGTGTTTGTATTGACATAGCTTTCATATGAGATACTGCAAACAACAGCCTCCTTCACTAAGGCCCTCTTGTTAGCATAAATTTGCTCATCTAGCTACATGTTTTTTGGAATAGAAATTTAACTATTTCACAGTGGTTCACTAATATGCTGTCTTTGGGTTAGCAACAAGGAGCTGACAGATCAAACAAAGCAATTACAGTATATTACTCACCAACTTGGTGTCCAATTGTTCTAAATCCCTGCTATATTCAATACTTAGCTAGCTAACAAGAAAATAGATAATGAGCTACTGCTATGTTTCAAAACTTAAGCAAAGGATGCCTTCCACTGCTGAAATGTATAACTAGCTGATTATTGAATCCTGAATAGCCCAAAATTTGCAATACAACCCAAAGAATATGCTGACATTGCAAATTACATCAGTGAAAAATATTCCAGAGATACTGCCACAGGAGAGAATGAGATTGTCTACTTGCAAAACATCAAAACAACAAAGAAGTAAAAATGATTTAACTGGTAATACAGTGCGTAAAAGGTGAATATGATGTGTAAAATGCAATGTGTAAAAGGCAAAACCTAAAGATGGAAAAGCAGACATGCTGTTTTTTTACCTTAAGAACAGTTGCTTATTTTTCATGTGACAAATCAAAAACTCAAACAGGCTAAAACAGGAATGCATCTTTGTAGCTGCTTTTGTATTATCACAGATACCACCCCTCTGGCTGAATACTGTGGTGAATGAGATTTGGTTTTCTTAAAGATTCTGAGGGTATTTCATGACTCAATGGTATACATATTTACATAGCCCAGGCAATTCTATAGCAAATTATGCTCATAAGGAACAATATACAATTTATGGCATATTGTAACCATGTGTAAAATGTTCCCCACTTCAACTTTGTGTGAAGAGAAAGTTACAGAGAAAAATGTCATTGCTGTTGCAAGATTTGTCCCTCATCTCTTTCCAGAGTTTCCAATTACTTGGTGGAGCAGAAGATTGACATGAATCTTCTGTGACTGAAAAAATAGGACTTGGTTCCTTGTGATGGTGAAACTGGACAGTATGTACAGCAGTGTCTGCACTATCAGCCATTAACAAGAGTTTTAACCACAGAGATGCTTGGCCATGTGGGGTAAAGTGAATATGCCTGCATTTCTTGCTAAATATGTACAGACTACAAAAAGAGATGAAGAGAGAAAAAATGTTGAGAATAAGTGCCATTTCATTTATAGAGAATTTGAATGACTATATAACACATATTTATAAAGGGTAATGTTTGAAAATGACACTGTCAGGGAATTTCCTCATCAGCATTTCCCTACTTATACCCCGCTTGTTTTACGTCTCGGTGCCAGTTTGTCTCAGTTTACTGTTTTGCTACTCGCTGTTTGTTCTGTTTTTGCCTGCTGGTTTCGTTTTGCTCTGCCTGTTCTCTCGTTTTTTGATTTTTTTGGATCTGTTTTGTGGAATGTTTGCCGTGTCTTTCTGGTTTTGGACTTTGCCTGTTTTGACCCTGATTTTGGATTGCCCTCTGGATTCAATAAACCCTACGTGTACCTGTCTTCGCTGTCTGCGCGTGAGTCCCTGCCTGAGCCCTGACACATATCCCATACTTCTACTTAAAGACATATGGTATTCATAAACATGGATGGCTGTATATCAATCACTGTAAATCATTTAAATATATACCATTAAAATATTCACTGCCTGGGTATGCATTCATGTATGATTCATACATATGGGCAAATTCAGGCTTAGGAGTGCTAGATTGGACATTTCAGTACTCAGATTTCACATTTCATTTTTCAGATTTAACTTATATGGGCATATATCTCTTAAAGTTGCAGGTACAAGGCTGAGCACCCTGAATAGATGTTTTTTCACAGCAGAAACCCCTCCTTTCCTAGAGCATGGTAGCTGATACGTATTCTCATGAAGCATCATTATGGTCACTTTTCCTCACGACATGACAGTTACAGGGTATATAATTAACAGAGTGAAAGCAAAAGGAAACATGGAAATTTGTACATGCACACCAATACATTAAATCAGTCTTATGTGAGCATAAGAGCAACTTACGTAGCCGTACCCTCCACATCTTGTCCATTTATACAGCTGGACATCCACTGATGCAGCTCACGTCAGGTTCCTTTCCCAGGATGCTCCACCAGGAATTGATCTGGCAACCTTTGAGTTACAAGCTATGCTCCTCAACAGTACGCCCCACTCCTAATACAATTGTATAAGCTATATTATATTTACAGAAGGTATGGTTGAATTCTTTACTTTCATCCCACACATATTGATGTTGAACTTTGTCATACCGAATACGAAGTTTAAGCATATCTGTGCACGCTACAGGTGCAAAAACCTGACTTGGAAATTGGCTTCAAAAGCTTTGACCCTTATCATGGTACAAGATGTTTCAGCATTATCTGCCTGGTAAGTTATGTTTTGGTGAAAACCTCAGCGGGTCACTCCATGGACCACAATGCTTACCACTGATTCACTTTCCTCAGGAAAATATGAATGTGAAGAACACATTGTGATTTGTCCTTTAAGAAAGCTATATGATGCTTTTGACATAAGTGTTTGGTGAAAATGAGTGGTACCTTGTGTCTTGGTAACAAATGAGACACACCCTTATTTCAGGCAAATGACACCTCAAACACACATGTCCCACATAGGCGGCTTTAGTTCCTTTAGTGCCAATTGAGTTTCTCCTCTGCAAAGCACTGCAAAATGTCATTTATGCAAGTGCATCTCAAGTCGGAATTGGCCCAGTAATTAATTGTTTTGATTTAGGATATAACTCATTTTATAAAAATGGTCTAATGGACATTTTCATATATTTATTGCACAGGAAAACCAAAGCACTCCAAAAAGCAAATATCTCATGAAGAAAGTGATATATTAAACAGCAGCAATAGGTTGTGACCATGGTCCAGTTCTGATTAAATTGGTCATGAATAATCCAAAATGAAAAGTGTATGCCATGCAGGCATTACCTGTCTAAAGAGCCCCTTTGAGAGAAAGTTACAGGTGAATAGAAGGACATGAATGATTTTATTATTAATACTAACAGAAGAGGACGCTAAAACGACAGAGTTAAAAAATATGCCATAGAAGGAGTGCTTTATTTTATCCTGCTTGCAGCTCATTTGTCATTCTTCCCCCTCTGTCTCTATGTTCTTGTTAACAAAGATGGCTCTGTAGAGCTGAATGTGTTCTCTTGTCAAGGAGGTCTGCCTAGTCGATCTGATCTGTTTGCTTGGTGTCCTGCTGATAGTGCACTGTGATTTATGAACATGGACAGCATTAACATCCTCTCTCTTTCTGTGTGGAAAAAACTGCATCTTTTTCATTTCATTATTGTGCTTAGAAAACTTCAGCTCAGCTAAATTGTGTGTGGATTATCACTGAATACTGCAATATGTGCGTAAGTTGATTAATTCGTTCTTAGGTGAGATATAATGATTGCATCATAGACCTTGCAGAGCTATATATGCCCTGCAAGTGTTAGGAAAGCAATTTTTTTTCTTTTAAACTGGTCTGATGCCAAGGTCTTGGCTATGTTCAGAAAATCCTTGAGTCCATCTGAAATATCAAAACCTGAATCATACAATCTAGTACAAAGTTAAAATTGAACAGGCACAGTCTGGAGTCTGTGGAGCAATGCTTTGTGGATCCAGATGGATATATCAAAACACCTCTGATTCTTTCGCAATGTCTTCAGGTTTATGACTGATTTCAGTCATTTTTGAGAATGGCAGCAATCCTCTTTGACTGACTGGCATATCATGGAGTTTTTCCACAACATTGCATTGCTCTTCATGCACAGGGGACCTAGTATTTCAGAAGTGCCAATACTCCAACAACATTGAAAATCTATTGCAATCAGTTTCCAAAAGTGAATGACCCACAGAAACCATTCACTATTGTTTGGTAGGAAATTAGTAATGTGTGTTTTGTCAGACATTTTCATCACAGCCTTTTTATGAATTGTAGCTGGATCCTCTAATGTCTTTCATGCAACTTTGTTAGATTCACTTTCATTATAAGTCATACTGGTTAAGACTTTGCAATATGACGAAGTAAACTGCAAATGTGTATTAAATTCATACTTACATGGATATTCCCTTTATTTCTTCCTATCTGAGATAAAGTTTGATCTTCAGCAATTTGCCCAGTGGTGAGTACAAATTGCGTAAAGTAAACTAATACAGATACTTTCAAATCAGCATGCTGGAAAGTCTTAACAGTATAGTATAAGTTTATTGCAGAGGTAATTTCAGGAATTTCACATCTATTGTGGCTTTTGCCAGCATTAAACTCAAGCATAAAATATTTTTTCTTAAGGAATTTCAGATGCTTCTACCCAAACAGTGATTTGACCTTAATAATATTAACAACAGCTGCTACATGTTGCAATGAAAGTAGGTCTACAACAAGGTTGAGCCTATTTAGTATAACTGGAGGTAACTACTTTTATGAAATTTGTGAACCTGTTAGCTTGAGACAGTGGAGAGAGACAGTGGTTGGAAGGGACTGAGAGTGACGCACTCACCGGACAATCCTAAACTTCTATCCTAAAGCCTGGCTTCTCCTCTTTCTGTTTGAAGCCATTGCAAGGATGGCTTGTGCTTCATGATTACATGCATGTATGATTACATGCCACATGTTTCTTTTGGCATATTATTTCTGTTCTGTTTAATTCATTTGAATGTCAGATAATGCAGCTGGTGAATAGATTGCTAGCAAAATAAATGACCAGCTAGCAGGCCAGCTAGCAGGCTTGCTGGTTTGTCAACTGCTATTGTCTTCAGAAATATTTGTTTGGAGCAATCATCCCACACATATTGATGTTGAATTTTGTCAGACCGAATACGAAGTTTAAGCATATCTGTGCACGCTACAGGTGCAAAAACCTGACTTGGAAATTGGCTTCAACAGCTTTGGCCTGTATCACGGTACAAGATGTTTCAGCATTATCTGCTTGGCAAGTTGTGTTTTAGCTACTTGGTTATACAGATACAAGGTCAAGTTGCTAATATTACCTAGCTAATATGTTTCAGTGAGTGCCATCACTACGGTTGAGTATGTGCTTTGACAGCCATACCAACGAGCGTGGCTCTTTGGCGTCGCGGTCAAAGTCGCATGTTTGGTACCCCGTAGACCCAGGTTCAAGGCCGGGTGGCGTGACTGCTCTCGCCCTTCGCTACAAATGGTGTCAGGAGTGGGATGGCTAGCTGCGAGGCCATCGGAGGCGTGCCCGGTGTGTGACCTGTATGAGGGACCCCCAGGTTAGGTTGACCCCGGTGTGAGTGACCCCAGAGATGGGTGAAGCACGAGTGAGTGGGGCACCCTGGGATGGGAAAGTATGGGGGAATGCGTGAGGGACGCCATCATGCGTGAAGCGCATGGGCACGCTTCCCGAAGGGGAGGGCAGTGTGACAGAGTGCTGTCACTACGGTTGAGTATGTGCTTTGACAGCCATACCAATGAGCCTGGCTCTTTGGCATCGCAGTCAAAGTCGCATGTTTGGTACCCCGTAGACCCGGGTTCGAGGCCGAGTGGGGTGACTGCTCTCGCCCTTCGCTACATTCAGTGATTACAGATAACATTAGCTAGGGTGCTTAGTAACTTAGCAAGAAGGATACATAGCTATCAAAAGTTACTGATACATTGTGTATAAGAAAGTGTACTTTGTCATTTTCCTTGCCATGGACATGATGGACAGAGAAACTGAATGGCTGTAGAGAGAGGTAGCAGCAGATTATCCTGATGATGGAATCCATTCACCAGTAAATTCATCACAAGGCCTGCTGCTCTGTCCCAAGGAGGAAATGAAGAAATAGTTGAGATCCAAGATTGAGATAGCTCAAACAGAATGTATGGCTCTTCCTCCTCATCCTCTACACATCTAATCAGTAACCCCTCTGGATCTAAAGCTGAGAGCTGAAATTATCAATTTTAGCTTTTGAACTAAATTAATGTTGGACGTTGATCTGCCCTGCTGTTTAATTCTGAGTCTCTCCTCGTAATGAAGACCATCAAAGGATTTCACCAAAATCAGGTCGACAACATTGGCAACATCTGCCATTTTGCACCTGCTAGCTAGCCAGCGGGCTAGATTTTCCCTCTATGACCTAGCTTAAAACAACCTTTACTAAAGTGAAACGAAAGCAAGTAACAAACTCAAGAACTCTATATTTACAAATGTATTTACAGTATGTACAAATAGAAACGGTATAGCAAATAACAGAGAAAATGAGCAGAAGCTTACGTCTCACAACTTCACCTGCCAACACCCCGCATAGACTGAGCTTGAATTCCTCCGATTTTAAAATGCTGTCAGTCATGTTCATTGCCATGACGTTTAAAAGAGGTCCAACCCCTTTGAGAGTTCCGCCAATGATCATATACAGCAGCCCAGCATCCAGGCGGCACAAAATCAAGCCTACTGTCCAATAAACGTGGAGATATTTTTTTCAATGAAAAATCGTTCTCAACAGTCTCATTGACTCCCATGGAAGCCTTGAGTCCGGAAATGACGTTTTAAAAGCATATTGTCCAATAAATGTCTAGCTTTGCTGCACTGAAAACAAAGCATATTCTGAAGTGCCATTGAACCCCAGAGACGCACGGCGTCAATGGGTTTAAATGGGTCGTGCTTCCATGGGCTTCTATGAGAAAAAAAAAATCATGTTAGACCTGCGAGAAATTACTGCTGAACTAACTAGCCGTGAAGTTGAACACTTTTTAGCCCAAAATATTGATTTGGAATAAGAGAGTTAAGTAAAGTAAATACAATATCACATATTTAATTGACGGACTTTGTACGTGACATTTTAGAGGAGGCTGGGCTTCCCGTAGTCTTAGAGCAGTCGCCTCTGGTCTACATACTCCCCATCTCCACAAGTACACTGACTCCCTAGCCATTAAGAGCAACAGAAGTGTTACATAGAGGTGCCCTGTCCTGGGGCTCATGGAACATAGGTGTAGATACAAAACTCATCGGGAATGATTTAGAAGAGATATTGGGGCACTTGGACTTAGTACACAATAATAGCAAACAGGAACTTTACCACTGTTCGACTAAAAGCTAGGGCTTTCACTGTCACAGAAAATTTTTATGATGGTTATGGGAGGAATGTGTCACAACACACAGTGCATCGCACCCTGACCCTGCTGTGTATGGGGCTGTGTAGCCGCAGACCGGTCAGAGTGCTCATGATGACCCCTGTCCACCGTCGAAAACGGCTACAATGGGCGCATGAGCGTTGGAACTGGACCTTGGAGCAGTGGAAGAAGGTCGCCTGGTCCGATGAGTCCTGTTTTCTTTTAGATCATGTGGATGGCCGTGTACGTGTGTGCCGTTTACCTGGGGAACTGATGGCACCAGGATGCTCTGTGGGAAGACGACGAGCCGGTGGAGGGAGTGTGATGCTCTGGGCAATGTTCTGCTGGGAAACCCTGGGTGGGCCATTCATGTGGACGTCAATTTGACACGTGCCACCTACCTAAACATTGTTGCAGACCAGGTACACCCCTTCATGGCAATGGTATTCCCTGATGGCAGTGGCCTCTTTCAGCAGGATAATGCGCCCTGCCACACTGCACACATTGTTCGGGGATGGTTTGAGGAACATGATGAAGTGTTCAAGGTGTTGCCCTGGCCTCCAAATTCTCCAGATCTCAATCTGATTGAGCATCTGTGGGATGTGCTGGAATGACAAGTCCGATCCACGGCAGCTCCACCTCGCAACTTACAGGACTTGAAGGATCTGCTGCTAATGTTTTGGTGCCAGATACCACAGGACACCTTCAGAGTCCATGCCTTGGCGGGTCAGCACTGTTTTTGCAGCACACAGAGGACCAACAGCATATTATCTCATTATTAACTCATTGGTGTGTGTGTGTATATATATATATATATATATATATATATATATATATATATATAATTTTTAAAGTAGTTATAATAAATTAATATTCCATCTTAACATTGTCTTAGTAAATTCACTCTGTAAAAATGGAGGCTGGAATATGACTGTTAGAAATGGGACAGCTTTTGCCATGAAGATATCCTCCAGCCTTATATAAAACAGATGTAATGTTCCAATATGCTCCTCTAATTTATCAATGGACCATATGTTTACTGGCATAAAACTCCTATAGGGGCCATCCATGTTTGCTTGGGTAACTTTGTGTAATTTATTTTGCCTCAGGACACTCACAAAAGAGCTATGTGCCAACGCACATCTGAAACATCCATACAGAGCATTTATCTCCAGTGTGTATAGATGAAAATCTGAAAAAAATCATAAACATCTTCCATTTACATAATGATGTTCGATCATGCTGTATTAAATGTCCTATTTGTAAATACAAGGTAGTCCCCAGTAAAATGTTTGCCTACAATCCAAGTTACATATCATCCTGAACACCACCAATACCACTAAATGCTAATTGTTTACTCAGACTGTAGATCATTGATACTTTAAAGTCTGTATAAGGAAGTACATAAGATTCTTAATAAAGGGTTTATTTGTGATACTATATGCCTCAGTCAATGTGGACCTCTGCTCACCCAATCCGTGTGGCATTATGCATAAATTCTCTTCTTCTGGGAAAAAAAAGACTTGCCTTTAGGCTTTAAATATGTCACCCTGCCCTTTAAATTAGAAGTATCTGAAGCTGAACAAAAGCCTGGATGAGTTTCACACTGCGGTTGGAGGCACCAGTGAGTATCTTAAAGGTTCTGCATGTTTCATTAGTTAAAAGGTCAGGCAGCATTTCAAGAGATATATTGAGCTGATTCAGGATCTGAATTAAATCCTCTACTTTTCAACTGAATGGGCATACATCTTATTCCTAGTCAACACATTGTGTGCTCTTAATATTTCAGTCAACTGTCTTAACATTTTATCATTCCTTTAGGAGCTTCCTTGTCTGGCATAATATGATTCATACACAGTTTAGAAGGAGTCTTATTTGGGAATAATTTCCAAAAGAATATTTTTGCATGCGATTGCTGAGCAAAAGGAACTGCATTTGGACAGTATGTGCTAGTATCTATAAAACCAAGATCAGAACTTTCTCAGAGATATGGCAGGTAAAGCAGTGGAAGACACCTTGTCCCTGGGATACACTGGCAAATGTATGGCAAGATCATGGCCGTAACCAGGGTTTGAAAAATAGTGAGGTCCGCGGGGGGGCTGGGGTTGGCGATTGTGATGCTACTGCAGTCCATATTCCTTACAGAACAAACAACGGTGACACCATCATAACAGTTTACAATGTGACAACTGACACACTTAGCCAATTAACTAGGTAATGCTATTGATAGATCAGTAGAGGGATCTGTCTGCATTAGCTGCATCTTATCTTCTTCAAGCAATGTCACCACACAGCTAACTCTAGGTCTAGGTTATAAATGTAAACATTGATCAAACATTTCATGTCTTCACCACCATAGGCGTCATTTACGCTGGGGATGCTGGGGACATGTCCCCACCACTTTTTGTTGTGGCCCATTTCGTCCGCACCACTTTTTGAAAGCCTTTAGTTAGTTGAACCCATCGTTGTCCCCAGCACTTTTCAAAACAAACTGACACCCATGTTAACCACTGATTGCCTGATTGTCTATCAAAATTCTACTATAAAGAGGCAATGAAGTAGGAAATCTACACTTAAATACACTATCTGCTTCCTTCATTACTAAAAATGTGCATGAATAACATGTGTATGTGTTTACACAGGACTACAGCCCTGCATGTTTTGTTTCAACAAGCCCTTAACGGTGTGTCAATGTGAAAAAAAAAAAAGATTTTTACACATTTTCCTTTTCTGCTTCATTAGTACAAGAGTGAAAGTTTGCTAGGTAGATCCATCCAATCCATTCAATGTAACTAGAACTAACTGATAATAAAATAAAAATTGATATTTTGTGTGAAATTTCCTAAATTTTAGTTTGATTAAAGAGTGTAAATGGCCACAAGTTCAACCAAATCACACAAGGGTGTATACCTGCAGCAACATGCAGATGTCAAGCAGCAATGCTGACTGAAAAAACGAATGCCTTGATTCTTTGAAATTATAGATAATAATATGTGACGTCTTTCCTTGAGCGTAGACCAATATACAAATGAGTTATTATTACGGATTAGCTTGCTTTAATTTTTATTTGAAAGTCTTTGCAAAAGTGATTAAGAATGAACCTTACAATTTCACACAATTTCACCCAGTGCTTATTTTACTTATTGCTGTTGCAGCATCACTGCAAATAGCCAATTTTCTTTGACAGGGGATATTCAGGCTAATATTTAATAGTGTCTTAATTCAGCAGAAACCTATCTATGATAAAGGTATTGTTTAGAAGCAATAATGTGGGGAGAGAAAGCAATTTGAAGGTAGGCTGATAACACTTGTGAGAATGGTTTTAAAGAACTAGCACTAGCCAGTCATGTGTTTGTCTGCATTAACAACTTTATTATCCCCTAAAGGCACCCATTCTCTATCCTTCCTTTTTTCTCATTACTTTCAAATGTCCCCTTGTGCTGATATTTGTTCTCCATTTTCTTCTTGAGTCTTTAGTTGCTGGTCCATACCTTGTATTCACATTGTGAAATGAATGTTTCGTGGACACTTTCTCTGTAATTTTGTCTTCATTAGTGACCTATATATGAACCCATTCATTTACAAGATGAAGATCTGTTGTGTGCGCTATTTTATTTTACAATAGCTATGCTGCTACTGTAGGTAGCCACCCCTTCCCTGCCAAGAACAGTGCTCTTGATGACTTAAAGGGAATTGTGTATTTGCAGCACATTAGAAATACTCATGAAATCCTGCCTGTAGGCAATAGCTAATTCAAAACAATCAAGGCCTTCCCTCAGATCTGTCTTGTAGCTGATCAGAGGCTTGGCTCAAAATAAAAGACAATTCCCAAATTAATCATTACTCTCCATTCCTGATACAGGAATAATGTGTTTAAATCCAGATCATTGAGAACATTAACATACAACTAGGAAGCCTGTACCATAAATGAAAGGATAATTCACAAACTTTACATGTACAAAATATATACAGTATAAAAATATATTTCTGTTAAACTGGAAAAGGCTAACAAATCACCACCCAGCTCCTTTTATTAATGCTAAGCGCACATGCAGAGAAAGGTGTTATTTCATGGAGCATTGATATTTTGTTTCTTAATGGGAGTTAAGGTTAATGTTTATTGCTAGTAATGATTCTGGTATTCAAGAATATGCATTTCTTTTCTGTTTCTGTTTAAAAAAAGAACAAGCAGTGGAAATTTAGCAAACCATTTTTTGTTGTTATCTTCTAAAAGTATGATACATCTTATACTCTGCTGCCTCTTATAAATGAGAAAATGTAATTAACAAAATGGATTAATGTTTGTGTGTATGATGATCACAAGGTTATCTTATAATAAAATAGCTAGTTATTGTGCCTCAAGAGCTAAAACTCATGTCTCCCATTCCTTCAGTCTAAAAATTCAGTCTAAAATGGCAAATTGTTCATATACACTGATGAGCCAAAACATTATGACCACCTGCCTAATATGCTGTTGGTCCTCCGTGTGCCGCAAAAACAGCACCGACCCACCGAGGCATGAACTCTACAAGACCCCTGAATGTGTCCTGTGGTATATGGCACTAAAACATTAGCAGCAGATCCTTCAAGTCCTGTAAGAACATTGCCCAGAGCATCACACTCCCTCCACCGGCTTGTCGTCTTCCCACAGAGCATCCTAGTGCCATCAGTTCCCCAAGTAAACGGCGCACACGTACACGGCCATTCACATGATCTAAAAGAAAACAGGACTCATCAGACCAGGCGACCTTCTTCCACTGCTCCAAGGTCCAGTTCCGATGCTCGCGTGCCCATTGTAGCTGTTTTCGACGATGGACAGGGGTCATCATGGGCACTCTGACCAGTCTGTGGCTACGCAGCCCCATACGCAGCAGGGTGCGATGCACTGTGTGTTGTGACACATTCCTCCCATAACTATCATTAAAATTTTCTGTGACTTGGGCCACAGTAGACCTTCTGTTGGTTTGCACCAGACAGGATAGCCTTTGTTGCCCTCACACATCAATGAGCCTTGGGCGCCCAACACCCTGTCGCTGGTTTGTGGTTTGTCCCTCCTCGGACCACTGTCGGTAGGTACTCATCACTGCTGACCGGGAGCACCCCACAAGCCTTGCTGTTTCAGAGATGCTCTGACCCAGTCGTCTGGCCATAACAATTTTGCCCTTGTCAAAGTCACTCAGGTCTTTACTCCTGCCCATTTCACATTGACTACGGGAGCTGATTGTTCACTTACCAACTAATCTACCTAGACCTTGACATGTGCCCTTGTTTGGAGATGATCAACGTTATTCGATATACCTATGAGTGGTCATAATCTTTTGGCTCATCAGTATAA
Organism: Megalops atlanticus; assembly: GCA_019176425.1. Lineage (NCBI taxonomy): Eukaryota > Metazoa > Chordata > Actinopteri > Elopiformes > Megalopidae > Megalops > Megalops atlanticus. Next base: position 30,275,531 of record CM032875.1, on the reverse strand, counting down.
TTGCCTGATACATAATTCAACACACACAATTTTAAGACAGCCACAAACTCAAACACAGCGTGAACTTTGAATCATGTTTGCTTTTATCTTGTAAGTTATCTTCATGTTGTATTAATATCAATGTGTTTTCAGATGCTAAAGATAATTAGAATGATTACCTAAAAGGTCAGCTGATATGCCCATTTATATGTTGTACAATCAAATCGAAAGCACCTGGTACAGACCCACAGGTATCAAGCCAGATGTCACTATCAAACCAGATGTTATTACCAGATAATATTATGATCATTTTACAGTAATTTTATGTCATGATTTACGATGTGTCTGTTAAACAACACAAATTTAATCACTGTGAACAAAGCTCCCCCCTAATCACATAAAATTACACTTCCTCTGTGATATTCAATTGGCATACACTCAACTCAACACAAAAGTACATATATTATGAAAGCCAAAAGGAAGATGAAGGTATCAGGATATCACAATTCACAATTAGCATAAATTTATATGAAAAATTTGGCTGAAGTCCTTGCTTAATTTAAATAAGACGTGCCTTCAGATACACTGAAACTGCAATATTGGTATGCATTTTCTTTTTTGTCATATCGATATTAATCCTCATTTGTTACACTTTTTGATCACATGATCTGCTCACCTAGTAGCTGACAAAACCATATCCATTGGAAAATATTAAAAAGTTCACATTTTCCAGAGGAATTCAGCAAAGTGATGAATTGCAGCCATGCTGTCTACTATCTGTTGTGATACATCTTACTTATGACAAATGTATGTGATGATACCTGTGCCATGCATCATCATTTCTTCTTATCCTTTTAATCGTCAGCCTAAGAAAAAAAAAAAAAATAACAGCTGCTTCAGCAATATCCCCGAAAGTCAAGAAAATTAAATCCAGCTTATTTTATGTTCGATTGTGAGGGGAGTTGCTCTGGATAAGAGCATCTGCTAAATGCTTGTAATGTAATGTAATGTGTTTTATTAAGCTTACAGTTATTTTATACACATGCACATACACACACACACACACACACGCACATGCACACACTCTCCCTCTCAAATGGTTTAAACCAAAAGACACAAGTGTAGCAGGATGTCCATTGGTCTTACCCTTAGCATTTTTTTCTAAAATCAAAATCTGAAAACATGTAATCTTTGCTGGCTTTTGTCTTTAAATCCTAATATCTTTATTATCCCCAAGGGGGGCAATTTGTTTCACAGCCAGCAGACAAGCCCAAACATCATCAAGGACATAGAAGATATAAATAATAAAATAAATAAATTAATTACTTAATTAAAAAAAAATATATATATATATATATGCTAACCTCATGGAAAAAATTTGGGAGCATCTGGATCCTTAAGAGTGTGCACCCAAGATTTTCAATCACCTTGCGTGGGGAGGGACTGTGACTTGCTTGAAGACTCCAGTATCCCTATCCATCATTAGAATCCCCACACACGACATGACAGTAACTTAATTACAAAGAAAGTCGTGCTGTTGCCTACCTAAGCTGCTGATACACTGTCTGTCTGTGAGATTTAATACATGCTAGGAGTCTCAATGTAATTAGACTTCAAGGTAATTAACTACAAAATGGGCACAATCCTCCTTGAAGTATTATTTTGAGTTTGAGGCATTCTTTTTTCTTTCTTTCTCTGAATGATCTTCTGCAAAATAATAAGTCACACTGTTTATGAGGACTGCAGTTTTGCATTTTAAAAATGCATTTATGTTTGGAAATGGCTTGTTTTTTGTTCATTCCTTTATTTGTTTCTTCCAGTTCGAAGTGTTTTACTATCCTCAACACAAAGACAGAAAAATGGCAGAGTAGTTATTATAATGGGAAATAACCTAGCTATTATCATGCAATTAAAGTGCGTTTTATTTTCCCAAGAGCTTGTATGAAGATTAGATTATCCATTAACCATTATTATAAGAAGACTATAGGGTCCACCAATTTGAAATTCACACAACCACTAGAAGTTAGAGAATTATGACTTGAATACAATTATGCATTGCTCTGTATAATCACATATTTTATTCATTGCAGCCTGGAGTTAGATTTACAGAACAGCACCATAGCTCCCTCATGGTTTCATAAACCAAGCACTGACAATAATAACTGCCCCAAGAACAGAAACATTGTCTTAACCCTTTTCAAGGTTGAAAATTAGTCAATTTAGACCCAGATTAGACAACTACAGCATTCAAGTGCAGTGCTACATTGATAATGTGACAGAGTTTTAAAAAAAAGTCTGCTGTCTTCAGCCTTAATTCACAGTAATGGCATTGGGGGGCAGTAGCGCATTCTGTGGCTGGATGGCCAAAAACATACAGTTGGATGGTACAATTTTACAGAGACATTGTGCAATTTATTACATAGGTTCTGAGTTCAACAAAATGAGCCGGTCTGTTTGGAAATATTATAGGCAATATGGGAAATTGGTTTGCATCATCAGGTCACACATTACATCCTCTAATAACAAGAAATGTGCTGCCTTTTTGCAAAATCAGCATTTATTGATATCATTTAACTGAACAAACACTAGAAGCTATGGGTAAAAAAGCTGACAAAACCCACATCATGTTTAAAAAGTGAGTAATTCCATGGCACTCCTCTCCCATTACCTTACAAACACTACTTAAAACAGTTCACATTACCCTTTTGACTAGTCCTAGACCACAATTTTAATGTAAATGATTGGGGATAACATTGGGGGATATAAAAGATTATCTTAGACCTGTTGCCAATCACACTGGCTTGCCAACAGTATTATGTAGAGGTTGGTTGTACTTCATCACATTGTGCTTGTTTGAAAAATGACATATATAAACGCAATGTTATTGATATTATAATTGATATTATGGAAGATACAGCATTTAATCACCATTTTTGGCAAAGACAAGTATTTTACTACAGGGAATAAACTTAATATGCATTAATAATGAAATAATTTTTAATATGCTTTTTTTCTGAAGCTCACTTTGTAATCAAAGTGCAATTCTTCAATGCTGTGTTCAATGCTGCAAACATCTGATTGAGAGAGTCTTATGTGCATTTGAGCATTGCACAAGGTGTTCTTGCCAGAATTGCTATTTGAATGTGCAAGGAGCAAAGGTGGAGAGGCCAACATTGTCTGGAATACCTAATGAATATTTTTGCTAATAAGTAATTAATCACTCAATGAAATAACTACATTACTAACTAAACATTAAGCTGTATGATGGGTGTTTGTTATAGTTTTGTTTTTATCACAACCTGATCAAATCAGTGCAGACCATAACTGTAAGAAAGCAAGCAAGTTCGCAGTATTATTTAAAAGAAAGTTACTACTCGTCCTATTTCTAGAACATTTTCTCCATGAGGTTCCCATTATTAAAACATACATCATACATATTATGCCTCTGAACACTAATAGTGCTACAGACAATTTAAATGAATATAAATCTGTCTGTACACACACATGTAGTAAATCAACGCTATAATTTCAAAGGTGTAACAAAATAACACAACCACTGTTTCATTCCCTTTGATAACACAAAACTTTGAACAACTGGCTCATTCTTTCTTATGCTAATTTGTTCCCCTGATCTTTGTTAGCATTTTCAATTTGTGTTAGAACAGCATTATCCTATGTCACAGCGGCAAACACACTTTGGAGGGCAGTGTCACGTGTCATGATAAGTCAGTACACAGTCAAACCGGACTCACATCTACAACTCACTTACCAAAGTTCTCCTGCCCACTTGCCATTTCCACTGCCCTTTGTTGCAGGTGTTTTGGGCTGTCAAAATATTTCAGCTGAGTTGGCCCACCTCACTTGTGCAGTGAGTTAGACTTGCATTTGTTCCACTGAATGTGGAGCCTATGTGTATCGTTACCAATATTCAAGTGGAACAGTTGCACCATCAATGTGTACATTCAATCCTAACCTACTTCATGCCTGACTAGTTGCTTTCACAGTTTTGTATATTTTGTAAATTTTACCACTTTGTTTCATAATGTGTGCATATCATGTTTATTATTGCCATAAAAATTTACATAAAGCCACATAAAGTATTCATCTTGTATTACTATATGGTTCACCGCCAACATGGGAGAGTGTGTTGTAGTGCAGTGTGTGGTGGTTATTACTTCTGTACACTAATTACATCAGTGGGAACATTCGAGCTAGCACCATTTTTAATCTGGTTCTTAAAGACCACACATGATATATTGTTCAAATAAATTTAAAATGAGTAATCATTATTAAAGATATGTTCTACGAAACGAACAGTTATCAGGAATGCTTTGGCATCTTTCCCTTATCCTCAGATCTCCAGGTGGTAGAGGGCTTTCCTATACATGATCTGCACATTCCACATACATACCAAGTGGTATAGCTTTAATGATCTTCTCTTGGATAGCATCAATCAATCTTTTAGTGAAATCTAGCAAAAATACTTTAGATGGCTGTAAAACATTCCTACCACTATTAAAAATGGTTGATCGTATTTCAATGAAAAGCAATAATGATTTTATGAAATTGGTCCAGTTTTGATTGACAATCCACTCAAATTCTGTTACAGCTGACCATCTATCAAGAAGGTGTAATGTTTCTTGATGGGTAGTTGTTAGGTGCACGTAAAAGCATGTGTTTAACAAGATTTAGCATGTCCATTTAGTGTAGCTATAATTTTTTGTGAACAATTAAACATAAATATTATGACAATCTTCACTGACCCTACAAATGTGGGGCTGGCACACTATGCCTGAATTTAATGTATAAGGCAAAAGTATTTCAGCTAATCTACATACAGGCACTTTTATTTCCCAAAAGCTGGTCCTGAGTGTACAACTACAGTCAGAAATGGTGAAACTTATGGTTGTTAGTCTGACTGCAATGAACAACTAGTTTTCGGTACTGTGGTAGGTCAGACATCTTACACTGAAAGGAATCAATTTTTATGGGGTAAAGGAGAAGCAAGCAGTGAGAATAAACCTCCACAAAATGTCATGAGTGGGCTGTTTGTTCTCACTTCATTCTAACATCTCTTAAATTACCATGTGAATGGGGTGGGGGTGGGGGTGGGGGGATGCATGTGCTGAGATAAACCCATTGGAGTTTTTTCTTTGTCCTTATCTTCTTCCGCTTCCTTTTTCCTTCTGTCTCTCACCTGCCAAAATACATTATTGCAAATGGGCCAGTACCCCAATTTATGCCTCTCATCATTCTCAATGCTTATTCTGCCAACAGCCATATAGTACGTGCAATATATCGAATTTTAAGCCCTTGGTGGAAAATAGGTGTCTGCCATCTTGGTTGTGCACAAAAGCTAGTTATCAAGCAAACTAAGCTCATAAACAAAAGATTTATAGTAGTGATACGGGGGAGGCAAACAGAATTGCCAGAGCAGATTCTGCAAAGCTGAGAGTAGAGCTGGAGGTGGCAAGTGAGTGTGCTGATCACAGGGCTTACCCGTACAGATAAGGAGTGCAGTTTTCATTCTCTTTGTGCATGTTTGATGAGCTGGGAGTAGGTTGTGGAGGTGAACAGACTAACTTGTCCAGCAAATTCCAGTTTTCCAGGATGAATGCATGGTCAGCGTGTGGTTACAGTCTCAGCGATTCCAAAAATGTGAGTGACCAAACACAGAAGCTGATGGAGTTTGACTTTTTTATGTATTCTCCACTGACTGGTGCACTCAACAGCTAACAAAAAACATTCTCCTCTGTTAATTGTTTGTCTGTGTGTTGTCCATATCTTAAGTTTGTATGTGTGTGTGCGTGCATGTGCATACGTGTGTGTGTGTGTGTGTGTGTGTGTGTGTGTGTGTGTGTGAGAGAGAGAGAGAGAGAGAGAGATTATTGTGTATTAGTGGGGACCCCTGGGGGGTGTAGTGTGAGCCCAGTGGTAATGATGGGTAGCTGTATTAATATCTAATGAGATAAACTACTTGCCGTAAGCTCTAGTGTGGGTATATGCTAATGCTCATTGTGCTAACTTTAATCTTAAGGGAGAGCACCAGTGCTGACATTGCTGTGTGAACAAATAATGCGACACTCACCTGAAAGGGCAGCCTGCAGGTGGGGGGGTGGATCAGCTGAGGCCAGTTAGTTCAGAAGAGAGCAACTGGAGAAGCGACAGTGTGTATGAAAACATGGTTTTGAGTGTTTTTAGAACAAGGAAATTATTTGAATACTTTGTTATTAAGTTATGTTTGACCAAAATTTACCTGCGATGAGCCACATTTGTGTTCTGTCTTTGAAGTGCTACATACAGACATAAAATATGTCATGAACATAAATTGTATGGATAGAACTGCATTATGCTAGTACCAGTTATACTAGCACATTAATATGGGCAATGTTAGAGTACCATCCCAGCACAGAGACCGTATGAACAACATTATTCTATTGCTGCAACAGAGAAGACAATGGGAAGAGTGCAGAACATTGGTGTAAGTTGCTTTAACATATTACTGTATAACTGTAAACATTTACATGAATAATCTCAAACAATCTGGCAGATGCCTTTCACTGGCTCCTCCACATTTCATATGTGGATGTGACACACAGTGTGAAAGGTCATTTTCTCTGGTATATCTGGTAAAATGAAAAGACACACAACTAAATTAGTAAATGGCAAATCAATGGCAGACATACTTTTGTCAATGTTTGTACTGACACATAAAATGTAAGCAAGTATGTTTTTTGTGGTGTTTTTGTATGCAGAAAACATTTTTTACTCAGATGTATGTAGCATGCAGTGTAGAGTTGTCCCTGATTAGTGTTTAAAGTAGTTCTTCAGAAAAAAGTTCAGTTTGTTTCAAAATTGGTCAAAGCAAAATAATTTTCCCTAAAAGCATTTGTAAAAAACAGATATTTACATTAGATGATACCAAATGTTGGCTCTGGATATTGTGGTCACACCCAATCAAATTTGAGTGAAATAATTCTACCAACGTTTGAAACATCCCAAAAGTGACTACTTTTGCTTTGCTGATTGTGCTCTGTCCCTCTCGTACCACAGTATGATACTCTCAAGCAACCCATGGTGGCTAAAACATCATTGGTCTTCCAACACTGAATCTTTTTTTATTGCCGAGCTATTCAGCACAATGATAGAATAATAGCAGCTGATATACATGATCTTCCACATTACTGTTTTGAAATATTGCCTTTGGGTCATTGAACCCTTTGCTTGCTCTGCGAAAAAGTTTGCCATAGTAGAAGTAGAAGAGACGCTTACTGCAGACTCATTAAAAGTCATCTGTATACAGTGATCTCTATCATGGTGTTTTCCCAAAATGTTAATTGCATACACTTGTATCATGATATCTAATCTGGTGTATGTCTTTTTCAGTATACTGTAAACTTCAGAAAGAATTTTGGAGAATTAGCTTCATTTACACATTGACTTAATTGACACATTGACCCATAATTAGAAAAGTGATATGCAAAGTTAGTTTTCTTAAATATCAATTTGGAGTGTAAATATTTTGACATTTGCTGTGTTTACACATACTATACAAAAACATGTTATTATTCTTTGGAATGTGTGCATATTGAGTAGGCAGATTTGTGGAAGAACACATTTTTTAACTGAAACATTCCTTACCAAAAGTAGTAAGGCGAGATTAACAAGCCAAATAAAGTACAATGAACTAAATAGAAATAAAATCATTGAAACCCTTTTGGAACAATCATCTAAACAAAGCTGAACATAGACTACTCTTCTTATGACAATCTTTTTTGTTAGTGCCTGCCATAGGGCAGCTCCAGCACAGATATAAGATACTGTCAGGAAAATACATTCCAGCTCCTATTTGCACACAACCCCCTCTTGAAGAATTCTAACCAACAATGGCAGAAGATCAGGTTTCTTGGAGCTGTGAATCTGACTTTTCTCAAACCATAGAGGAGATGTCAGTGTAACAGACTCAAAACAGAAGATGTGACTTTCCCCTTTGCGTCATGCTCCTAGTACTGATCTTTTTGGAGATACTATAATTGCTGCCGGCAATGGTTGAGGTGTTACCCCACAGAATTACTGCACAAAATAATATGTGCGGGTACAGTGACTGTGGCTTACCTCATGTTTAAAAAGTGTGTGTGACAGCCGGGCTTATGGATGCCGCACCTACCCTCTGCCAGATTATTAATTAATCTGTTTGTTGTGCCGCATGAAAAACTGAGTACGTTTGAAGTTGATGCCTTTGTTTTTCCTCCACGTCACATCAGCCATTTTTCAGTCCAAACAGGTAATGTGTCGCACTCTTTCCACCTTGAGCTGTGGTGAATAACAAACTTCATGACCACATAGGGGAAAAGGCTCTGGTCTGGGCTCTTTCATGTATTATTCACCCAGGAATGGATGGCCCCAGAGCTGGTTCCCATTGAACAGATGAATGGTGAACACCAAGGTTTCTCAGGGCATAGGGGAACAAATAAACACCCCCAAAAATAGCCATTACTAAGATACATGTTCTAAAAATGCCAACATTTGAACCCAAGGGAAATAAATGCACATAGCATTTCAAGCAGAATGATATGATGCACACTTTGTTTTCTGAAATCAATATGCTCCAGAGAGTATACTCTATCCCGGGATGTGAAAGCAATATAAAATCACAGATTAATAAGAGAGAGGTCAGTTGTTAGACAGCACTGCTGTCTAACATGTTTGAAAGCCAGGCATGGGTTAATATGGTAGTTAGAAAAAATGTTATCCATTTTAGTACTGCAATGAAATACAGATGAGAATTCCAAGGAATAATCACTATTCCAATTAAATGAGGCCTGTTTGAAACACTATCTCCTCTCCTACTTCTTGATTCTACATTGATGAATCACCTGCTCTGATTAATTGAAATTACATGCTGCAGTATTACACTGTATGACCCAAACCAAACAAAACATAGAATGGACAAACAAGTAATATTACAGAGATATTTCATTTACTCATTTTTTCTTTAATTGGACAGTTACATTAAAGTTTTGTTGAAAATGTAATTACATAATTACATTATCATTGTTTAAATAAACAAAAGCCAAGTCAAGCACCTCCTAATAAGTACATACTGAGAAGTACTTTTTCTTTCTTCCCAGTCTTCTTCATTTGCTTTAGGATAAACAGGTAATGTAGAGAAGCTCCTAATCATATGTCCTATGCTTGGGGCAGACATACTTTCAGGTTGGGCAGGAAGTTTATAATGATAAAATTAACAGTGTTGTATTTACCAATGAAGTCAGCATTAGTACACAGGATCCCTCATTAATCATTGCAGCAGGCTCTCAAAAGAGGCATTATAGGCCCTGAGGCACCTGCTTTGCTCTGCACAGCAATTCCAATATGTGATTCCAAAATATCACAGCAGGCAAATATCAAATTTAAGAATAGGCTGAGGAAGCACTGCATTTTCTACTACCTTGTGCCAAATACAGAAACATGTGGCTAGTAAAAGTGCCACTGAAATTAAGCTATTTTTCCTTCGTGCTCATGTAGAAAATGTCTTTCTGTGGTTGTTTAGGAGTGTCTTATCCTTAGAAAGTCACCTTGACCTGAAAGGGCTCATGCACGTTTTGAGTTTTTACTAAATGTTTGAAAATCCAAGGAAGGTCATTTGAGTCTCATTACCCATGATATTACTTCAATGGTGATGTCCTCAGTGACAGATGTGTCTCATGTCTCTACAAGTGCAAACACAGATATTGTGTAAATGTAAGACTTATAAAGCCCAAGGTCACCATTGTGCCATTATATTGCTATGAGTAATGGTGTACTGGTCATCACCAGTATGAATATCAGAATGATTTCAGAATGATATTTAATATAATTTCTTATATCAAAAGGCCCATTTTATATGGTCAGATTGTTTAAGAAGAAATTGTTTGGCAAGTGTTTATCATGAGACAGAATTCTTTAGATCATGAAGAAAACTATCCCCACCTTCAATGGAGTGCTACAAGGTTGTGTTTTGGGTACCATTCTGTTTCAGCCTAATAGCAACCCTCAGGGTTTTTCATTGCTTACATTTGTTTGTTGCACCACTTCCATGCAGAATGCACAATTGCCTTTTTCCTCTTCTGATTCTCAGAATTCCTCTCAGATATCAACAAGTCCATTGGCCATCCATTTGCCACGCATATTCTTTTCATAAGCTTGTCATTTTCATCATCCTTGCATGTTAACCATGTTTCCATTTTACAGTGTAAAATATGTTCATCTTATTATAAGACTAACACATAATTCAATCTCTTATTCCTCTCTAATTTGGGAAGCCAGCTAGCCTACAAGATGTACTATATGGCATCCGCAGATGGAACAGTTACAATTGTAACAATACTAAAAGATAGGGGGGAGAGAGAGTCTATTTGAAAGCAACAACAGTCTGTCCCCAGCTTGGCTGCCCTTTCATCACATTCTCCTGATAGCGACAGGTTGCGCCTGATATCCGAGGGAATATCCTTCAAGTAATGCAGATTGCTGGAGCATAGCCTTATATGATGAAGCTGCCTGTCAGAATGATCCAATACATGTCCTATTGTGTCCACACCCTGTGTCGGCCAGGGCAGATGGTTAAGTCTATTCATTGCATCATAACTCTTGGGTAGTAGGAGGAAAGCAGAGAATAGGGGGGGAGGCCAGTGAGATATTTCTCAAGTCATACAGTAAGCCTGGTGTTACATAATAAATGCAGCCATGTCATGAACTCAACGAGGAGAGCCACGGGTATTTCTTTTTCTTTTTTTTTTCCTTGCATCGCCTGTGCAACATGTGTCAGAAAGGGTTCCACTTTTACCCTTGTTTCTACTTTCCCCAAGGAGGGCCTCTTTATTTACTGCTACCCACAGGATAATGGCTAAGCATGATCTGTATACAGTGCAGGACTGGAGGAATAAAAAAAACAATAACTATGAAAAAATTAAAGAGAAGGCCCAGCAATGACAAATGTGGATAAGGTTTCACATTTGAGGCAAGAGTGAATGGAAGTTAATGGGCTTCCTTTTGTTGTGGAGCTTTCTATTTGCTTGTGAACAGAGCAAATTCTTGTTCATGTTATCTACTCATGATTATGTCCTCTAAATCAGTGGTTCTCAAAGTGGGGTCCCCAGACCCCTGGGGGTCCGCGACCCATAGTCAAGGGGTCCATGAAATAATTTGCTATAAATTATAAATTGTGCTGTGTCATTAAAAAATGCATATCTACAGATGGGGACCATTTGCGCCAATAAAACAAGCATATTGTGTCCATTACTCCCATCCACATTAACTTTGGGCCAATAGAAACTCTGATATGATTGTGGCACACCACATCAATCTGTCTTGAATCACTCACTTCACTCAGGGTGCAACGAACCATTCCTGCTGCTGCTTAGCTTGGCTTATTAGCCAGCTAGCTAGCTGGCGAGCATGGAGAAATATTTGAGTCAGTCCACATCGTCAAGTGACGCTAAGCCCAAACTAGCTAAATTGAGAAAATATGATGACAGTTATATCAAGTTTGGTTTTATTGAGAACAGTGACGGGAGACCAAAATGCGTCGTGTGTCTTCAGGTGCTAGGGAATGAAGCCATGAAGCCAGCCAAGCTAAAGCGACGTCTGATTACAAAGCCCCCGGAATATAAGGGCAATTATAAGATCAATTACTTGAAATGTTTAAATGCTGTCAAGCTGAGTCCAAATGCAATTTGAATAAAATGACCCTCTGTTTCAAAGTAGGCTATTAACATGATTGAAATGTGAAATGTGTTTCTGTTTATATCACTATGAAACAGGTCTGAAGTATTTAGGCTGAAAAGTTTTAGAATACAAATAGTTCCAATGGCGTCTAAGAGTACCTACAAATGGTAGTAAGCAGTGTGCGAAATACCCGGTGGCAATCGGGGTCCCCCTACCCATACCTGCTAACATTTAGGTTCCGAGTACTTATGGATCCGTGTAGACAAAAGTTTGCCATGCAAATTATGGGAGTTTCCCAGGAGAAACAACAAAACGGGAGGGTGCTGGGAGATGGCTTTTGACCACAACTTTTGAATCATTGCAATGAAAAGCAAATACATTATTTTGTGTTTATTAGTCATACAAAGTGGGATGTAATGTCAGCCCTATGTTGGAGACAATATAGAAATTTGCTGTGATTTCAAAACCGCATCACTTGACAATGCTTTGTCGCACAGAGAAACATAGTATCATCGGAAAGGGCAAGTTCTGCTGTTTATTTTGATATGTGGTTCACTGTGAAGTGATAGGGACTTTGTGACTTATTCAACCGAGAAGTAGGAGTGTGAGGATAGGTGAAGAAATTAGTAAAGATATTACTTTGCAGAAGTTTGATCTGTCTTCATAACGTGATTACTTCGGTATGTACAAATACGTGACTAGCATCATTACAAAGCTCCGGTTCCGCTCTTTGTTGTGATATGTATCTATACAATGACGAGTTCATGAGTAATTCAAACAAGAGTAATGGGTGTGGAGATGGATGCAGAGCTGTATGCAGATTGTAACTATGATTAAATTTGATGTAAATTCAAAATTATTTTTCTTGCCAACACTTCGTAGCATAGACAAGCAACTAGCATCGTTAGCGATGAATACTTGGTGAGCAATTCAACCGAGAAGAAGGGTTGTGAATTTGGACGCAGGCTGCGTCTGTTGGGCTTTAAAGGTTAAAAGACATTTTTAGTGACAATTGCAAGTGACAACTAATTTTTTAAAGATTTTTCCAGAGACCCCCCAAAATTTTGCTGTTGAGGCTTTCAGGGGGTCTCAAGTGTCAATCAAGGGGTCTTGGACCTCCGTATTTCACACCCTGGTAGTAAGCATATGCTTAGTCTGTGTGACGATTATAAGGGGGTCCTTTGAAAATTTTCTCCCCTGTAAGGGGTCCCTGGCGCCAAAAGGTTTGAGAACCCCTGCTCTAAATGCCTGGAACTTCACTCATGGTGACATAGGTGAAGTTCAACACAAAACTGCATCAAGAAGCGTCAGAATAGAATCAGCTCCATTGTACCACTTGCACATTGCGAAATGATGTTTTGCTGAAATGTATGTGAAAAAGTACTTTTTACTTTTTATTTTTTTTCACATTCCTAGTGTGTATATGATCTCAATATTAAAATGAATAGCCAAAATTCAAGAGCCATCAAAGCGAAGAAGAATCTCACTGTACCTGTTCACACTCGGAGTGCCAAATTTAATTTGATATTTGTGCCACTTCCTTAAATTAAATCCCACAAAAAATATGTCTTAAAGATGTGAGGGATAGGTGTGAAAACAAAACGGCTGATTTTCTGCCAACCAGCCTGATCTCATACTCTCAGCAATGGAACTCCACTGTCCACCTGGAACTGTGGTGTGCGGACCAAGGGGGTAACCCACTGGAGCCCTTTGATTGAGGAGGCCCAGTGTCAGCAGCTGCTTGCTCCTGATAAATGAGCTTTACAGAAAAGACATGTTAAAAAATGAACCCTAGGCACTGGGGCGGAGTGGGGGGCCTCAAAAGTTCTCAAGACCACATAACTAAAGCCCTAGCAAATTTGACAAATTCACTCAGTAAGTGGCAGTTTTACAAGCACTTGAGTCATACAGAAAATTTTCAAGGATCTTTCATGAGTCATTGCTTTTGTATACAATGCTGCACTTTTGATTTGATAAATTGACCAACAATTATTTATTTTTGTTATTTTTTTGTTACCACTTAGGGTCAATTCTCATTTACAATGATGACCTAAGGGAGGGAATTATTTCAGGAGGGAATAATTTTGTCAATGTTCAGATGGCCAGATAGGAAAAGCCCAATTGGAAATTTGGTGAGGACACCAGGGAAGCCCCTACATTTTCAGTAAAGGACATTTTTTGATTTTTGGTGACCACAGGCAAAAAGGACCACCATATAATATTTCATCTGAACATTGTTTCCTACTGCACAGTGTACACATCATTGCACTGGGCAATGGGTTTGTGTACGGTCCAGCAGGATATTTTCCCAGAGCTGGCCCACCAACAACACCTCCATCAGCAGTCTGGTCTTCATCAGCCTCCCAACCAAGTATTAACCAAGCTCAACCCTGCTTAACTTCAGCCATCAAGTAGGACGAAGTTGTAGAGTGGTAAGGCTGCTGGCAGTAGGTAAACCAATTAGCTTAGGTTAACACGTGTCAAAGATTCTCAGCTTTCCTGCTAAGTTTGATACTGAGGGTTATGTACATGAATCCACAAACTATTACACACATAGAAATCAACACCATATTTACCAAAGTTAAATGCTCTGTAGTCTATGATATCTGTTCATTTCAACAACACATTGATAGATTTTATCTGGACTGGACTAGTTACACTTGGAAAATACCAAAATGCATACTTTACATACACTTAATTACTGGTCTGGCAGATGTTGTCATCTCATTTACAAAGCCAAGGCTAGATTTAGACAGGTTTCTGTAATATATGTGTTTATTAATGCACAGCCTACTAAGAATACTTGATTACTGTTTGTGAAGTTTCCAATTAGGTGTATTGATGGTGTGGTGGAGAAACCCTCATTTCCTTTCAATTAACATGTTTACATAGTGAAATAAATTGATTTTATCTCAGGGACCTTTCATGATGTCTTTGCTAATACAATATTGTATCAAAGGAATATTTTGCATTTACGAATGTCATCGTAATTGTTTGTGAGATACTGGTGGATAAGAATAAACCGTACATTAAATGGTGAGTATTTCAGGATGTTTTAAAATTTTCCCATTGATCCAGCCAACATTAGCCCTTTGAATCACTTGACTCACAACTTTGACTCACAATTAAAGGCCTGTGTATTCTTCTCAAATACAGTTTATAACCACTCATTGTAAGTTAAGAGAGAGAGCAATCAATACCACAATGAGGACTGACATATTTACCTTTTGTATCTGTCAGGGATGCGGGGTGAGGACTCACACGCAGACCCGGAGGCGATTTACCTTTTGGGCAACCAAAACAGAGCGGCAGGCAGACGAGATCCGATCCAGGCAGGGGGTCACAAACTGGGCAGGCAGGTGGACTGAAGTCCAGAACCATATACAAGGCAATGACCAACAGCTCTTAGCAAGAGACAGGAGCAGACCAACACAGACAGGGAAGACAAAGACAGGACGAACAGAAAACAGACTTAACAAAACAGCAGGCAAACACAGAGACCCAGGGCACCGTGAAAAACTATGACTGGCAACAAGACAGAAAAAGCAGGGTGAATTCAAGCAGGTGTGCAGGCAGGCGGGCGAAGATGATCAGGTGGGGCGGAGACAGGGCGGAGAGCGGGCAGGGCCGAACACAAGGAAAAACAAAAGCACATGGACAGGGGAAGAACACAAACACACAGCCAGGGGGGCGGAGCACTGACAGTATCTGGTTGTTACCTATATGGACTGAACCGACATATACAACAATGACCAACAGCTTTTAGCAAGTTAATAGGCAAAACTATGACAGGAATTCATAGCTTTCATTAAAATATACCAAAAGATTCATATCAAGGATGGTTATTAATTTACTGGACAAATGATCTTCACTCCCCTTTAAAAGATTCCTTCAGACATATTAAGAAAATGATACTGAATCCAGAGATGTCTTTCTGTGAGAAAGACATCTCAGACCTCATTCTCAGGTCTCCAGGAGATAAAAAAAACAGAAGGAGGGCTTTCAGAAATGTAAAAGGGGGAAAAAATTAAATAAGCTGTCAGAATTTTTAGTTGGAGGGCTGCCTGTTGGTTAAGTTTGACATCTTAAGTACAGCATCACTTCAAGTTGACAAGTGATAAGCTGCATTTTGCAAAGTTCCCAATGGTGAGTCAAACACTGCCTTCCAGCAAGAGTGCTGTGGGCAGTTAGCGTCTGAGATCAGGTCTGCCATCTACCTCTTTAAAAGCTCCAGTCTGGGGCATCATTTCAGCTTATTCACAAAAACCCAGGGAGTAAAAAAAACTAGGAACAGAAAAATAGACAAAAAGCTATGTGATAATTCAATCTTTCATACATGGCCTTTTTAACTTGGGATATCTTACTTTTACCAAGAATAAAGTTCATTATTCTTTTTCTTAATGTGAACGTAAAATCATCTTATGGTATTGAATTAAAGCAATATTTAAGTTAAAAAATAAATACAGAATAACAAAGTATAGCAAGGTATCCCCCTAATGTAATTACCTCCTTACAACAAAAGATAAAATAGAGGAACATTTTATTATTATCAATTATGTAAAAGTGACACCACAATTGTCTTCTATTAAAACAGGTCTCAGAAAAGAGATAATACAGAAAAGAGATCCCGAAAGACAATAATTTGGAAAATCTAAGTATTATTGGTGTATTATCTCCTTCAGATATCAGTGCAAGTGTAATATGTGTATAGAAATGTGTAGTGAGAGTAGAGAATATAATTCTTGTCTGTTTCAGCAGAAGCAAAAAAAAAAAAAAATTAAAGAGGAAATACTTGTGCTTACACCACATATTAACTGCTCATTTGTATGTTGAATATTAATTCCACTTTATACCATGCTTTATATTTCAGTGCTATTAAATCTACTTAAAATAATTGAACTGGGGGTTTTTTGTGCATCAGTTGCTTTTGAATAACCTTTTGTCATTTAGGTCCCTAATATTCAGTTGATGACAAACTTGGACTTTTACACCTTTGCTTCAACTTTTGTCCTAAAACAAATCACACAAATTGTGACCTCAGAAACACACTCTCATAAGGATTGTAAATATTCTGTTTTCATCTTACTTTAAGTTCCTTCTATCTTTCAATCCATTATACCAGATAAATGTATGACTGTTGTCCACTTAAGTGTTAAACTGACCCCACATAATGCTGATGTAAATTGAAGTAATACAGAACTCCACACATGATGACAATACACCTCAGCAAAATGAACAAACAGCTTAGTTCCAAAAACAAATTATTTTTAGTTATGATTGACATTGTCATGAAATTTAACTAAAATCCACATGCTTTGATAGTGTGATAACTAGGCTTCATATGGGTGCAGCTGGTCAAGATAAAACACAAAGCTTGATTCTCCAGGGGGTGCACTGCAAAACCATACAGAGAAGTGTTATTCCCATTTGTCTCTAGTGCCATGCATAAAGAAGCTGATAGAAGAACACTGTGAGGTATTACATTGCTTAGCTCTGATGTTCATAGTGATTAATATAAAAAGTACAGAATGCCTCTAACTGGAGTCATGACAACCTGATGTGTCTGTGAGTTGTGTATTGCTATTGTGGATAAATAATATCCAGGACCACTCTCTTTCTAAATGTACCATAAAAAGATTTTTTTTTAATCAAAATTGTAAAACTAAATGCACAGTTTTAAACAGAGGACTGCAATGTCATAACATCTAATATAATTTTCCATAGTTATTTGTTTTTACATCTGATATTTATCTACATTTTTTTTTTTTACAAAAGGTGGTTATTTTAAAAGAATTTTCAAAGTTTACTGTAGCCAAACTGAAGAATAATAGAGTAGTTTTAGCTTCCCCTTGAGATTTGATATTACTCATCTCATTTTCATTTTTTTATGAAAATGCTTGCAGAAAACAATTTTCAATTTCAATTTCAATTCTTGAAAAGCAGAAATAGCAACATGTGTATGTGTCAAAACAAAATGTATTGCATATGCTGTGCTTGTGAACAGAACAGTCTTTTGCTGGAAATGGCTTCCCAGTTTCTTATAGTCTGGCTACTGCTGACATAATTGTATTAATTGGTGATTCAAACAAATGCAGTACAAACACATCCACTCCTCCCTTGTACCCTGCAGATTAACATGCATGCTTCATGCTCCTGATAGCATTTATGTGCATGGTAACATTATCTAATGAATAAGGACAATAGATATGAATAATGTCAAAAGTGAAATTTTTCACTTGAGCATGCTGGAAATTTATTTAAAGTGAGCTTCTCTGACTATATGTAGTTTGAATATATTTTCATTAGATTACAATACATTACCTTAAACTGTATTTTGATTATTGTCACAGCAATGCAGAAATCAGGGTACACCCACAATCTTCTTTCACATAAATATGTATGCAAAAATACAACTGCCACCATTAATCTCCCTGGTCCACGGGTCCCTTGAAAAGTCCATGCAGCATTTCTCTGACTGCATAAATGAAATATAGCCCAGCTTCCACATGTCAGACAACTGGGCCAGCACCCCTCCCTTGGGCAACCAGCACAGGGAGAGGATCAGCAGTGGGAGCAACAGGCATCCACATCACAGTAACCCCCATGGCAAACACCAAGCCCCCCTCCCTATGAGTAAACACCTTCCTGATGGATGGAGCTGGCTGCTCCAACATATACATCATGTCTATTTCTTCACATCAGCTCTGATTTGAGTTTTTGGGCCAAGCTCCCTCGCCACAGGCTCAAAATTTGAAGGTTTCTCCCATCATACCCTGGGTCCGCTTAATAATTCTGCAGTGCCAAATGAGGAGACTGGAAAGCAGGTGAAAATCATCTTGAGGTTCGATTTTCGAAGTCTAACTAGTTTTATTCCCCAGAAGTTTTGTCTGAAGCACAGAGGAGAGTCAAAATCTTTCATGTTATCATATTAAAATATGACATTGCAGGTGGCAGCACATTTAAGATCTATGATAACGACACTTGCCTGTGTTGTATGTTATCTGAAATTAAAAATGTCCTTGATAAGGTCAGCTACAAATAAAGTAATATATAACAATGAGGAATTTTAAAGTTCAGTAAGCTTTGTTTGAAAACTCTGACATCAGACTACATGTGTTATTATTTTATTCCTAAATAATTATTGTGGGTTAAACATACCCTTTTTGCTATCTCTTCATTTCGTAATAGCTACTGATGCATTAGGAACAACTGAATAATTACTCCAGTAAAACAGAGCAATCAATTTTAGCCATTATTTCTACCCATTCTTGCAAATTCTGTGATTCATAACTATATATTTTTCTGCTTTGTAATATTTGAAGTATTATATGGATATTATCCCCATATTAAAGAAACATACAGTATAGTGTACATCACATCAAAAATGGGTAATTCTGGTCTTTCCTCCCTGTATAATTTGCAGTTTGCCGATTATTTTAAGTCATACTTTGAACATCAGGTGAGTTAATTATTCATCAGCAAATCATTTCAATAAGCTCTTTTTGCTACAGGTATTGAGCCATCCACAGTAATATCACCACACATATTAAACAGTATAGAAATTTGTCGGCATTATTAATGGTGATGGTATAGTCTGGTGCTGGGTCATTCGTTCTGCCACATGCGGACAGCTAGAACAATCACTACTATGCCTCATTTAACTTACCCATATTACTTTAAGGAGAAGGTACTAATAAAACATGGTAAATAAAGCCTTTAATTGTATGTTTTAGTAGCACAAACCTAACTTCAGGAACACATTTATTTCATGCAGTCCATTATCAAGACATGTTGAGGTATAGGTCAATATTCAGATAATAGCCTGATTAATTCAAATGAATTAAAACAGCTGGATAAACAAAACAGCATACACTGTATCCCTAGTATGAGAAGAGAACACTGATGTAGAGTATATTTACCTGTACTTTATTATAGGAAATTAATCACAGAAGTTTGTATGGCAATAAATATTTGATGGAAAGAGATGGAGGCTGAAACAAATAAAAGGGCAAAGACTACAATAGAAAATTAGTCTTGTTATATTGTTCAGAAGCACCATTCTTCACCAAACATTCAGAGTAACAAGGTACTGTGATTTATTTTAGTTTGTGCAGATCTGAGGACAAAATAACAGGACTTACTTTTATCCTCTTTTTTATTCCTCTGAGTATGGTATCCAGAGAGCTCTGTCCTCAGACATGCCAATACACAGAGTTAGCAGCATATCAAAGGCATTATATTTATCAAGCATTGCAACAGCACATTTAATAGTACCATGATGGATGCTGCTGTAGAGGGAAAGGAACACTTTGATGTACACGGCCTGCTTTGATTAATGAGAGGCCCTGCTGAGAGCCTGCATACTGAGTAAATTACTCTTTTCAAAATGGCTGATTTGCACTATTGTACTAATTATTTCACAAGCCCAGGGTCAGTGTAAACCAGAGCAGTGCCTCATAGTCCACCTCTAGAATAATAAATTAGGAAGGGTGCAATAACTCAGGGAAGTTCTTTAATCATTAACCATCTGTGTTAAGCTGCAGGTTGTTTTGGAGAGAGGACACCCCTGGAAGAGCTTCATGTGAGTGCTGGAAAATTTGAACAATGCATGTTGCCATTTTGAAATGTGGCTACTGAGGTGCTGCCTTTTCTGATGGCGTGGCAAAGTTACAACCTCTGAGAATCTCTGAGAAGATACTGGCACATTTTATACCTACAGTTTACAAAATAATAGTATTTTAGGATCTACAGTAATGTTTGTTCAGAAGGAAAATGTGTTTCCAGCTCTTCTGCTTTAATGATCCTCCCTATATCCACTGTGTTAAGTCTCAGATTTAATAGCTAATGGATTTAACTTTTACAGGGCTGATTGTGAGAGGTGGGTTGCAGTTCCACCTCTTGATTTTGTAATTTTAATTGAAAAGAGAAGCTGCTCTGTTGTCATTCTACATTTGCCAAATAATTTCAGTTGCTCCTGTTCCGTCTCCCAGTCTATCAGTTCAGCTGTCAGTTTTTTGGCTTTTATTCAGTCTGTGCCACTCTCTGTATCTCACTCTTTGTTCAGAGCAGTCAGACCTTCTCACAGTTCTTGCATCACAATGGTGTAAGAAAGAAAAATCAATAGTCGGGAAAATTGAACATTAAAGAACACAACTGACACGATTTAATTGGATTTTATGAACTATCAAAATCTCCAGAGTGTGCAGCCAATCACAGCCGAGTTGCAATGTGTAATGAAGAGATGAAGGCCATCCATCAAATGTTGAAAATAAGTAATTAGAGGCTAAACTGGAGACATGAAACACTGAAAAATGTTGTTCCATGTACATTTGGTAGCAAATGTAAAGCAGGCTTGATATTTAAGGGATTCTCTTACAATTTCACAGAATCCAGTTTGCTTCACTGTATGCTATACACAAACATACACAATAAATACCCAATACTGATGCCGATACTGTTAAATGTTTGCCTCTCAGTTCATCTGTAAAGTTCAAGTCATCCGGTGAGGTCTCATTCACTGCCATATGAAATTAAATATGGGCTTTATCCAGACTGGGAATCTCAAACGTTATCTGCAGTAATTTTGGGGGGCAATGCAAAATGCTGAATGACTCTAACACAGAAACATGTTGCAGAGCAGATAAAGGGGAGGAGAGTCAATCTTGGCAAAATGTGGCCCAGCACTAGTATGTGGCCCAGCACTAGTATGTTACAAGCTGAACAGCGGTGGAGCTGGTGCTGGGCACCAAGTGTCGGTGAAAAATAAAGGAAGTAGTCACAATATGAATAAAGCCTTTGAGTGACAGAGTTCATCAGTCCCAGACGCAAGATCAAATGTAAAATAATTACATTGTCAGTGACGTATCTCTAAGAGCTCAGGAAACCAAAGAAACTCAGTGCCAAAGGTAAGTAAGGCTCACAGGTGCCAATCCTCATTAAAGCCACAGCCAGGGATTAGGCAATTATTCTAACAGGAAGTAAAAGAACACCTGGGTTTTGCATTGGGAGGTGACATCAGCGCTGGCAAATTCTGTTCTAACCTTGCCTGATTGGTCTATTAATCATTTGAGGAAAAGCTTGACCCCATACTACTATTCCTAACCCCACTGCAGCAAGTTCACAGAGGCCCGATTTAAACATTGATTCCTCCATGCCCAGCAACTGTTTGACCTATACTGTGCCTAATTAAATAATGGAAAACATGTTTTGTACTATGGTAAAAGTTAACTACTCAATTGCCTCTGCCTATTTTTGTTTGTTTTTTTTTCAGTCATTCTTGCCTGCTCAAGTTGGGGGAAAAGCCATGAACCATGCCATGAATGGGGTGGCAGTGTTGTTGAGGAGAACAGCTCATAACCAAAAGGTTACTGGTTCAATTCCTTGCTGGATACTGCTGTACCCTTGGGTAGAGTACTTAACCCACAGTTGCTTCAGTAAATACCCATGTAGCTGTATAAGTGGATAAGATGTGAAAACTGTAGACTGTGTAAGTCACTCTGGATAAGAGCGTCTGCTAAATGGCAATAATATAATGTAATGTAATGAACCATGTAGGTGTCAGAGGTGTGTGGGTATCTGTTATAGTGAATATCATTGTCTGATACCTTACAGTAGTGACAATGAACCCTGGCTCAGCATCTCCATATTTGAAAGAGTGCCACATTCTGGAAGTGAAATCTGAGATCTCCTCTCTGGATGCACTTACTAGGTAATGTTGGCATTCATATGAGCACATAGATTGAGATGACATTTGTTACCCACAGAAGGCAATCCAGAACTATAGCAGCATTTATTGTGTAATTATAGAAACAAGGACTGTACTGTATATACCGACTATGACAAAATTCTAAAACTCGAGTTGGAACACGTTGTAACCACTACTTTTGTGACTTAAATAGCTCACATTTACATGTTTTAAATGAATGTACCCATATGAATATGAGACTGTCCTACATTTCTGAAGTAAAGAATATAATTATTTTAAATATCCAAATTACCCTAACTTACTATATACCCTTCAATATTAGAAATGAGATTAGTCATACTAATTAATCTGTGCCAGACCAAATAAGTGATAATAAGTAAAATTAATCACACCTCTATTACATAAATCCAAAGGCAATCTAGTCAAAGCAAATGCATGCAAAATATTACACCCAGTCGTGTAGCTAATGGATTTTAAATTTTGCTCTGTCTTATTGTGGTTCTGTGTTGTAAAATCAATAATTATGTGGTTTAATTACTGCTCCAAACATTGTTAAACCTTGTGCTTGTGATGTTTCTTCTTTGAAATAATACATGTTTGGAAAGCAATCCACACAACTTCTCTTTTCTATCTAATAGCTTTTAGTGAATTAATGATTACATAACACAGTTGAACAAGGCAGCAAAATGATTGTAAAAGGGCAACAGAAGAAGGCCTGTGTACTGAAGAAGTGATTTTGTGTTTTTATTTTGTTGCCTGAATGAAATGGATTATTCTCTCTGTCACATTTCTTTCTGCCATAAATATGAAAGACCTGAATTAAATGGTTACAACTGAGGAGAGATTTACTCAGGGACAGATTTTCTAAAAGATTGTGTATATCTTGAAGCTGGTCAAGGCCCTCAAATGCATGTGTGTGATCCACTAAGCTATCTTAATGGAGGAAAATCAGAATTAGGAACTGCTTCTCTGGGATAGTGTCACTGTGCATTTTTGCCTTTGATACAAATACATTTCTTGGTATGCGTCAATACAACTGGGAAGACAGCATTAAAATAGAGAAGGTATTGCAGATATATTCCATTAAATGTTGTGCTGAATTTACTAAAGAAAAAGATAAATACAAAGCTTATATCTGCATGGAGACTTTACATATTTTCAAAAGCATATGATAATGCTTCCTTTTTTGCTGTTTTACCACAATCAGTTTATGCACTTTTACAGATAGATGTTTGACATAAATGTGAAATATTTTCTCTTGCCTGAGTGGTAGAGCGACTTAAAATTTACTTTAGAAAACCTATCAATCACACAGTGCAACAAAGGTAATGATTGCATGATATAAGCTGCAGTCATCAAATAAGTTACGGATAGCATAAATTGTGTACAACTATACCTTTCAGAGGCTGTCATGTTTCACGTTACCAGTTTGGCAATATCCCTACTTCCTACTTGTTCTGTATCCACCCATTAGCTCATTCTACATGTGACTCTTCAAGTGGGCTGCACTATGCACCTCTGGCTATCACAACATTTTCATTTCTTCACAGATTCTTTTTGTAATGCATAGTCACTTTATTTTGTTTATGATCATATTTCTAGTTTTGCTCTGGTATTTCTGCTTTGTAATGAGGTAGTTTTTTTCAGAGTACCTTTAGAAAACTTGTGTCTGCGTGCCCTCTAATGACAGGTAATTAGCTCTCTGCTGTGCTTTGTAATGGGAGTGACTGTGTTATTTTCTGAATTGCATAACAATTCTCACTAAGCTGATTGTTAACCTCAGGATGAATACAACTTCATTGAACTCTCAGCTGTGTGTAAATCTGGCCCTCAGTGTTGCTCACATGCATGTGTCCAGACAAATTAAGTGGCAGGGTATCCCATTCATATACTAAAAAGTCCAGTTGGATTCAGGAAATATGTGGAAACACCCAATTTCATTCTTACTCTGATGTAAAATATAAGCGTAAAAGGGTGCATGGCTACATGTAATTCATAACTCAACTCTCAGTAATTTCTAGGTGAATCTGAATCATTGCCTGTTGTCTGGAGCGATTTGGACATAGGATCTTCTCATTACCATTTATCTGGTGGCAAATGAATGCCATGATCCATGGCAATATTTTGGAGGATACAGCAAGCAAACCTCAACTTGCACACCTTCGTCGGTGTGTACAAAACTGTGCCACCTACTGTGTGCAAACACATCAACCAGCCTTTTAGCACACTGAATGTACACTCTGTCATCAGCAAGTGTGTGTAAGTGGTTTTATGCAACCTCCTGTGGTGTCTGTGAGTAGTGTCATTAGTCAGGGTTTCAGCACGTTTCACTGTATAAAAGAGAATAGAACTGCTGAAGGTTGCTTGACTGAAATGTTTGCTAACTTGCACTTTACTCTCTGTACGTGGGCACTTCACCTGCATTTATCCTATTCCTTTTGTTGAGATTCTGTTGTCCTGGATAAGGATGATGTGGATGATTCAGAACGTAACATTTGCTACCTACGCATAGACAGATACCCAGTAACAATTTGGAAAACAAGTTAATTACAGTGTAAGTATAGTGAATAGATTAGTTAAATTGCGTCAACCATGAATTAAATTGTGTTTGCTAAAGGTCATTTAGTTCACATATGAATTTGTTACTTGCACAATTGGAGTGGCAAAAATGTCACCTTGCTAAAACATTTTGTAGATCAGGTGAATAGGATGTGGCTAATTTACAAAAGAATAAACAGACCAATATTAATATAATATTACTATCACCCAGCTGTTATGGAGCCTGTCACATCAAATATTTCAATGTTTGCTGAATTAAATATACAAGGGCCTTCCAATAATGTGTGAAAGACACTAGTGAAATAATTTCAGTTTTTTGTAGGTATGTATAACTAAGGACACAATCCTTGACACATTTTATGTGGAAAATTTATAAACCAATATTCCACTCTATGTTGTTTTGCAAGCACTTGAGCCCTTCCTCAAATGTTATGATTCGACCTTATTACCTACAAATAAATGTATTCTAATTTTGTGGAAGTAGTCCTTGTTCATAATTATGTACAAATTACTTGTCCTCCATCATATTAAGACTATAGCCATTGGCTGGCTATGGCAAGCAGTGTATTAATTGACGCTTGGGACAGTTGGATGAAAATGTTATTCCATTCAAACATTTATGTATGGATGCAATACATTGGTAATATTTTTGTACTTAGTCAAGAGCTCAATGACTTTGATAAATGTTTGAAAATTCAAGTCACAATCTAATTAAACCATGAACAGATTACTTGTCTGGACCTATGGAGAAGAGAAGATGCATCATATTCAAACTTTTATACAACAACTACAGGTAGGAATACTCTTCTTAGGGATGACAGTTAACATTCCCTTCTACTGAAAAACAGGTTATCCCATAGTCAACAGTGCAAGATAAATGCATCTGTAAGGCTTTCATTTTGTAAACAGTTTATTAACAATGAGAGTCACATTTGAGGAAAAGGACAACAAAGATAAATGTCTTGATGAGACAGAGCAAATATATTCTCAGAACTGAGACTGGACAAGAATATAGCACATCTGTATGAAAATCCCCCTCTTGTGGTGTGCAAACATGGCTGCAGCTCTCAAGACCACTTGGTTACATTTGATTTATCCTGTCAGTGTAATGTCAAAAAGGTCTTGATCCCATTCCGGATGGAAACTATGCATGTGGTGCATGTGCTAAATGCAACAGCACCATACAATGTAAATTCTTAAGACATCATAAAATGTTGCTATACAAAAAGACTGCTATACTTTGTAGTTCAGTTTGATAAGGTACATTTAGAGGCCAATAAGTTTTCAAAGTGAGCGTCCAGTCATTCTTGAAAATGCACATCTCTTGAGAAGAGGAAAAGAAGTCAACACTTGTAAAGATAAGCTTATTGGATCTCTCAGATCAGATCACACCTATTGGCCTTAACTTTTGATTTGTCTTTAAACCTTATTACATTGTGTGGCTTTTCCTTTGAGAAAATGTTAGTGCTTAACCAGGAACTAGTATGTTGACATATGCGTTTATGTATGTGTGTGATTATCAACCACATTCGTTCAACAGTGTATTCACAAAAAAACATTTGTGCAGTTTATGATTTGTCTAACAGTGACTTTGAGAGGTTGTCTGGTCCATTGGGGAAACAGGCTCATATCTGATAGCTGAGAAGTCTTTCCAAGAGGTTTTTATCAAAGAGCTGTTTAGAGAACTGCAGTGATGTTGAGATCCAGGGGCATTACAAACAAGGTAATCAGTATGCGCTTCCACAAGACAAATAGATCACACTGGCTTCACATCCCTGCTGGTAAAGTGTACACATAGAACCAGCAAAAGCAGTTTCCGCCTCCCCTGTTTGCACTTTCACTTTTGCTGCCATTTCCAAATCGATGATTGATTTGCTAGTGTAGAGGTACACCGGGAAAACACTGTACACTGTACATTTTCATCAGTCCTTCTGAAAGACTGAGTTTTATACTGCTGCCAAGACTGTGTCACAGCACAGGATACATTTCCCTGAGTGGGGATGTTTCCAGTATTAATCTATTTGATATCAAAGTGCCAGAGGAAGTAAATGAATGAAAGTAAATAAATAAATGTTGAGAATACATGCATGAATAAATAAATGTTGAGAGTGAACGCATAAATAAATAAATGCAAAGAATAAATACAGAAATAAATACATAAATGTAAACAGTAAATACATAAAGATATTTCTTATTTATTTATTCAATTATTTCTGTATTTCTCCCATCAATATGTTAACTAGGTAAGCCAGACGGTTAATCATAGACTTATGAATAAGCTTGATTGTTCTTGCTTTGGAGTGACAATTATCTACGCTGCATGTTCTGCAAACAATCACTAGAGACTTGCATTTGTTAGCAAAAAAGAGGACAAGCATGTATCCAGTGACTGTGTCCTATTTCACCTGTAGGGCTTCATTGAATCTTTAGGACAGTTGTTGAGATGGATGTGGTTGGGATAAAATATACTAGCCACAGAGATTGCAAAAAAAAAATGGTATTCAATAGCTTATCTTTTTCAAACTTCACACTGATCTTTAGCTGGCTAGCCAATGACATGCTGCTCATGTCTCAGTCATTGGAATGTGTTCTGTCAGAGATTTTTTATTGCTCCCTCGAGATCTGAAGCGAGCAATTAGCAGTCCAACAAAACTGCCTGTTGTCAGACTTGTAAAATAAGACGTAGATTCACACTTGAACAGCTAAATTAATATAACAACAATAACAGAAAAACAATCAAAGCTGGTTTGCTTCAGATATGCTAGTGACATTTTAATTTAAATTTGGCCAACAACTTGCACAATCACAAACAACTATAATGTTATGGCTAGAGTGATATTTTCTCACTCAATCAATTTTATCATTTTAACCAATAACCATTTAACAAATTGCATAATCACAATAATTACAAACATCTGTAATGTTAGCTATTATCTGACTTTTATAATAGCCTGCATCTTTTTGATGTAGCAGTAATGACAACTTCTCATTATTAATAAAATAGACTGCTGTTAAAACGTACACTCAAAATGTGGCATGTTTATGCTTGTTAACAATAAGTTGCTTGAGTCTTCACGTCACCACTTTTTCAAGTCCTAATTCAAACAACAGCATACATTAAAGACCTACACTTCCATTGCAGGTTCAACTCACAGGTTGTCCATTGTACAACTCAACAAGGTACTGTACCTAATCTGAATTGCTTGAGTAAAAACACGTCTATATAAGTGAATGATATGTAAAATGTAAAGCTGGTGATTCACTCTATATAACAGGTACACAGATAATCCTGTTTTTGCAAGTCCTCCTAAGCTTCAATGGAAAATTAGAATGAAGATAGAATTGATGGAGCTTGGCACTTGAAGGGATTGGCTTGTATTCAGACACATGACGTGACAACTGAAAAAATACGAAAAACATTCCATTTAACTCAGTGTACCTTCATAAGCTGGATCTGGCAATGAATCCAAAGATTCAATCTGCTACTTTGAACCTTCATCAGAATGGTGCATCATAAGTGCGTAACGCTTTCGAAATTATGGACTACCGCCCACTCAATCAACAAAATAGCAAGAAATAACAATTAGGTGTCAAAAGTTTAATGCTGTGACAACTTCTAATTAGAAAGTTAAAACTTTTTAATTGCTGAAACATAAATTGTTTCAGCAATTGTAAAACACAAATAGTATATATTCTAGTTTCCTTTACTGGAAAAAAGAATCTGTAACAGTGGCAAAAATATAATGCACAGCTTTCTATATTTCAGCAGATACCCAAACACAAAGATTGTATTTTAATGAAACCACCTGAAATGGCAAGCAATGAATTATCTTTTCTCCTTTGTAGTCAAGGCAAACAAGACAGATCTTAGCCTTACATCCACCGGGGAGGAGCAGCCTAATTAAACATTAAATATAAAACAGAGACCAGAGGCAATGCCTTAAGGCCTCTGTGACCACAATCTCTGAGCATTCAATTAGGTTCTCTTCAGATGATAGAAAAACTCCTACAGGCTAAAGAAAAGTAGGGAGCAGAACTACAACAGAGCGTCCAGATCCGAGATCACAGAGTACAACCTCCCTCCCTCATTAAAAGATGGCCTCATTTGCTCCTGGAAGCGCAATTACTCTAAATTGTTCTTTCCTCTTTGTAACATGACAAATAGCACAACAGTGACTTTTTTTAAATTAAATTTGATGTTTTCTCTTATACAGAAAAAAAACAGTCAAACATGATTTTTTTTAATTTAACATGACAGTATGGTAAGAGAGAGGAAAACTACTTGTAAAGTAACAGTTACACTGTTACGTTTCAGTATTCAAATACCCTTTTACAGTGAGATGAAGTGTACTACAATGTAATTGCATTTATGGAAATATATAGCTTTGTGGGCATTACTAGATGTGGAAATCAGGTAAAGCCTGGAAACACTACTTGTTTCTTACTATTATGTCTATACCAACTCGTAATTTTTGCTGGATTTAAAAAAAATATTCACATTCTCCCATACAACTCAGTTGGTAAGGGCACTCATTCTGAGCACAGGCTGAACCCTAGCAGAACATCACCAGCTCCATTCTGATGGGGTAGGGTGGGTTATTGTTGGTCAGGGTCCCCTTGTTGTGTTTCTCAATAGCTCCCTCTAGCAACTTGTCAGGTGCCTATGAGTTGCTCAAATGACAACAGTGGGGATTAGCTTGTCCTCCTTTGTAGATTTGCTCTTCTGCGGTTGCATTCACTGTGCTTGAGCACTCCTGTATGAGTGCAGAAGAAGTTGCAGTGAAGCAAGCATTAAAAACACTGTCACATTACATTTTAGTCAATGGTGTCTTATTCATCACCTCCACTGTTGCCATGCAGCTTATTCTTTTCTACATTATCACCCAGCTTGTCATGAGATCTGTTGTGCTGTTTCATTATTTCTATGCAACCAGCATAGGAGTCCATCAGTAACATTGTAGGCCAACCCATATAATTGCCTCCAAATTGTGTGTGTTATACAGTATCGAAAAACAATGTGACAATCATCATGAATGAATTATCAGTGGTACACAAAAGGGGAACAAAAGATCATGCTTGAAATGAAGGGCTGAAGTGTAGCCTGAAGTGGTGGCTCCTCAGTCTACAACAAAATTTTCCCAGTGTCCACACTGTTCTGATAGTAACAGAAGCTCATTCGACCACACAGGGGCTCAGACAGACAGAGGACATGACTGCAATACAAAGATAGGAAGGGGCAGGGGGGCAACCAAGCATTCTGAAGAATCTGGGCACAGTGGTGTGGTGTGAAGGGTCTGATGATTGATTAAAGATAACAAGTAGCCATTGCCCACGTTGCTGAGTAGGCTAACACCAGCACTTTCAAGTGGAAGCAAGTCATTGGGAGCCAGTGAAGGGAGATCAGGATGGGTGAGACAGATGTGAATTTGGGGACACTGTGAACCAGTTGAGCAGCATCAGTCTGTTTGAGGTGCAGGGGTTTGATGGCACATGTTTAACGGTATAAATAGTTAAGTTTAAATTCCAGCTAAAATTGGGACAACCAACCACTATTGTGGGTAAGACTTTTATTTTCATTGACAAATAGAATTCAAGGCTTTTGTTTTACATACAGACTTAATTGTGGGTGCCGTACAGCAGAGGGATAGGTGTCTGCTGTAGCGCATACCAGCAAACCAGACACCATTCCATAATTTACGGAAACTCTCAGTGCGGTTGTGTATGTCCCATTGTACAGCCAAGAAAAAATGCTGAATGTTCCATCCACCTCGTCTCCTGTACAATAACTGGAGCAGCAGGCGGGACAAAGAAGGGGAGGTCATGCGTGCAGGTAAGGCAGCAAGGATGGAGTTGCAATACTGTAGGCAGGAGAGAACCAAAGTTAGGACCAGGAGTTGAGTTGAATAGGTGGTGAGTGAGGGGCAGATTGTATTGATGTTACACAGGAAGAATGTACAGCTCCTTGAGTCTGCAGCTATGTGGTCTGCATATGTCAGATTATTGTCAAGTGTCACCCTGAGAGTCTTGACAGCCTGGGGGGCTGACAGCGTAGTGTTTTCTAGGGTGATGGTCAAGTGAATGGAGAAGTCTTGGCTGGAATATACAGAAGCTTGGTCTTGGCCCACATTAAGTCTCAGCTGATGATCAGATATCTGGAATGAAACATCAGCTAGGCAATCAAAGATGCATGACAAAACCTGGGTGTCAGACATAAGAAAAAAGAGAAACAGTTTGGTGTCATCAGCATAACAGTTATATGATAATCCATGGGAAAAAATGACAGAGCTAAGTGATCTTGTATACAGAAGGGTCCAAGAACTGAACTCTGAGGGTTTCCTGTAGACTGACTCAAAAGGGTTGATATGGTACCTCTCCAGGACACCTGATAGGCACGTGATAGAACATTCAAGGGTTTTGGAGAAGAAAGGGAGAGCGGAAATAGAGTGGTATTTTTGGGCAGCAGAAGGGTCCAGCATTAGTTTCTTGAGCAGAGGTGCGACAAAAGCTTGTTTGAACAGCCAGTGGTCAGGAAGCTGTTTATAAGGGATATAATGAATGGGAGAGTCAAAAGAGCAGATTGTTAGGCAATGAGACATCAGGTGTTTTGAAGTCTCTGCATTTGTGAGTGGGAAAAATGTAGATAAATAACAGAATAAGCAGGGTTCTTTTGTGAGCAAAGGAGTTGAGCAGGACATCCAGCTCATTTGGGAATCCCAAAAGACCTAGTGGGCAGTAGAGGATGAATTCCTCAGCATTATCTGAAGATCTACATTATGACTACAGAAGCATTAATCACTGTCTGACCACAAGTTTTTCAAATCTAATACTTGAACATATATTCAAATGGCAGCCACTGGCTTTGTTATGTGTACATACACAAAGAATTTGTAGAGGCTGAGCTGTTTGCACTGTAGTCTCTTGCCTTACTATGCACAAACCAGTTCAAACTCAGAGTCAGAACACCTTAAATATGTTAGCCATGGAAACTATAGGCTTGCAAAACAAATATAATAAGTGTCCCCAAATAACTTTGCCTCTGAGAACACTACCTCTGAATAAAAAAGGATCTTGTCACCCCCCAGCTATGAAGGTGCAAAGGTTAATAGCTCATCTACATCAGTACAGTGAAAAGTACAATATCTAATAAAATCCTACACGGTTTCTATATTTAATTTTTGTCTCTGTCCATGGTGGAGCTCCGGATGTCAGCCATAATAAAATGGCAACAGTCCATTGGGGCTGTTTGTATAGAGTAGATGCAGCTCCTCCATCTACAACACTCTTCAAATCCATCCAGAGAGGGAAAGATACCTCAGAGAATCTGTGAGCCTTTTTCTCTGAGCTAATAAAATCACATAGTCCAGAAATTAAACTTGAGTAAAGCAAACAGATGGCCTTGCTTTACTATGCAGACATTGTTCAGCAGTTTCCTCTCTGCCTCCAAAAGCAGAGCTGCTGTGTTCTGCACGTTTTCCCAATTCACCAGGCAATCAGCAGCGCTGCAACACAAAACCACACCAGAGCCACAATGTGCTGAGACAGCAGCTGAGCACCTGTGACTGGAATGTGCACTGCTGTGCACTCTGACACCTTTTTTTTCCCTTGTTTCAAATCCATTGTGATAATGCCTTGATGAAAGTGCAAAGCATCATTTAACCCTTAAGAGGACTGAATATTTTTGAAGATGTAGTTATTGTTATTAATACTGATATTTTTATGTTGCACATCATACCTTAAAGTTTTCCAGTGCATGGGATTTCATAGTTTTCCATGTGTGCACGGATGTTGGAAGCCCGTTTACTATATTGATCTCACCCACCTGATCGTACTTTGTGAATTATGAATAATGCAAATAGCTGTGGTCCTGTATTGAAATGTGTCCTTTTGCATGGGGAACAACTTGCATTTCTGACCATATGTCTTATTTGCATCTTTTGTAAAAAATCAATTGTTTCACAGCTCTAGTGGAAGAATTTTAAATAATTATGGAAGTGTATCTCCATGAGCAACAAATTCTCAGCCAAAATGCTTTTAAACACTGCAAAGAAATCTCACATGAATGGCTTGTTTACACAAGAAATGACCACCTTTTACTTCTAGCCATATTCCATGGAGTATTTCCTGTTTTCCTTTTGTGGAGGTGTATGACCATTCAATTAAATTCCATACAGGATTGTAAACATTCTGAAACATTCACAGGGACTCTGAAGAAGAAATTCAACCCAAAATGGCTGTGTACTTCAAATTCATCTGAGCCTCAGCATTTCTTCAATCTGTGAGCAGAGGAATGTGAACTGTAACTTCTAAAATCATCTGAGATATTGATTTGCAAGTTTTGATTGATTTAATGTAAATAAAATACAGTTTCTTTAATAAAATAAATAAAATAAATTTCTTTACAATGATAAAATTACATACTTAAAAGTCAGCCTATAACAGTCTTTAAAATCCTTCACTCACAACTGGCAGAGGTGTGTTTTTTTCCTAATCTTGTTGCAGCAATTAAAAATGATCCCCTTGCAATGAAACACTTCAATACTGAAATTCACACATATAAAGTAAGCTGTACAATAAACACTTGGGACTTTCCCACCAATGACCCCAGGAAGTGCCTTTAATTGGTCATGTAGCCAAAACTAAGACAAGTTAAATGATGTCAATAGATGGTAAAAATTGGACAACGGACAGATTAATGTGAGGAAAATAACAGGCAATATAATATCAGTGTATTTGAACACTCACACTGACATAAACACAAACATCTGGACCAATATTTTTGTCACACTTTAGGACATGAGGGAGGATGGTACTCATTAGCACTAAACCTGCTAAACACTAAAAATTAGCAGCTGTAGCAAATTAACACCTGCTGAAACCCAAGGGAAAGTAAATGTGTCAGATCTGCAGTCTAATTTTCTCTATAGCAATAAAGCAACAATTAAAACAGTATCGCCAATAGCCATCAAGTCAAAAAAGCTTTATTACATCTGTTATCATAATCCATCTTAAAATGCTTTTAACTAACAACAACAGTATGGAAATAATGGTGCAGTTCGTCTGTTTGACAATTATTAACAGACTTGGGGCTGTTAAAAAATCACTAATATTGTTTTTCCTAGCATGTGTCACAGATAATATAATCACTATACAATCCACAATCAAGCAGACCTGAACGTTAACAAAAAAAAAAAAAACTCTGAAAGACAGTCAACTTTTAGGACTAATGATGCTTGCTAAGCATCTTTAAGGCAGATGTTACCAATTCCTTGCAGACAGAATGAAAAATGAGTTTTGTTGCTCTGCTGTCAGTTTTTTTTTTTTTCAAGGATTGGAAGTCAGGCTCTCTGATGTATGTGGCTATGGAAACAGGAAAGAAAATTTTATTTGTTTTCAATTTAAGGCTATTCAAATGTGATGTGATTTCATGTGTTACTGAACTCAAAATACCTCTTCACTTCTAGCGCTTCAGACTAGTGAAGTCTGAATACATTAGGGGAATGATGACACTGTGCATGTAACATGTTCATTCTTCACAATTGACCGAGTAAGCCATGTTACACGAGTTATCAATAGGCCTAAATGAAGAGGTTTATTGTCAGGGGTTCATATCTTCAGGCTTTTACAGAGATGCACACTGGATAAACATAATAATGTAGAGATTAGTTCCATATGACGAGTCCATATGATCAGTTGGAATCTACATCTTCTGTTGTGTGATCAATGGAAGACATAGGTTGATGCATCTGGGAAATCATATTTTAGAGAAGCTCGAATTTGAAGAAGGACATTAGCCTTTAGAGAAAGACTAGATTGAAAGGAAAAGTGAAGCTCTTTGAATTTGGGGAATTTCCCTATTCCTATCAAGGAACACTGAGTTGAGTTTGAGAACACTTGTGTTATCTATCCCTTTGCATCCAGGGAGGCTCTTCAGAGCCACTGCAAAGTTAGATGGATGGAGGAAGGATGTATAAATCAAGCTGGCACACAGCTCCTACAGGACCATACAGTTGGTATTCAAGAAATGTTCTTATACCATTAGTGATCCCTGGGTTATTATTAGTATTATTATACTTTGTGATAATTCTTATAGTGCCTGACGTCTTTACCTAGGCATGCTACCTGTATGCACTCCTCCTTATGATCTAAAGTCCCTGTCCTGTTTGGGACAATTCTGACCGGTTTTTCTTTCAACGTCTTTTTCTTTCAAAATTATACAAGTAGTCAAACATTTGGAATGTGGAAAAGCTGCCATTCCATTCATTTCATGCAGTATATACAAAGGAACGGAAGAAATAGAAGAAAATAAGAGTGTTTGTTTTGGAAAACCGTTGATATTTAGTTTTATTTTGATAGTACTGTCTCTTTTATATGTAACTGACATTTGTCTACAATGTGTTATACACAGTGCCACATAACATCACTTCAATTACAGCCTGCAAAAGGCACATATAATGTTCTATAATGTCATATACATAATCATGGTGTTTTAGAGTGTCATAGCGTAGGCCAATGGGCAATTCCCAGGTAAATGATGGCTCCACCACACTAGTACATTAGTGCATGGATGTTTATTTACAGTGCCCCCCTAGAAATGATGACTATGACTATGTACACTATTTACAATGATTCCAGACTTAGACAAAAAAAAAAAAACACTGCTATGAGACAAAACAATACAGTACACTACAGTACAATACAATACCCTACAACTGGCATCAGGGCTTCTACTCAGCTCCTATTCACCCATGCTCTCTCCTCCTCAATGTTACAGGAGGGGCCCTTATCTACCCGTTGCCCCTCCCCCTGGACCAAACCACAGGTCTTAAATTCAGTTCCCACACAGACACTGTAGTGGCAGGCTAAAACAAAGGAGGTAAAGAGTGTACTATTTTACAGAATGTAATGTACATTGTGCGTTGTCTAAAACATCTTTGTTGGCCAGAAAGACATTTCATATTTTAAAATACACACTAATAATCGTGGTCCAGTCCATTCCAGCATGCATACACATGCACACCTTTCTACCCACCGTATAAATGTGGTAGCACTTGCAGTTATTCGCTTTTTGGACCTTAGCTCCTGCCGTATGCAGGAACCGGAAACTGCAAGCAAACAAACAAACCAATGACACCATAGCCAACATGGCATAGCAAACAGTGGTGGCGACTCCCCAGCTAAGTATAATAAAATAATATTTATTATGCTGTCTGAGCGTGGGTGTGATTTCCTAAATTCTAGCAGAGACGTTTGCTTGTGTGTATATGCACGTGTTTTTACCAGGGTTGTGTTGCAGTAGCCGCAAACCGCGCTCTGTGTGTGCACCCACAGAGGCCGGTGAGCTAGCGACTGCAATCACAGGAATGCAAAGAGAGTGGTGAGTATATGGGCAGATTATGGACAGCTAAAAGACGGGTATAACAGGGATGAGGGGCTTAGTATAGCATGGTCCGCAGCCACTGACCGAGCCCTCTTGGTCACATAGAGACATTGCAAGGGTAGTATGTCATATAAGACATTATAAAGAAGGATATCTATGAGGTGTTATACCCCTTTAGTAATTTCATAATGAGCACTTTGCTTTATAAGGCATCATGCAACTTGCTTGTAATGGTAGATGAATGAAGTTATAGATACTTATAAGCCATTATTAACATATATGTCATGCATTATAATGCATTATCCATAGCCTATAATGTGTTATACATGTGCTTAAAATGCATCATGAAAAGGGCATTCATAGGTAATCTTACAAATAACCCTACGAAGAAATGTCATTAAATGTGGATCCTGTTGATGAAAGATCCAACACAACAAGCTGGATTTTGTCAGAAAAGTTAGATTGTAGGGCTCTGATTTTTTACCTTAAAGCAGAATTAAAGTCTGTGAATGTAAAGTTTAAATCAGGTTAGATTGATTTTAATTTTTTTGATGTACTTTTCGATATACATTTTATCTTTTTGGGAGGATTAGAAGGATCTCTCCCTTCCTCAATAATATGCAGTTATAGAAATATCCACATGCAAACAGAAAGTAAGGTAGAAAGCAAACTTGAACAGTAAATTCCATACAGGTATTGGATGAAAGGACCCTGCTCTTTCAATCGTTGGAATTTAGATACCATTCATTTACAATGATGGATTTGATTTTGAATATGGAAAATAAAAGTTTATTAGTATGGGAGAGTTATAAATATACACAGTTAAAGATCCCAAAGTCAATTGAGTTGCTCACTCTAAAACACACCAAAAATACATAAATGGTTTCAATAATATGCCCTTTGAGGATTTTGACCAGGGAATTTATACAGATTATTCCACCAAAAACTAATCAAATCAGAACATTTTGCTCTTTAAAGATGAATTTGAAGCTCATCTATTATTGTCATTTGACCAACTAGCCATATCTAAACTTTACCTGCTTGGTATAACAATAAATCACCTGGACTCATGACTGCATACTCATTTGACTGAGGCAGAGAGCCATTCATGCGGGAACAATAATTCATCCAAAACACAATAATGCTCAAATTTATTTTTAATAAGGTTTGATTTAATTTTTAATAAGCTGCTGTGGGTTTTAGTTATGTGTTTTGCTATAGCTTGTATTTATGAGACTTAGACTCCTGGGAATGTCCAGC
Organism: Megalops atlanticus; assembly: GCA_019176425.1. NCBI lineage: Eukaryota > Metazoa > Chordata > Actinopteri > Elopiformes > Megalopidae > Megalops > Megalops atlanticus. Next base: position 30,237,945 of record CM032875.1, on the reverse strand, counting down.
ATATTCTGCTTTACGTCCACAAAGTATGAAGGGCATGTAATTTCCATTCAACTGTTAATTTCCCTATAGATGCCTGTTTTTTATTTACTTATAGTGAGGCAAATAAACAACAGTTTATTGACGTACAGACCCGAAGAGACATTTGGCAATGACCCACCGTATGCATTTGCAACGCAGAAAGTCAACATACTGACAAGGGATGAAATCCTGAAGTAACATAAAATATGTGAAGATGCTGCTAAGTAAGTCAAGGACAAGAGGAATACCTTTTCTTTACCAAAGAGCTTTGAGTGCTTGACAAACTTTAACTGTAAAATAAATTGTTCCTTAGATGCATATCATACACACTAGTTTATGTATTATATATATATTTAAAAAAAAACTGAAAACACTCAAGAAGGCCTGTTAGCAAAAATGATCAGAACACACATAAAAACTGTATCAGTAGATTTACAATGGATTAGTTTTCCTTTAATAAAACTGCATATTTAACTTAGGTATAGTATGTAACCCAGTGTAACAAAGTCTAATGGCAACAGGGATGGGGTAAGACACAAAACTAGCATAGAGGGATCAAGAAGGACATTGCTGATGATATGCAGTAGCATTTAATGGAGAATTCTGGGTGAGGAATATTAATTTGGCTTGTTATGTTTATCCATTCAACAGTGACATGTCTTATTCATGGTGTGAGAGTAAAAGCATACTATCAAGGCAAGTAAGAGTTTCAAGGGGTGTGAGAGTGTCTGCTTAAGTCAACCTGTCAGATGCTAGGTGGACTACTGTATATAAGGTAGTCATAGATGGTTATGAGGCACCGTGTGGTACATAAGTCAAACTTTACCTTGCACACAAGTATATGAAATACTTGCATGCACATATATGAAACACTCACATACACTCATATGGAAGGCTTGCATATTCAAATGAAAAACTTGTATACAAATATGAAACTCCTGCAGACCCAGCTGTACTATTGACTTGCACACATGCACATGAAACACTCATACATGTGAGAAATTCTCACCTGCACAAATATGAAATATGTTTCACATGCATGTGTGCAAGCGTTTCATATAAATGTGTGTGCAAGCTTTACATATGAGCATGAGACATTTCATATGTATCCACAAGGGACACATTTTGCAAGGGATGTGACCCTTGATCAAATGGATAAAATGAAATCTTCTTGCTGCATGGACCAGTAAGATTGTAGGGGTGGTGTCAGGGCAGGGTAGACTTTAACCTCATTTTAACATTTCAGGTGAGGTTAAGTTCAATATCAAAAGCCATGAACAGAAATCCATCATCTGCCTTTATGCCCACTGTACATACAACTGTAAATGCTGAATTAGGCAGTTTATTCCAAAGTGGACAAAGCAATGTCAATATTTTTGACATAAATGTCTTTGTTGCTTTTGAAAAGACAGCATTTTCAAATGGATATAAGTCATAGACTGTTGTTCAAAAAGTCTCAAATTTTTGCAATCTTGTATAACCCTACCGGATGTCTGTTCTATACTAAAATTTTGTACAAGGGTCACTTCATTTGTCTGCCATATTGGACTTTGTCACATATTCATTGTGTCCAAAACTTGGCAAAACACTTGGCACAAAATGTGGTAGGTATAATGCTTGTATGTCCTTATATTTTTGAAGGAAAAATTTGGTGGCCATCTTGAAATAGCTGTCAACCTCTCATGAATTGTTACATCAGATTTCATACATGTGATCTTTGTATGGCTGAACTGAGAATGAAAAGTCACAGCCTCAAAAGATGTGATTATTTTAAGCAGAGTGGAAAGTTTTTATTTTTCAGTTTGTGAATTTCACAAGAATGCATTCAATATAAATTGATCAACAACAGCAAAAGTATCAGCAGAGGCACTGCACTATTACATGCAGCTTCTTCGGTACATGCTCGGTATGCTGTATTGGCTTTTCTTATACAGGCACTTCAGCCCCTAAAAACTTGATATTCCCCTGGTCCCCCTACTAATCTTACAGTTGGTCTAGGCATGGGACTGCTGAAACTCCCCTCTAATGGAATAAGTTGGTAATTAAATCTCCACATGCTCCTGCTTTAATGCAAGATGTCTTCTGAGCCCAAACTTCAAGGCGTTCCAGTGAAGTGCCAGTCTGAGTTATTTAGAAGTATGCACTAATGGGCACTCTGTAACTCCAGAAGTAAAAGGGAAATACATGATATTTCCAGACACAGGAAAACAACACTAAAGACATTGCACTGAATACTTTGTTGAATATGGTCTAATCTGCTTTCTTTATTATATTCCATTACTTGTGTTCAATTGTCACTGTGACAAAATGGTCTAAATTGTGGCTCCTACCCAGGGTCAGGTTGGTCATCTATGCTCTATGCTACTGTAGTGCAGAGGTATGTTAGAAAACAATTGGAATCAACACAGATGTATTTTTTTGCTTTTTTAATAGTTTTTGCTGTTTATTTATGTCCTTAATTAAGTCTACCTTCATGACTGCAACAACACTTCTGTTCTTTGATTTGGTTTATCTTCTACAGCTTAGTCTCAGTTTACGTTTTTTGGGTTTGTCCCAATGGCAATGAATCTTTGGATCATTTTAGTCACTAGAAATGCCTGTGTTCATTCACAAGTCTATTAATAATTAGTCCAAGTTGTAACAGTCTTTCAAGTTTTTGTTTCTGCCTCCTGAAGGAGACTAATATAAAATAAAATATATTATAAAATATAACAGATTTACCTTTGGAGTACAATTCTTGATCCGCATTTTGTGAGTGATATATATATATATATATATATATAACATCTCATGCCTAGAGTGGACATAATAATACTCCCAGCACTCAACAACACCAAGTATGTCCTTAACGTTCATGAGTGTAATCCGCATGTTATACTGTGAAATGCATGTCAAACTCTGTTTCAAATAAGTTTAATGCTGACTAATGCATAATTATGAATTGCAAGTACATACTCTATGATTTTATATATAGCTTGATACCTAGCTTTAAGCAATGCCATTGTAAGGCATAAAACTTACAGCTGGTTATCATCCATATCCTATTGTTACATATATTTAATAAGCTATTTATTACTCTGTAATAACATTGTACATATCATGTATTTTATACATATCTTACACGATACATACAATACTCTACCTTAAAGAGGCTTCAATCCTGACACGTTAGTAAAGAGAACAGGATCACAAACTCTCATAGCTGCTACAGTTTAAGAAGTCCCATCTTGATTCCATGCAAGTCCAGTTGTCAGCAGCATGCAAACCTAATGTTGCTGCCAACCCATCATTGGACTGTCTTTTTTCTACTGTTATAATTTTCTGTTTTAGTTTGAATTGAATCTCCATCAGTGATCTGCAATCTTATTTAGATATTTAATTTATTTTAATTATTTATTTTCTTTGTGTAACCTGAACACAAAGTTAATGTGATAAACAAGCCTGTATGCACACAAGTGTGTGTAACAATCACCTCCATTAAAGCAAAAGAAACTGCTGGTTTAATGGTAAGAAGTCATGATTAAGTAGAAGTAGAAAACAGAAAATGCCCTCAAAACATTCATGAATCAATAGTTCCTTTTGAGCAAATATGACGTGTAACAGTTAAAGACATAATAGTTCAGGCTTTACTTCAGTAGTGTAAAACAAACGGAAATAAGTCACTTTGAAGTGTAGTCATGTATTTAGTCAAGTTATACCCCCACACAAAATCTCCTTTATTATTCTCTTTGATAGAGTGCATTGTCTAAAAATAAGAAATTGCTTTTAATCTCTGTGGCAGCTGTTACTTTTATCAGACTCCTGTAAAGGCAAGATTAAAACTAGAGTGTGGACCAACTTTTTGAATAGATAGATTTTTGAATAAATCCATTTACTGACTGCAGTTGTAGTTAATGTAGCTATAGTAAAAGAGTAGATGGTCATTTATAAAACCTTCCTTTTCAAATAATGGTTTTGACTAAGGACAAGAGATTTTAGGCAAATGTTCCAATGCACCCCACATCTGCCCTCAGCATAGATAAATGATTAAATTCACCTATAGTGACCATTCTTCAAGTACTGTAAATAGTCATAAACCAAAAATACAGGCATTACAAGCACCCCACAAGTATTTCAAGGTCATGAGTTAGTGCAGCTGATCTGAAAATGTAAAGTGAAAACAATAAGTATTTTATAGTGATGATTGTCTTGCTGCAGTTTAACTTTGAACCAGTTTTGCATTCACACAGCTGAAATTCAACATTGGATATGGCAACCATTTTGTCATATTTTTACACACTTACACACTAACAAGCAACAGATTGCAGTCACCATTGCAAAAATCAGTGCAAAAAGCCAAACAATATTTGGAACAGTTCGCATTTAAAATTTCAAATGATCTGTAGCCTGAACAGTACCACCCCCTTTCCTTAACTGACTAATCATAGGGGCTGAAATTCATTAGCAAGTACGTTCAGGTACTTGATTCAGGAAATTGCCTCTGCATTAAACTCGGTCTATTAAACTTTTGTGACCATGTCAGCATTATACTTGAATATAAATATAGTATATACAAAACAATGTGATATAATATTTAAGTATTAAAAAATAAAACATGATATACAACCAACCAAAACACTGTATCGTACACACATATTATACTCAAAATTATATTATAATCAAAACTCTGGTCTAATCTATGGAGCAGTAACAAGAACAACACCTTCATACCTACAATGTATCATCAAATCCTACACTTCTCTACCTCACATCACCTAGTTGTTCCTTTGTGGAAAGATCCGTCATCTTGCTCTTGCTGTTGTTCTTGCTCTTGCTGTTGTTCCTTCTCTACTCCTCTATGTTGTTCCTTCTCTTGCTGTTGTTCCTTCTCTACCCCCCCCATAACATGTGGTAAAAGCTTGTGATAAAACTTGCTTTCATATGTAAGTAAGGTATAAGCATTAGAAGCAAAGCCTGGTTACAGTATAAGCTTTCGCTGCGTAAAAAGCTTTGTGGCAACAGAAACCTGTGGCGGTTCAAGCTTGGTCGTTGAAAATAGGGATTGTAGTATATGTTTATGCTCCTTATGACAGCACCTGGAAATGCTTCCCACAAGGGTGATCTGATGATTCACATTCCTTTTTGTAAGTATGCTCCAAATAAGAATTTTTGCTAAATGAATGTGTATTTGTAAAATGTACCATCTATATCGGTGCTATTATGTCTTTATCAACAATTATCACTTAGAGGAAACAAAGAAAACAACTTCAACAAATTCAGTCTTTTTGTTGCTACTGTTTAAAGAGAGTGAATCAATTTTGCATTTTGTTGTAAAGTCACCCCATTAGTTATGTTCAACTTTCTCAATTACCCCAAATTTGAGGTAATCAGTGTGGTCTCTCTCTATGAAAGTGGAAACTAGTGGGGAAGCAGTGTCTATCCACATAGGCAGGGGAGTTATTTGCTTCAGATGCAAACACATTTTTGGTTGGTGTGCTCTGACACTGGAAACCATCTGTAGGATTCAGACCAAGTGACAGAAAAACAGCTCTTAATCAGTAGCAAATCAGCTGAGAAGCTGACAGTGAGCTAAGTGAGAATGCACCACAGACTTGCAGCATCCAAAAGCTTATAAGATGGCATGAGACAGGAGTTCTGAATCTCTGCTTAGTCTGATACGGACAACACTCCAATACTAGGTCCTTTGGTGCTGGAAGGATTGCTCCAATCTGTTTATTCACTCCACATTGCATTTCAAGACTACAGAGCAAGGATATCAGTAGTATTACTATTTATTCATTTCATGTTCCTACAAATAACAAGATGCAACATTTCAACAAATGGCATTTCAAGAACACCATTAAGCGTTAAGAACCCTAAACTTATGACTTGCTTCTCTGTAACAGGACAGCAGAAAAAGGGCTCTCGGCAAAAGTACTTGATGCAACTGCGTCAAAGGGAGTTTAATTTAGTAATGTGACTGGATATAAAATTTCAGCCCCAGGTGAAATAAGAAAAAAGCAAAGCATTTATCATCTGAAGGGATAATTATTTGAAAGTATTTTTGTGTGATCCAGCTAAATCACAGATGCTTTCTTACTTCCATCAGTAGAGGGAGATTAACTACATTCAAAAAATGAATTTTGTAGAGCTCATTTACATAAAAATTGGTAAAATTACCGTTTGTCCCTCCCCTTAAATAGATGCAATTATATACAACTACATAGCTCTACAGCATGAGAGCATATACTTTTCGTGTATGTATGCATGTATGAATTTTGTAACACTTGTATTACAACTGTCCCTGAAGCACTCTGTCAGTTGCCTCCTAAGTCTGAAATATTCCAATGAACTGAATTAGCCACCACCAGAAATGCTATATATTCTTGTTACCTTACAGGTCACTGGTTGCGGCATATCACTTACATACATGCACACGCATACAGACACACACATTTGTTTTGAAAAAGGTATGCATTGTACCATTTTTCATTTTCAGGCTGTTTACAGAATCTATATTAAATTATTTGAAACATTTTGTACATCATTTCAATGTTGTACCTTTAATTTTATATAATTCATGAAAAAATGATCAAAATTTAAAATGGGACAACTGAAATTAATGATGTTGAAATGCAATACCAAGAGGGAACAATCAGGTTATGACTTCAGCTCTGTCTGACAGCAACATTAACTTCTCAGTCAAAAGTCCCCTCTTACAATGAGGATGCTCCTACTTTAAAGAAGACAACACACAACAAATGAGTTATACATCAAAACCACTACAAAAGGGCACTTTTCCAAAAGTACAAGCAAGAAAAACTGGAAGCTACCTGGAAACCATACATTGTTTTGATGAGTTATTGTGCAGCTCTGTAGTATTTCAAACAATGTCAAGAGTTCTAAACTGGGAAAATACTATCAACACTTGCATCATTCCTCTGTTCTCAGTATGTTTTTGAATAAGCACCCAGATGAGGTCCCAACAATGACCATCTATATAAACTGAACTACCTTTTTAGTAAGTTCCAACCTGCTTCTGTGGGAAATCTTAACATCACCCAGGAGGTGTCAAACTCCCCATTTATGGGACTGACTGAATATTATTCATTATTCAGGTACACATTTTATTTAACATTTTCTACATCTCATTCTGAATCGACTCTGTTTCATTAGAGGAATAATACTGTGTCGGTTGCTTTGCATGGGCAGATCTGAATCTTAAACTGTGGCATTTTCAACTCAACTAAGCTTGTAACAGTATCAAGCTAGCTAGCTAGGTAGCGAGTGTGTCTAGCTTGCTGTTTCTTATAGGGAGAGAGCTGGGAACTAGCTGATTAAGTGTGTTGGCCCACACTGTGGTGAGATACATTCATTTCTTTTAGCTAGATAGCCTTATTTTATTTGTATATTGCTACCTACCTTACATTCAGCTTGGTTCAGGCATTGCTAATATTTGGGAAACACATGCGCATATTTATTAGGTTACTCACAGGCAAATAACATCTCGGACAGGGAAAACACTATCGTACACCTATGTGATTGTTTTGTTTTTTCAGCTCATGTAGGTTAACAGCTAACAAGTAACCTTAATATATAGCACCCCTTGTGATTGTTGTAGGGAGACACTTCCTGACAATTACGAGACATGGGTGTATGTTCATGTGTCTTGCTTTTCGGTCCAACTATATGTATAATCTAACACTGATAACACAAATCACGTATAGCGCTATGACTGCAGTGAGGTTGGCATGCCTCTATGCATAATAAATTTGATAGTTAACCACATCAATGGAACATAAATATTTTGTTAGTGCAAAAAGTAAACACATCAGTCTTAGATGTACATGCTGTAATATAATGCTTATAATTTGAACAACATTAAATGCTTATTTTCATTAGAATTCTTAGGACAGAGGTAAACAATTCATTATTCACATGTGAACAATTTAATGTTACAGATTTCAATGACTGAAACTTTTTTGAAAAACTGAAATATATCCAATAAGCAACAAAAAAATCAAGACACATGGCAAAGCATGGAAACACAGTCAGCCCATTATTTCCAAAGTCAGCTGACTCCTGTAGCCCAGCAGCCAGATTCACATGCCAAGATACAAGTGGAAACATCTGTGCTTCATTTGCCATCCGTGCTCCTTGCACAAATTGACTCAGTAGGATTTTGATGGAACTGATTTAAATCCAGCTAGTATCAGTTAAATTATCTGCACTATATATCACTGCATGGATTCTGCATTTCTGCTGAAACAATCTACTACTCCAATTACTGTGATTGTTTCACCATGTGAAAAGCCCCAGATCAGCACCTGACAACATTTTGTGTGTGCTAAGCTCTATAACATTTGAGTCTGAAAGCCAAGGTAACCATATCTGGAATTTTAAAAAGTTCTCCACTAGTCAGTGTAAAAATACACACACACACACACACACACACATATATATGTATGTTAGGGGTGGGACAACACTCACGATACACCACAATACAAAAATATGTCGAAATATCTTGTGACAAGTCACAATATTTTCGTCTGGCTCCATTATGCAAAAAAACCTTCATGATTTAAGTAGTGAAATGATATCCAATAAAATAATAATAATTACACCACCACCACACCAGGGGGTGACCATTAATACTTTCAAAGTCATACATCATTTGCACGCAGTCAGAGATGAATGCATCCATAGTTAGCCAATTCTCACTCAATCAAGGATGGAGCCAGACATATGTGATGCACCTGCACCACTTAAATCATTCGTGCGGCAATACTTCGGATTTCCGGTGCGACACGATGATAAGGTAGTGGAGAAAGATAAAACTATTTGTAAGTTCTGCAAACTTGTTTTGCCTTACACATCTTCTAAGACAAGGGGTATGGCTGAGCACATCACACAACATCACAGGAATGCTGTAAAGGAGAAGCCATTACCTGGGAAAAAGGTCAAGTTACTCTCCACAAAGCATTTGCAACATCTCTTCCCCTCTCTAGTCAGAGAGAAAATGAGATAACGGAATGCATCGGCCTATATATTGCCCAAGATCTCCAGCCATTCTCTGTGGTTGAAAACTGAGGATTCCAAAGACTCCTGAACACACTAGAACCCAGGTATAAGATTCCCTCTCGTGCACACTTTAAGTCGGACTATTGTACCAAACATGTACAAAGACATTAAAGAGTGAGTTAAGATGAGTTTGAAAAGGGCAGAGAGTGTAGCCCTGACAACGGATGGTCGGATGTCTTGCGCCACACAGAGCTACATTACCATTATGGCTACCCATTTAGTTTGATTACATTTGATAAAAAGAGTATCCAGGCTGTATCGTCTTGTGAACCCTGTATCGAGGATTGTATTGTCTCGTAGCCTGAGTGTATTGTCCTACCCCTAATATATATATATAAATTTGTGTGTGTGTGTGTGTGTTTTTTTTTACATTGTCTTTTATGTTGACCAGTGTTTTATATTGACTAATATATATAATACATAATACATGGCAAATATATTTATACATATCGCCATGACCAAGAATAAGAATGGACATTATTATGAATAGAACTGTGAATAGCACATCTGTTTCTCCTTGGTGTCAGGATCAGATGGATGAATTGAAAGGGGAACACTACAGCTAGTGCTTCAGGTTGGGAGCCCTGTACTGCCTTCAACTGGTCCCCAATGACTCAGAAAGAGATGACAACTGGGTTGAGTCTACCAAGAGAAATGACAAGACACAAAAACAAAAAAAGTGAGGTCATGCTAACTATGAACAAATTGGCAAACGATCAAGACCTAGGTAAATGACAGACATGTTAACCTATCATTCAATTATAACAAGAAGCATGGGCATTGCTTCTTCACTGAATGCTCTGGCTATAGCCATTTCAATTACTGATGTCAAAATGAAGTCCAGTTACTCAAAGTGAACAAATCTGGACTATACCTCACTTAAACTGCACAAACTTGCACTCTTCCAGTGCAGTGCAATCCATTGTATCTTAAATTATTTCATAATTAAATAAGTTACTAGGCCTTGTGTGTTTTTGTTTTACCTCATCTGAAAACCTTGTGGGTTTTAAAATTTTATAATGAATTCTGCTTACAGAAAAATAACATACAGGTGGCCTTCACCAGTCATGGGGGATATGGTCTTGAGATCTCTGTGAATGAAGAAACCTACAAATGCAGTCCTTTGGCGATGAGTGATGAACTGGTTATTTGTTCCTTTCCACAAAACTCATCCAACATAATGCAACAGTTCAGTGAACAAATGATTAATAATATTACATAATATTACATAATATTATTACATACATAATAACAGGGCTAGGTTATACGACGGAGTATTAGGGCCACATTGACGAAAAAAAAATTCTGAGATTTGTGTGTGAAAGTTTCACATGTCAATGTGTATGTGTTTCATATGTGTATGTGTAACAAAAGTCTGAAATATTTCCTAAACGGCCCCTCATACAATGGCAGCCTGAGTTTGCTTCCAGCAACTGCTTTTTGTCTCAGGCATGCCGTGCCACACATCACTCAACACTCCGTGCGGTTTTCTTCTGATATTCCCCCTCTAAAATAACACGTAACCTAAAATTACGACTTTATTCTCGTAACTTTATGACTTTATTCTCGTAATATTACGACATTATTTCTCATAAAATTATGACTTTATTCTCATAATATTATGACTTTATTCTCAAAATATCACAATTTTTTTTTCCTCAATGTGGCCCTAATACTCAGTTGTAAGGTTAAGCGTTCTCTACTCTACCAAAAATTCAATTCTAGTAGCAGAGAACAATTTTTATAAACAGTTTTTACAGCATAATGTTATGTAATTAAAATTAAAGTGATAAAAAAGGAAAGTATATTTAACAGAGCATAACTGCTGTGCAGGAGTTGAGTCTACATCAGTCTCACATATGCAGCAGATGTGCAAGAATTGCAAAAGGTGAAAATATTGAGGTGAATAAAGCAAGCAACTGTAGCCTAGCCAGGGCAATTAAAATCCTGAAACAGACAAATATCATATAGCAATCACATGTCACTGTCCACCAGACACTGCATAGCTAGGTGAAACCCAGCATTCATACAAATATAAATGGATTGCACCATGACAGTAATTCACAACATATGAATTACTGGTAAAATTTTACACCTAAAGTTACACAATTTCACAATGGTGTATGTAAAATGGGTAAAACCCACTCTGCCATTTACGTAATAGTTTGTAGGCTGATTATTGTGTCCTCTGCTTTGCCTCAAAGAAAATAATCAAGAACAGGACAACTTACCTTGAAGAAGCACAAGTAGTAAACTAATTAGCAACTAACATACAGTACAGTATATGTCTGAATCAAAAAGTAAGTAATTACTTACTTACTTAGCCACTTTTTATTTCCTTTAAACTGTTGATAATGTTAACACAAGAACAAGCCACTTAACATATAGGGCTGATTATATGGATTGATTATATGGCTTGAAGGAAATGTTCTTTATGCAAGCTTGCGGGTAAAGATTCCACTACTTTGACCACACAATACATGCGTGTGATACTGTGTACAGGCCTGCTTTTGTTTGAAAACAAAATTCATTTTATAATAAATGTAGATGTAAGTAATGATGACATATCTGAGGTCAGGGTGACTGCAGACCTTTTTCTACATGCATAAAAATGAGTGACACAAACTAGTTGCACTTCAGTGTCATCTAATTCTTTCCTCTACACATAGATTTATGTGGCATTCTCTGTTTATACAGTATGGACATTCATCCTTCATTTAAACCACATATGGGAATTTTAAGTGTCCTCATATGTATTTGGATATGCTTTTAAGTGTGTGTCACTTTGTTTTAAAAAAGCATTTTATCCTAATAAAATTTTATTCTTTTTTCATTTACTCAGCAAGCAAGGTAGAATGGCTACCAGACACTTAATGGATGGATGGATGCTTTGTGGCTACTTGACAGTGAGAGTACATTTCATATTGCTATGACTTCTGTAATGCACATCCCATAATGGAGGCACTATCACTGAATAGCAGACTCACAGCCAGCATGCTTTAACAGCATATGAGTTATTGCTGTGGTCAATAGACCTCTTTTCCTTAGTATCCTTTTGGTGTAGGTGATCAATCTTATAGTCTTATGGGAACTGGGTCACCCTTATTCTACTCAGCCCCATTATTTTTCTTCTGCACCATTTGGAAATCTGTTGGACTGTTCCATTTTTGCTACCCTGAGTTCTTTGTGACTGGATCTTCATACAAGTCATTAAAAAGTGCATTGTTGTTCAGTGGAAAAAAAAAACTGTTCTTTTCATGAATGAGGTACTTAACGTATGTCACTGGGAAACTGTGGAAATACAGCACTTCCTCCCCATAAATAAATATACTGGACATTTATTTTCAAACATATTTTGAAGTCAATGTCACCTTCAGTCACACATTCACAGGCTTCAGCTAAACCATGAATGTTGGAAATCAGGAAAAAGGAAAACCAGCACCCTAACATTCCTGTAACAATTCTGCTGTAGCATTCATACAACACTTGGTGTATTGTATTTTTCCCTCTGAAAGAGGGAAGAATGCAATATGAAAAGACTTACACGTACACATCATTTTACATGAGAAAACAAGCAAGATAAACAAGTGAAAGCCCCCTAATTACTTTATAACTTCATAATGCAAATGTGAATTTCCTCTTAAGTCCCAGCTGCTACTGAATGCAAACATTCAACTGACTTAACAGAATTTATTGACCATATCAGGTTGAAACAAATCTTCATGCATAGAGAGCTATGGTATATGCGCAAGGAAGGGCAAGCTGAGAGGCCCACATCTTGAAATACATTTGATAGATTTTTAGCATTATCCTCAAGTAACATAGGCATTCAATTTTGGGATTTTCTGTTCTTGCAGCATTTTACTGAATGCCAATGAGATCACGCCAGCTGTGTGTGAGCCATGGAATTGCCTGGAGTGCAGTACACCATTTTTAAGAGTAGACCTCTAACCCACCCACTGTCAAACTTGACATTGACAGTGGGCAAACATCTGAACCTCAGATATCAGTAGCGAAACTGAGGGCAGTAAGGTCTTGTAACAGTTGGTGTATGTGTGCCGAGACCTCCTTTTACAGTTGAGGCAGAGCTGTTTCAGAAAGATACTGCCAGCCTGGCAATGCATTGCATGACTCTAGGCAGTCCATAAGGCAGTGGAACCCTACTTCTTCTACAACTGATAGAGGTTGGTTATCAAGAGCAATAGATTCTTTTATTTTGTCTGTAATTTTCTTTGCCTTTGAACTATCCTGAGACAGTTGTGCTTGCCAGTATAGAGACTGTAGCAATGCTGCTGTCTAGCCAGGTTAGCTTTGCTATGCTTAGCCTTCACATCAATTTCATGTCTTATGCTCTGGATGGCAACTCTATAGATGCTTGATCAAATTGCTTCTGTTAAAATCTTTTGACTTTGTACCTCCCCTTGAAATTTTCCCATCATGCAGACTGCAATTAGCAGTTTGGGTGTCTTCATTTTCAAGGTTAAAAATTGTCCAAACAGCAGAAATTATTTCAGATTGATGCGTGCTGGCCATGTAATGTAGGCTAGTTTTTGGCATTAAGTTAATATTTCATTTTTAGGAATTTGTACTCTTATTCACAAAAATCAAATGATGAAGCAACTACCAAGTACTAGTAGTTACAGGGGCGGCATCAAGAACTTGAGAACAGTGAGAGTATAGCAGACACCTTTGATCAGAGCAGGTCCATCTCAGACCAGTCCATCTGCTGTGTTGACCTGCAGAAGCATGTTATTGTCAGTGCTCCCACCCCTTAGCTGTTGTGTTTTGTGTCCATGTGCTTTTGTTTTTTTCTTGTGTTCTAGCCCTGCCCCGCTCCCCGCCCGGTCTCCGCCCGCCTGATTGCCTCATCACCATCACCTGCCTGCGCACCTGTTTCCCATTCCGCTGTCAGCCCTGCCCTATATCTTCCCTGCGTATCCCTGTCCTGTTGCTAGTTCGTCACAGTTGCTTTGCCTGTTTTGTCCCTGCCGTTTGTTACCTGTGTTTTTTGCTGTTTTCCCGTTTTCGACCTGCCTGTTTTTTCCGACCTGTTTTTTGCCTGCCGCTTTGCCCTGTTTGCCTGTTTATCTGCCTGCCTGGTGTTTGACCCTGCCTGCTCCGTTTACCCGTTTCTGGATTTGCCCCTCGGACTGCCTTTCTGGTTTTTGACCCTGCCTGCTCCGTTTACCTGTTTCTGGATTTTCCCCTCGGACTGCCTTTCTGGTTTTTGACCCTGCCTGCTCCGTTTACCCGTTTCTGGATTTTCCCCTCGGACTGCCTTTCTGGTTTTTGACCCTGCCTGGTTTTGTTATTACGATCTTGCTTGTGGACTTTAATAAATCTGCCTGAATACGACGTTTTAGAGGTCTGCGACTGAGTCCTTGCCCGAGCCCCTGACAGTTATCCTCCCTTGCATGCCAGGTGTGAAGACTTGTCTTTACAAAGTGAATCATAGCCTTCCATGAGAGTTTTGCAACAGATGAAAAAATTCACCATTACAGACAAACAGCATCACAATCATTTAGTTTGAGGGAATTGCTGGGAGGAAGGCAAATCAGGTACCATCAGCCTAAGATATTGCACCAGAGAGGGAGTCAGACACACAGCATGTGATCTACTGGGTTGACAACTGCACAGGGCACAGCCATTGTGAGTGTCATAAATGGTGAATCCACAGCTCTTGAGGATATAAATATAGGTTCTGTGAGCCAGGCTCACACCTTTATGAGCACAGATAGTTTTCATCCATAAGGAAGTGGCCTGGAGGTGAAGTTTTTGATTGCGAGGATTTCGGTAGTGCCATTGCCTCATCTAACTCAGGAAGAATGGTGGTAGTAGAGATGCTGACAGTAGACATCCTTAGCTGGAGAGTTGGTCACTACTGGGCAAAGCAGAGGAAAGCTTCTTTTCTGAATCTTGTTTCTGCCATCTTTTGCCCAAGATTATGGAGACCCAACACAGGCGGGGATGCAGAGACCTCGTTTACAAATGGTCTCATGATAATGAGGCATTCACACAGGTGGATTTTCTGACAACAAAGGCTAATCTCAGATATCCCGAAAAAGTGCAAACTCAAAACAGGGATGCAAATTATCAGAGGAAGGATGGCATCCTTGCAAAGCCATGTCCAATAATGCCCCCCTACCACTGGTAATTTGGGAGAATCTGTTCGTGGCCAACACTGGTGAGGAGTAGGATAATGAGGATTAATGAATGAAATGAGAATGAATAAAATGCAAGCATGCCAAAAAATATGCCACTGGGGCTATTAATGATATTGATGACAAAGCCCTATCAATCCATTTTGTGGCCCCATCCAGCCTGGAACCTCTGTATCCCCCTTGCTGTCGGTGTCCCTGTCTATGAAACTGTTTATTGTTGTTTTGAATTGTCAGAGTTTTTGAATATGTCTTGAGTTGAACTATATATCTGTTTCAAGCATCTCATTAGTTACATTAGTTTTTGTTTGTTTGTTTATTGCAAAATGAATCACATTTTTATATATTTTGACTGCAAAAGGTTATTTTGGTAAATTTGATACTTGCACAATTTTATAGGAATTCCAAAAACATTGTCTTGCCAAAATCTGTGTGATTGCATATGTGGTATGATTGGTCTGGAGCAGTCATGAAATTAGTTTGTAGATAGGAACAAATTAAATTTATGAAAATTACAAAATTTATCATCAAAATTATCATCATATGCACAAACAAGGTTTTTGTGCATGTGAATCTGGCCTAATGTGAATAAATTCCAGCAAATCAGCATGGATGGTTTTCATTCTTAGTCAAATTAGTCAACAACACAAATAATCATTTGAAATTGTTTTGTTAATAATCACAACAATACAATGTTTTTCAAAACTTTATAATTTTATTTTTTCATGAAAGTTAACATTGTCTCTCCTCAAGGACAATAATTTAGAAATCCCCCATATGCCAACATGAATTTGCAGCTTGCAGATATTGTGCAGAATTGTACAAGCTTCTATTATGCAGCTTGGCTATGTCTATTTTATTTGTACAGAATGTGAAATCTCCTTTTCCAAATTGCCAAATGCCAGCTTCCTGTCTCCACAAAACTGTAAACTTATGAACCCTATAGATGAGAAATGTTGTTCATGCTTAATGGAGGTATCCATTATCGCTGAGTAGGTGACATTTGTCTTTAAAAACAGACTTTCCCTGTTGCCAAGAAACAATTTTTAAATGACTTTCACTGAAGAAGTAAGTAGTACAGTTACTCTCACAGAACAAATAAAAAAATGTCCTTATCTGATTGATATATTTTTAGCAGATGCATGTTGTCAAATGTATGCATGATGTATTTGCTCTCCCAGAAAATGCATGCATGCTGCCTGATGTAGCCACCTGTCAGCAATGTAATGGGTTTGGACAGCTTACAACTCCTAAATACTTGCAAAGGTTGTAATACTTTTGGGTATAAAGAAACTTGATAAATCACTTGGGAGTAAGAATAGTATGAAACTAATGTCACTCCCAGCTTAGGACCTTTCTTACTCTGAGATGCGTAACGAATACAGGCCCAGAATTTCATGCCCAGCTCTTATAGATAAGTTTGTTGCCTCTCTAAAATTCTCAGCACACCAATATTATTACAATTCTATATTAATACTTTCGCTCAGTAATACATTTTATGTACATTAAGAAAAACGCAACAGGAGTTCCCAAGTAGCTCAGTGGTTAAGGCACTCACGGTGAGCTCTACAGCACCGGTTCAGAGTCAGCCATGTCATCAGCCAACCATGAACAGGAGCATATAGCAGCAGCACAAATTGTCTTTGTTCTTTGTATGTCGGCAGGGATGCTTGTCACTCATCAAGTGACTGCTGCTCCCTTAGAATATGTAAGTAAAGCCACACCCATCCTCCAATCGGCACTAAGCTCACTTCAGTGTGCTGGACAACTTCTAGTGTGAAAAATAGTTGTGGTTTGCATGCAAATGTATCGGAGGATTGCATCTGCTACACCCCAGCACTGTGCAGTGGTTGTCGTGGTGAGACAAGCCTCATATATCCAGTTGATGAAACACAGCAGGCCCACAAAAGATATATCGGTGGCTTGCTACCCATTTCGAAAGTGGCCTGTACCCACATCATTTGCAGCTCTTGCCACTTGCAATAGTACTTGGAAAAACGGAACAATGGCAAGGCTTAATGGGCTAGACTTTGAATAAACTACAAAGACACAGCTCTCAGACTTCACGACCAGCATCTGGAACTGCACCTGTGTATGGTATTTCTGACGCTGTTTTCAGATGGAGAAAAGAGTCCAGGCAAAATGCATTGCCTGCCTGCTGGGCTGTCACATCCTTATGCTTAAAGGACATTTTATGTTAAGTGTGCCTTTACCACAGCAGGAACACCATCTGCGAAGGTTCCCATAAAGGGGTACTTGAGATTGGTGATGAAACCAGACTAGTGAATGGAAATGTCACACCATGCTTAGAGGTCTGATGCACAGTGCATAATGTGGATCATTTGTCCTCCTGCTGAATGCCTGAACAAATTCTCTTTTTACAAATCAAAGGCACCACAATGTCCTACAATTTTTTCATGACGTTGCTGGACGAGCTCATGTAAGGATCCACACGTGATTTGCTTTGAGACCTGCAATCCTCTTCATTGTTTGGCTTCACTGCCTATTTTACTGCTAGATCTTTTCTCTGATATCTGTCTTGTTCAATGTGCAAAGTTTGTTTTCAATTTCTGAAACTAGACTGTATAGGATCCTCAACATTTCAGAGGGATATTTTCTTGAGATACCTGCAAATGGGCAAATCTGCAAATACTGCACTGTTCCACCAGACTTATTCACAAAGGGGCTTTGTGCCCAATGGATTTGGGACTCTGTTGCCCAGTAGATTGCCCTGGAATACTACAAAAAGAGTTTGTTTGCTTGTTTCCTCTGAGTTGCTCTCATACTGCAATTCAGAATTTAAACTGTCATATGGTGATCATGTTGAAATTGCATGGATTGGTTGCATATGTGTTTGAGACTTTTCTTAGTTACCCCTGAGCTGAACCAAGGTTTCTATTCCCTCCAATGCTCTCTGTATTGTTTATCACCATTCATTCCTGAAGCTCCTTGCTAGTGATTAAATCATCCTTTGTGGGTTTGCTATTAGTGCTTTTCTTTTTGGGGGCCCTGCAGGTGCCTATTAACTTGTTTGCCATCAAGTTTAAGTTATGGTCTCAGCTTGGTTGAGCTGCTAGCTCTGTCACACCTGCTGTTCTGGCAGTACAGATTACATAATGTGTCCACAGTATGTCTTTGTTCTCTAACTTTAAGCTATGGTTAATGTGTCCTGTCCAAACAAAATATTAAAATTTAGAGTTGAATTCAGTCACCTTCAATACAATTTCAAAATGATTGTTCATCAGTCATACTTTCAATTCTGTAAGCTTTGAAATGCATTTTGATTCATATATTTTTCTCAATATGCTAACAAGTAGCAAGGAAACTTGCTCAACGGTGTTGCCAGTTTGGGTACTTTGTCACTAGACCTACTGACCTTTTGGACCCCACCAGCTACTTTTTTAAAGCTAGTAGCAACAAATCAGGCTACATTTGAAAACTACCAGTGAAAAATTTATAATTACAAATAACAATAACAATATAAATAACAATTTATAATGGATTCAATTGCTTACTGCAATTGAGAAGTTTTTTTGATTAGGATATGTAGACAATTCCTAATTTTTTTCTTTGCCATACAAAACGTTGTCGTCTTTGCTCTGCACATACTACACGTCGCATTGCCATTTCTCAGATATTACAGAT
This sequence comes from Megalops atlanticus, assembly GCA_019176425.1. Classification (NCBI taxonomy): domain Eukaryota; kingdom Metazoa; phylum Chordata; class Actinopteri; order Elopiformes; family Megalopidae; genus Megalops; species Megalops atlanticus. The sequence goes on along the minus strand of CM032875.1, from coordinate 30,219,064 downwards.
ACAGATATTACACCCCTGAAAACACACACAAATATGAATATGAATGCACACCTCTGCACACCTCTAAGTATGATGCAGAATTTATGTTGATATTGTGGTATCTACACATGCAGTTACTCAACGCACATTTGAACATTGCTTATACTATCCAAGGCTATTTCAGTGACTGACACAACTAGACTCTAGCTATGCAGCTGGACTGTGTGTTTAAACAGTCCTCACATGAAATAAAGAAAACTGCTTGAGAGCCTTGTAACAATCTGCTGCTCTTTGATTGAGGTGGTAGTTTTAAAATTCCATCATGGGTCACACCTTTGCCATAAACATGCTCAAAGTTTATTTTATCTCATGATTTACTTGAGGGTACGTCAGACTACTTTCTCTTTTGTCGGTCCCATTAACATACTTCCTCCATTGTACATGGTAAGCATCCTGTATATATTTAGCTTATAGAAATGATGCCTTAATAATCAGAGTGCGTCAGGACCTCTGTTTAACAAGTCATACTCAAGATGAAATTTCTTACATCTCAGGGGTCTGGTCACTCATCCGGTCACAAGTCCCCCCCCCATATGACAAATATTGTTTTAGTGGTCCATAGTAACTGTAGGCATGTCCAACGGTGCAACATAATAATAATAATAATAATAATAATAATAATAATAATAATTATTATTATTATTATTATTTATTATTATTATTATTATGCCACCTGTCATATTCCATTGTCTGATGTGAATGCACTGCCTGCAGTTTTACAGTGAACAATTGTAATACACTGACTGGCAGTTTTGAGTTTCCAAACCTGATGTAAATGTGTTATGAGCTAAGTCTATATTTGCCTTGTAATGCAGTGTTCTAATCTACAACCATGTATGTATATGTGCACTTGTACCCTCTAAAATGTATATCCACTGAAAGAAATGTCCTCATCCTCCTTCACTTTCTGTATACGACACAGAAATGAGGGTAGACAAATTAATGTGAAAATGAGAGGCTTTTTTTGCAACCACACACAAGGTCTAAGCATAAACCCCTTATCACAGTACCACAGCTGCAGAAAGAATCCTTTAATCAGGGCATTCCTTCTAAATTAGGATGCACTCAGAGACTGGGATGTTCGTTTTCATAGGAAAGAAATAAAATTAAAAGTACCACTGCTTAAAAAGCCTCTGAATCTGCATTATATTTATTAAGCTTCTGGATGTTACACAACAGCATAATTATGTGGTCTGTTCTAATTAGGTGCACCATACATTTTCCTTTGAGAGGAAAGAGGATAAGGTGAAATGTAATGCCAGTGTTTGCTTCGTCCTTTTGAAAACCTCAGCCTCATTTCGTCTACCCTTCCCTGTGGATGTAGCTAATACAAAGATGACACACAGCGGTTTTGTTGGTTGAGAATGTACAACAAAATGTACTGAATTGAAAACTGTAATCACTACAATCGCTGAGGTTGTTCTCACCATGGGATGATTATTATTACCATGCTTGTTGTTAATGCTGCCTTTGAAGCCTCACGTTCTTCTTTTAAATGCTTTATCCTGCAGTACCTTTCTCTAAGTAATTGCTGAGCTCGCACCTGCTTATTCTTGTTATGTAAACTATTGACACTAACTGGTATCTTAAATGTAAGGATTTGAAATGCATTCAGAGAATGTTGCTTCTTTAAATGTGCATCTGCTGTTTTCACATTCAGGAACAACAGATGCTTGCTCTTTCATGGAAATTTGGTGGCATCTGTATTAGTTGACAACGGTCCAGTTAGGAAGTAAAGGTCACTTAGAATTGAAAGAAACATTTTACAACAAAAAATACAACCATTTCAGCAAATATTTATTTCAATTTGATGAACCATCATTATTTCATTTCAAATGCTAACTCCTTAACAATTCATATCTTTGATTCTGATGAACAAATGTTATTTCTTTCAAAATATGCCACCTGTTCCTTTCTTGCTAATTAGTATGACTCCATATAAACAAAACCTACCATTCACAATTTTAATATAGACTGGAAATGTTCATTCTTGCATTATCATAAATAATGATTCAGGCCCCTACTTTGAGGTTTTTTCTTAATTTTGAACAGAAACCTAAGTAACTCTCTTCATTGCATAGTAAATATTGCATTTTTGGAAGTTAAAATTTGTAGACAGCACTTTAGGGTAGAGTCATTGTAAAGAACGGGTCTTTACAGGAGAGGAAAGCCAAAGGTCTTTACTGAACTGGCAAACCCAAAAGTGCGCTTGATGTGTAAGAATCACATCTGTTCAGGGTGATTTGAATGTTATTAGTGGTTGATTTTTAACAGCAGAATGACAGTTGAAAGGATAAAATGAGCCTTTATGTTTTAACTAACATTTTGTCTTCAGCTAACTTCTTCAAATATGGAACAAAAAGTATTTGAATGTATAATATACTTATAAAATCTTCTAATAAATGGAATAAAAATAATATGACTCATTAATAAAAGTGAATAATATGACTCATGCAGATAGTTTTCACTGTGCAGATTGTTGGTGCTGTAAGTTACAATGCCATGGCAAAGTCAGTGTCCTTAACTAAATTCTTCCAAACATAAAATAATAAATTGACTCACATTAATTATTGAGAATCTCCATGTCTTCAGTGTTGTTTATCATCATTAGGTTTATCATGTTTCTTCTTCATGCACTTTCTGATTTTAAGGCTCAATAATTTCATGTTTTTCACTGTAAAACAGTGACCTCTTTTCTTTTTCTCTGCCATGTCAGCTGGCATCCAAGCACTCAGTGAACATGCACAGCCATTTCTGAATACTGTACATCCTAGGTGCTGTGGTAATTAATGCCTCTCTTATATTCAAAAGCTTATTTTTTATTTGCGTGTCCTTACAAATTACACGTGAGTAAGTCCAAACTATTCTCATAAGCAGATTACTTGACTGTTACAAGCAATGCATTTAACAGCATTCAAAAACAGTGCTTTTGTCCCAGTGATTCTGATCACTGTATGTGACTGACTGTAATATCAGTAATTCTTACAGACAAGGTGCACTTTAATGAATTTGGGTAGCACTGCTAAAGCTTTGAGTGAATTCACTTCAGTGCTCCAGTCACCAAGGCTTCTGTCTAACAGCACATATTGGTGCTATGCACTCAGTCTGTGTAAAGCCAGTTATGTTGTCATTTGATAACTACAGGCCCTTGGGATAAGCAATCAAAGTGTAGAGCTGGAATGTCTGCCAAACACATATAAACATATAACCTGAGAGGTCAAAGTGAAAAGTAATAAAAGGGTTTTGTGCTCAGGCCCAACTGATGGCAGGGCTTCAGGTCCAGAGATTTACTGATGACTGGCTCACAGTTTAACATAGCCATAAGGCTACTGTACTCAGCACCTTCACTAATGCATCGTTGTCAGAGGGCAACAATTGAATGGCAAGATATACCTTTGTTTTTTTTAAATTACCTGTACACACACCTACATCATTCTAACCCAGCAATATTGCTCCAACCCATTAGCACAGGCTATCTCTCCAACACTCTTACCTGCACTCACGCATATCATCAACACGACTCATCACTGGCACCTTCCCCACTGTGTTTAAGTAGGCTCGGGTAACCCTACTGCTCAAAAATGTGTACACTTAATGCCTCATAAGTAGAAAACTACAGACCGGTCTCTCTCCTCCCATTCCTATTTAAAACCCTCAAATGAATGGTTTTGACCCAGGTTTCTGCTTTCCTCTCTCAGAATGACCTGTTGGATACCAAAAAAATCTGGCTTCAAAACTGACCGCTCCACTGAGATGGCCCTCCTGTCGATTGTCGACACCGTGTGGGCAGCCAGAGCTGCCTCCCGGTCATCGGCCCTCTTCCTATTAGTCCTGTCCGCTGCCTTTGACACAGTGAATCACCAGATCTTCCTGTCTACCCTTGCTGAACTGGGCATCACCAGCAGTGCACTTTGCTGGTTTGAGTCCTACCTCACAGGCAGATCCTTCAAGGTATCTTGAAGGGGTGGGGGGTCTAAGTCCCATTGGCTAACCACTGGGGTACAGGGATCAGTGCTTGACATCCCTTCTCCTACCACTGCTATGCTGATAACACCCAGTTCTACTTCTCGTTCCAACCTGATGACCTCATGGTCTCAGCACGGATGTCTGCCTGTCTCTCAGCATCTGCCTGATGAAGAAATGCCACCTTCAACTCAACATGGAAAATCAAGCCCTGCCTATCTGAGTATGCTACACAGCTCCTCATCCAGGCTCTTGTCATCTCAGGACTGGACTACTGCAATGCTCTCTTGGCTGGCCTACCTTCATGCACTATTAAGCCTCTACAGTTCATACAGAATGTGGCTGCACATCTGGTTTTCAACCAACCAAAGAGTGCTCATGTCACACCTCTCCTGGCCTCGCTCCACTGGCTCCCTGTGGCTGCCCGCATCATGTTCAAGGCCTTGATGCTTGTGTACAGGACAACCAACAAAACTGCACCTACCTACCTTAACTCATAATTACAAACCTATATTTCCTTCCGACCACTACGTTCTGCCACCGAACAGCATCTGGTGGTCCCCTCGCATCGTTGTGCAAAATCACTATCCAGAACTTTCGCCGCCGTGGTCCCCCCATGGCGGAAAGAACTTCCACACTTCATCTCTTCTGCCGAGTCCTTCTCTGTCTTCAGGAAACATCTGAAGACACAGCTCTTCCGCTTTCACCTGAGCACCTGAAACACTACAACCTAAGGGAATTTCTCATGCCTCAAAGTTTCATGCCTGTTTCCTACTAAAAAACGTAGCCTAATGGTTTTAACACACTCATTATCTCATTATCTCTACCAGCTAGCTTGTACCTTGTCTGGCCAACCACTGAAACATGGTCATGCAGCGCTTCTTATATTGCTGACTCTTTATGGTTTTTTCCTTGTGTTGTACCCTACCTCACTTGTAAGTTGCTTTGGATAAAAGCATCTGCCAAATGCATAAATGTAAAATGTAATGTAAATGTAGAACGATATTGTCTGAATGCAAGTAAAGTCACATCCATGTTTAGACACTTTCAATCAAACGCCTACTAGCAAAATAGAAAGGAAGGTAATATGACATATAATATAATGTAATTAATGTAATAAAGTTATGTGTTTTTACACCAAAATTCACTTTGAAAACAACTAGAATTGTAAAATTTCAAAATTTCACTGTTTTCAATAATTGCATAGTGTGTTTGACCACAATAGACTTTTTACCACTTCTGAAATTAGCTTTGTTCGTCTACATTCTGAGTTTGTGGTGTGTTTCCAGTTTGGATTTACTGCAGCTTTAAATAACACTATACAACATTATTATGTAGCAGTGACAATCTTCTGACCTTTAGTTGCAACAGATCGGTCCTGTTTCACAAACCAAGCTTAACTGAGTAGCTTTTTTTAGTTAGCCTTTACATGAACTAATTGAATTCAGGTTAATTCTTTGCCACCAAGGTGAATTCTGGCTAATGTGATGTATTCAACTCAAGTCAGACTTGAATGACCCGTCTAATTGGGAATGCCTATTTGACTTCAAAAAGGCATAAGTGCTGCCAGTTGAACACTCCACCGGCAACTATGTTGCCATGACAGAGCCTCATGTTTTCATGTAGAAAACATGATAAAATGTTAACAGAGCTATACAAAGAGTATAAATCCACATTAGATACACAAGGTAACAAAGCAGCCCCCGCTAGAGCCAGAAAGGAGACCTGACAAAAAATCACAGGCTAAATGCATACATATTTGTTTTAGTTTGTTTTATATTCATGTAGTTCTCAACCAAAATACCTGCAACCTGGGAATATAAGAACAGGGTACAAAGTGGTATCCACCATAGCAGTGACATTAGAAAACTCTGCAGGTAATGATAAGGTTTTTGCTATGGGTAAATGGGAAAGTTTTTTCTTTTTTTTTTTCTCAATTCAAAAGTTCCCTGTTATATTTGTATTAATTATTATAATGTATAAATATCTGAAAAAATGAATAGACTGATGTAGAACAGAGTGTATGGACGGCATGTAATAGCATAAAGACATTCTTTGATAACACTTACATTTGTATGGCCAGGAAATTTGAGTAATGAAGGCAGCAATGCCTTCAGTGCCAGGTATACTTTGCAGTATAGTATTTGTTTGACAGACCATTGCTTTATTGAGGTGTTCAGCAACTCCTGCAGAATATAAGAAGCCCCCATTTGTGGAAAAGCATAACCTATCATACACATTCTGTGTCACTATCAGTGGTGAGAAATGATTTTGGCAATGTTCGAACTGAGGAAATTCCTTAGGTATATTACACCCTCTTGGGTGAAGCAATGTAACTTATTAAGGTAATAATCAGACAGATGTAATGGATCCTTTCCTTTCTTTTCAATCTTTCCTCTGAACCTCCTTTCCTCAAAGCCACTCTTACAGTTTGTATGCAAACATCACTTGGATCCCTGAGAAATGGTAATGCCATGTCTGGAAGGTGTAGCATGGGAATCAATCAGACATAATGGCTTTCTTAATGCAAGTCAGGCTTCCTCGAACATTGTTTGCTTTATGGTAAGTTTAGGCTAAGTGATACTTTGTTAATCAGCTGCAGTTTGAGCTTACTTCATGAAATGGGTTAAGACTGACTTTGGGAAATATCTTTCTAGTTAGCTTGCCAGCATAACAATTCTGCTATGTTAAACAGCCCAGTATACCACTGCTTTTGCTTTATTTTTGGCAAAATTGTTTCACATTGTGATTTTTCTCATTTTTTCACACTTCAAACAATACTTTCTGTTTGTTTCTGCATTTCAGAATCAGACAAAGCAGCCAGCAGAGTTTGAGTGCCCTCTATGGAAAAAAAAAGTTTCTGTTTTTGAGATCCTTACTTTATTCCTCATGGTACACCAGCTAAGTAGAACATTATTGTTGTTTGCAGGCTTTTTTCTGTGGGAAAATATAGTGGTGATGTATGTCTTGTATTTGTATGTTATATTACTACTGTAAGCCCAGGGCTAACTCCTCTGACCCTAGCTGTACAATAGCCGCATCCCCACTGTCGAGCGAGCCAGGGCGTGCCGGTGCTAATCGCGTCCCCATTGTCACTTCCGGGCTGTGATCGCGCCTCGGCAGGGCTGTAACTGGGCTGGTACAGTGGGTCCTAGTTCGAAATGCACGTTTCACTCACGGAAAACGTGATTCACGCAGTTGCGTGACATGTCAGTACAACTGCAGCCGCTAGGGGCAGCATAAGAACACTCATTTGATTGACTTGCCATTTCGTGTTAGTTGTCTCATGGGGACGACAGAGGTTGGACAAATACAAACATAACGTTAAAAATACAACAAGCACATAGCACTTCTACCCATAGATAAAAAATAAAGATGCCGATTAAACTTTTGTAATTTATATAGTAGACACAATTTTCTATAAAAGACAAAGACTTCATTGGCTGAATAACTGAGAAGGTAGAGATGGAGACGGTAAGAGAGAAGGTGAAGACTGGGGAGTGGAAGCTCCAAAAACACACGAACAGAAAGAGCAGCAAGTTATGAAAGCAAAGCAGAAGTTATGAAAGATGATGACCATAGTGCTGGCTTTGTCATATACTTCGTGCGATGCGATTTACACATTTGATAGCCGCAAAACTGGCATTATTAACTTTTGAATGAATGCTGACGCGGGACAAAAAGCCCGGTTTCCCCAACACGTTGAACTGAGCAATGCCAATTTTAATGTACAATTTTAATACTTAAATGCATAGGCATATAACTCAGTAATGTCAGTTTTACGTAGCCCAATAACGCTACGAAGTTAATCAAGAGCATAGACTACTTTTAAAAATATGCAGGTCAGGAAGCGGGTCGGGTACAATATTCATAATTATTTTTTTGTCCGTGTTGCGGGCGGGTTAGTTGAAAACGTCGGTCGAGTGGGGGTCGTTTATAGCTACATGGACCTGCGCATCACTGATAGAAACATGATATAAATGATATTTTTACTGCTGTAGCTGAGAAAATGGCATAATCATCCACAGAACATGATATCCCTTTAACCGCGAAATACACGCTTGATGGTGATGGCTATGTCCAAGCAGTAAACTATTTCAAATAACACCTTTTATAATGCATATTAATAACACTTACAGTACTAAAATATTACATTTGTATTGTCTGTTTGTCTGTCACAGTAGTTTGTCACGTGGATGTCTAACGGAAGCTCTTACAATCATAGAACATTTTAATTGTATCGCACGAAGTGCACATGATAAGTTGGGATATTATGGAAATTTAACTTAAATTCGCTAAATTGCATAGGCTATTACTTGTTTTTAATGAAACAACAGCAGCAGTTAATTCAAGTCTGGGAATTGTTGTGACTTTTGTGGGTGATACGCGTGAGTTTCCAATGACAAAAGCACAGTGGATGTCTCCTTTTTCATTTTAAACTCTCAAGTATGAACACTGTCCGTATCCTTTCATGCTTGCATTTGAGAAGTGGTGCAGCTCGGTTTTAGTGATTTTTCCAAATCCAGATGGTATGTACAGTATGTGCTGGATATAGTGACATCATTTAATAGACTTTGGTAATGTTTCCACTGTTCCCATTTTGGACGAAGTTCATCTGTGATGGGCTCATCACAACCTATTCCAGTCATAGAATATTTTAATTATCGCACGAAGTGCACATGATAAGTTGGGATATTATGGAAATTTAACTTAAATTCGCTAAATTGCAACCAGAACATGAACTAAGCAATTAGACCAACATGGCGTAAATATGTAATTGGCGTGAACTGTCTAAACTGACAATTGTTAGCGCATTCATATTTTTTCTTTAGAAATCTTTTTATTGAACCGAAGTTGTATTGCTTGTGCAATTTCACACATTACATCACAGTCAGTCCAGAAAAATTCCTCAATAATGGTAGATCCGAATTCCTCCTTGAGCATATTATTTTTACTGAAACAACAGCAGCTGTTAATTCAAGTCTGGGAATTGTTGTGACTTTTGTGGGTGATACGCGTGAGTTTCCAATGACAAAAGCACAGTGGGAATTCACACTCACACATCTTGAAAGTTAGTGAAAAAAGGGGGGAGGGGAGCTGCAGAAAAGGCGCCTCGTTGAGCCTGAACCTTAAAGTGCCCAAAATCCAACATCCTCTATAACGTCCCCTATGCGTTACATGGGGACGTTTTAATAAACCTTTTAACCCAGACAGCTGTTTATAAAAACACAGAAGCTGCAATTTAGAGATCCTAGTAAACCTATATAGGTTAACTACCAGTGAGACATGTGCTCACAATTCATTTGCAATACAAAAACCACTGGTTAAAAAGTGTCTCTTCTCTTAACAGCTCACAATTCATAGTTCAGGTTTAGCCACAAGCCACTAAGCCCACTCCTCATACCTCATTGAATTTCCATGCCCTTCTTTAAAATAATTACTCAAGAATTTTGTTTGACAAAGATCATGGTTTTAAATACCCATTAAAAATGTATATTTCCACGCCCTTCTTTAAAATAATTACTCAAGAATTTTGTTTGACAAAGATCAAGGTTTTAAATACCCATTAAAAATGTATGTATAATTTCGCGACATTGGCAGCCAGACATCTAAACCCGTGAGCGTCTTGCACTGCAAATGCGTTTGTTTACTGCGTTCCTTGGCAGTTGAAGATTTGACAGTGGAGTCGCTGCTAGAGTCCCGACAAGTTACCTGGTTAGAAAAATGAATAAATGACTAAATACGCATTATTCGTCTCCATGTCTCCATTGGCCCTCTCTGTCACATTCAACGACAGCATCCAACTTCCTGGTCAACACGCAGACGTGACCTTGCGTGATGTTGGCCCCGAAGACCACGCCAGGATACACCAACAGAGCCACGGCCAAGTTGGTAGATACGGATGCCTGCTCTTCCGGTCCATCATCTCAGAGGAGTACTACAGAGCCTGGAGCAAAACCATGAACTGGGATGGATCGAGGGGCAAGCGAGCACTGCCACAGAATGTTAAAAACTTTGTGGTCTCAACACTGCAGCGAAAGTTTCCTACTATGGGGAGTAGTGACATGAGGGACTGCATCAATAAGATAAACGAATTCCTCCACACAACACGGAGATCCTCGCAGGGATTTTCTGTGCTTCAAATGTAGACCATTATTATTTAGTATTTCAATAAACATGTTATCTCTGAAGCCCTTTCACAACTTTGTCTTTGTTACAGCAGCTGATGTTTTCACAACTAAACATGTAGCCTAATTGGCGTGAATTGTGAATTGGCGTGACAATTGTTAGCGCATTCATACATTTTTCTTTAGAAATCTATTGAATAGAAGTTAAATTGCTTGTGCAATTTCACACATTACATTCACACTCACACACACATCAGCAGGGCATTCAATCGAAATGGGTAGGCTACTTGATGTGTAAATTTTACGGTGCCAAAATTTTATCACCAAAAACACACAACATCCATGCTGATGGTATTTAATTGATTTATTTGCACACAGTAGATGGTATTTTGTTGATTTATTTGCACACAGTAAAACAAAGTACTAATGAAAATAGAACCTGGAAACTTATTACAAAATGTAGCCTATTGCTTCAGTCATTTTTTATGGGTGTGGTACCTCAATAAACAAGTGTAATAATCAATCGTGAAAAATAAAAATCAATGAATGATCGAGTAATAAACAGTCAATAGACAATCATATAATGTAAAATTAACAGAACTTATGTAATGGAGTAATGGCGGAAGTAGCCGGAATTTTTACTCGTTGTCGTTCCCAACATTTCTCATGACATCAAACTCAGCCAATAGGCTATCAAAATGAACCAAACTGCTTGACAGTGATTTGGCATCTGTTATCAACATACCCAAATGTTTTTTTTCATTGGTGAGGTTAAAAAAGGCCAATGACGCTATGGTTCGAAATCGAACCAAATTTTAATGGGCCGTCACCATAGGGTTAAAGGCAGAGCTCCCAAGTGCCACCTGGTGGTTGTAGGGTACACTGCAGCTTCTCCTGAAAAAATGCTGCGTGAATCACGCGGGAAACCATGCAAACTGAAGTAGCACCATCTGTAGCTCCAGGTTTTCTGGCCTCACCTTTACCCTCAGGCCAGCCAGGCTTCAACCGTGCTTAAGGTGGTGTCAAGGTGGAAGGCGGGGTTTAGCCTAACTTTAGCTTGCAAGTTAGTTAGCTAATTGATACACCAAGTTAGCAAGCTAATTTCTATTTCGATAGAAATTGAAAAAAGTACAATAAATTCCAAATGTTAACAAATGCTCACGCTCTTACGATCATACAATCCAAAAATGGTCTATACTTTCATTCTGTGTCGTCTTTTACGTGTAATATTTGGCGGAAAAGCACATCCCTCTCTCTCCTGGAGCGCTCACAAATCGGGAATCTCATGGTATGCACTGTGCATACAGCCGTACTGTCAGGGATGCGGGATGAGGACTCACACGCAGACCCGGAGGTGAAAGGCGGAGTGACTTTTAAAGCCCCAAAACAGGAGCAGATGAGGACAGGGTCAAAAACAGGCAGGGTCAAAACCAGGGAAGTCAGTCCAAAAGCAAACAGAGAGCAAGCACGTGGTCTGGACAGGCGAGGGTCGGCACAGGCAGGCAGCGGGGCAACCAGAACAGAGCGGCAGGCAGAGGCTGAGATCCAAAGGCCAGGCAGGGGTCACAAACTGGGCAGGCAGGTCCGGAGCAGGGCAGGCTGAGTCTGGGAAGGGGCAGAACCAGGGAGACCGGCAACAGGGAGCTGGGGCAGAACCGGGCAACCCAGGCAGCCGAAGCAGATGGCAGGCTGGACCGGGGCTGAGCAGGCGGGAAGCAGGGTCTGGACAGGGGGGCAGAACCGGGCAGGCCGGCAACAGGGAGCGGAGGCAGAACAGCAGGCGGCCCAGGCTGCCGGAGAGGAAAGGCAGGCGGGTGCCACAGAGACAGGAGCAGACCAACACAGACAGTGAAACACAAAGACAGGACGAAACAGAAAACAGACTGACAGAACTTACGTGACAATACAGAGACCCAGGGCGGGAGAAAGAAGAACGCTGAGAAAACTGGTAACAAATGGCAAGGACAAAGCAGAATGCTGAGACGAACTGGGAACAAGACAGAGAAAAGCAGGGTAAATATAGGGTAGGGCTGATTGGGAAGCAGGTGTGCAGGCAGGCAGGTGGAGATGATCAGGTGGGCGGAGACAGGGCGGAGAGTGGGGCAGGGCTGGAACACATGGACAGGGAAGAACACAAACACACCGCCAGGGGGGCGGAGCACTGACACGTACAGCTGCAGGCGCCCGTGCGCTACATAGTAGCTGAGTTGGAGAAGTTGGGGATCCGCCAGACAACGATGCAGGTCCGTGAGAAATTAAAAAAGCTGCGGTCCCTGTATAAGGTTATGAAAACCCACAACGCACAAAAGCGGTGTGCAAAGGAAAAAGTTTCCTTTTCATGATTTAATGGACAGTGTTCTGGGGCATCGCCCTTGCATCAATGGACAGACGGCCCGGGTTATTCAAATGGTGTTCCTCATGAAATTTTCGCTGTGTAGCACAGTTAAACACGTTAAATTTTGTGCAGTTGTGTACAACAGTGATCTGCAATAGTCTGATATACGTGCATCAGAACTAGCATAGGCTGCACGACTTCTTTGCTAACGTGTTGTGAATTTCTGGATTTATACAGCGGTACATCCCACTCGATTTGTAAACAGGCGGTATGTTTGACGTTTTTCCCGCTGCACAGTGTTATGGGCGGGTCTGAGGGGCAACACAGAGGTGCTAGCAGCCCGACAATGGGAACGCAAACTTGTTTTCGGCCCAGGGCTCGAAGCACGGGCCACTTAGCACGTGAAAGCTCGATTTAAGCACTGGCTTGGCCTGGCTCGACAGTGGGTTTGCGGCTAATGGGGCTCAAATTGATGCCTCAAGCATTAGGCTAAGCCAGCTTTTAGTGATTGGAGAAGTAAAAGAACTTATAGGTCAAATTCAATCACTAGGTTTGGCTATCAATGGATAAGGGAGCTACTGTTATCTTCAGTTATTAATATACCATTGCATCTTGTATTAAGAACATGTCAACAGCAATACAGTATTTTGTAAAATGACAATTTTCTCATCTTTGTGAAAAATGGGGATCAAATAAATATATAAACAGCAAATACTATTCTACTGTATATTCACTGCAAGAAACAGGCCTTCATCTTTGAAAACTGAGGAACAATTTGTTTCATAATTTAAAAACACAAAGAACAATGCTACCAAGTAGGGTATATAGCCAAACACATTTTTACCTGTTTCTTATATTTAAAAGTTTTATAGATTGACTCAAAAAACTGAAAATTAGACGTAATAGAATTTATTAAGTTGAAACTCTCAGTTACAGTAAATGTAAACAACATCTGTTTTTAGTGTATCAGTGTGTGCATATGTAAGTATGTATTTCTTTTGATCTATTTCTGGTGATCTACCAGTTCTACCTAGTTACTGTAAACTGCATTAGTGCCACTGACAGTTAAGGTCAGCATTCCCTAATGGGGGTAAATGCATGTAGGTGTGCATGTTGGTGTGTGTGTGTGTTATTTCATTTGTTCATGTCATGTATTTTTTTTCTCTTAAAATAAATAAGTTTTCCTTTAAGTATAACATGTGGATATATCAGAAGTAGTACAACTGCCAATTACCAAAAAAAAAAAAAAAACTGAGTGACAAAATGGAGTGGAAATGCATGAAAGTACTTACTGGTTTTAATTTTTCTTTACAAGAGTTTGCCTTTTGTTCTGATTCTGTATGTTGATTAATTGAAATGGGGGTGTTTAAAGAAAATTCTGTAAATGATCCACTCTGGAACCTTTCTTGTGTTCCTGGGCATTTTAAATGAGCAGATAATGACCAGTTCCCCATTAAGAGCCTTTGGTTTTATCAAGGATGAATCAAAGAAATGAGAAAAGGTACAGAAAAAAATGACAAAAAAATCCAGTTAAAACAAAATGACATTTTTATTTTGCAAACCACAAAAATACAGCATTGATTTAATGATGTAATCAGAAGAAACAAGGCATGGAACATAATTAATGAAATTAGCTGTGGTGCACTGCTGAAAAATGCCTGTAGCACAGATGCCTCTCTCTTCTCCCAGTCCTTATGTCCACCATAGGGAGTTATTTTCCAACACTTGGTGCTGGAAACCTCCTGTGCTTTCATTTGACTAGAAGCAATAGCTGGGGAACTGGACACTTTATGTTTGGGACACCCTATGATTTTTTTCTTCTCTCTTCTTTCATAAGGTATGCTAAAGAGAACTGAGTATCATTATTATAGTAGGATGCAAGTGGCAAGCTGAGTATTAATTGACCAGTATACACAGGAACCGGTGTTTTTACCTCATAATTTCACTAGAAGCTGATGGCCTGATGCTGCTTTGTAATCTCTAAGTAGTAGTCTGAAACCTCCTTCATTTAAATCAAGCTTAGCTGCCTGTTGCCATTCTTCTATGGCAATGAACAGGCTGCAACAATGTGGTGGCAAATGCTGACAATTTTTCTTAAGGTTAATAGATGAACAGGTGAATTTAATCAAAATGATGGAAAGCCACCATGTCCTGCAATTCTCTGCATGTGATGAAAATCTCTTTGGTTCCCTCTGCAATAAGAGAATGTGTTTGCCTTAGGTAAAGGGATGGAAGGGTTGAGTTACATTAGATAAAATGGCAAACCATGCTGAACATGATCTTTGAAGCGAGAGAATTTTCCAGCGACAGCACAACTTTGCATTGCTGCCCCTCCAAGAAAAGGCTTTATCAAGATAAATGCAGTGTCCACCAGGAGGATATTAATAAATTATGGGGTAATGAAAAATGTGAGAGGAGCCGCACTTCTTGCATTAAGCCCTCAATGATTGTCTTGATAGATGTGGCTGAGAGGCCCTTTTGACAAGGTAGCAATGAAAAAACATGACATGCAGGCCTGCAAGGGTGACCTAAGGGAAGTGAGAACAAGCTGCTGAAACAGAACGGTAAACAGAAGCTTCAAGGCAAGCCATGTCAGCCTGCAGACAGAGGGGAGATGCTCGACTGGGCAGCTACCAATCATCTGAGGTACAACCACGACGGTGGCCATGACACAAGATATTTGTCAAAGCACATGATGCCCCAAACCCTGATAAAATGCTGATAATCCTAGCATTCTGAAGCATAACAATCCCCTTGCCCGCACCACCACAAACATCTCCACCTCAGCTTACATCTTATCTAATACATTTCTCTAGTGATCATTGATGTAGAAACACTGTTCAAGGTGGCTGGAGTAGAAGAATGCCTATCACTGATCATTATACAATTTGCTTTAGTATGCTGCTAATGTATTCATTTATCTCAACCTGCCTCTTTACAGACATATACGATTATGCAGCATTGCTACTCACATAAAGTCTTATTAGCCTAAAATTACTTAAATCATTACTTATATGATAAATCAAATATTTTACATTGTCATACTCAATTAGAATCTCTGTCTTATTTGTATTTATTTTAAAATGTTAATTTTGTCATTGCGCAGATATACATTAGCAACTGTGCTTACACACAGGACACTAGCCATCAACTGCTTACCCAGCACCACGTGATCCTCATGCCTTGACAGATGTCTCAGCACTGTGGCCAACTAGAATGATGTGTCACAATAAGCTGAACTGTCCAACATGTCATATCTTACCTTGGCTTCTTCTGTTCCATCGAGGGTTGTAATGTCCTGAACATAACTCATAGCACTCACACAGCACTGCAATTAAAGTGGATGAGGAGAAATAGGTAATTTCCCCAATGGCTCCATGCACAGTGTGTATTGTACAGTACATGCAAGGTGTTTTATCTGAACAACATTATATTCTTACACAGAAGAGAAAAGACAATATTTCCATTGAAATGCTACTATTTTTTTTGCTACTATTTTCTTTCCCTGTGATGGGCATAATGACTATTAAATATTTCAGTTGATGGACTTAACATACTTAGCAAATGCCTTCCATTAACTTGTAAATGCAGTTTAAGATGATTACACATTATGGGTACCCATTTTGTTTTCCCTGTATCCTTGTTTTTGTACATTTATCAAAAGCTGCAATTATTCCCAAATAAAAGCTGACACAAGCTTATTAGCTTTTACATGGATGTAATTACATCTGTCCTCAAAGTCCACATTTTTTATGCACAGAAAGAATGGTGACAGCAATCAACATACTTAAATAGATTTTTAAGTCTATGTAATGACATCAATTTAAAATACTGGAGCAATGCCATCTTGAAGTTAAAATCAGATTTGCATGAGAGGAACGTCTGTCCCTTACAAATAAGGATTCAAGTAAACATGTGAAGAGATCGCTTCATTGAATTAAATACTTTTTTAAAAATTATTCCAGATTTTGAAATAACCCATTTGTGTTTTCTATGTTAAAAACATTTCCCCCAAAAAGTTCCTGAGTTCAAATTTGAAGACAGCCTTGACAATGCATAAAGATTAAGAATGATAATGCTCTGACACTATAGTGGTAATACTGAACAGCACAAACAATCAAAACACCTTAATTCAGCAATTTGTTCCATCTGTTAAAAACAAACACAAAACCTTTAATTGATATTTGGAAATGGAAATAATATCTGGTTAATAACAACTTCTTGAAGTTACAACCTGATGATCTCCAACAGCTATATGGAAAAGACTCAAACAAAAGTTGTAGTTCTAGCAGCTTGGAACTGTAAGGTCATTTTTAGTGAAAGTCTCATATATTACATTTAAAAATCTTCCTAAATTAACCAAAGGCAACATTCCAGAAACATGTTTGTTTTGTTTTTCTGTCCCATACAAAGGTATAGCACAGAAAGATTACCTAGATTACAAAGATTACCAAGACATTGAGGGGACAGTCATCCCATTGCCAGCACGTACTATGGATTACCTGGAAATGTAACTCACATAAATCATCACTCAAATAAAATCATTTACAAAAATTAAAATATGTAATGAATGGTGAATAGTTTACAATATATTTAGATTTAATATTTTATTTGAATGTACTGACATATTGTTAACTGTATGTTTAAGTTGTCTTGCAGGAACTCTACCAGGCTACATGTGTCTTTTCTGTGCTGTGATGCCTGCCTTGGCAATATTAACCAAGCACATGCAATAAAAAGGGAACTAAACCACAGACCAGTTATTTGGTAAAATGAGGGGTCATGGCCCTCCCAATAAATGAATTCTTGTTTAAACTTACATACATCAATCACTGTGTGGTATTTGCCTGTAAAGATATGAGGATAACATTTACCTCTTAACCAATGTTGGTGCAAAACTATGAGACTGTGAGGAGAAACCAGCGTTTTGGCTCAAAAACAGAAACACACAGTGCAGTTTGCATCTGCATTATGCTAGCACTTTGCCTGTGTAGGAAATGTGATGGATGGTGGTGTAAAATGTGGAGAGTTAAGGAGTGGTTGTGAATATTTAGGGTGCAGTAGTATTTTTTGCACAGCGCAGCATGCATTTACAATTACACCACCTGAGACTGAAAGCCCAGTACAGTGTCTACCTTGACAATATGACAAGGGGCACATAATTAAACATAATGGTAAACTATGAGGCACAAAGAAAAAATGCTGATGAACACCAATATTTAACAGAGTTAATACTTTCTGACAGCACTGGTTATTTTTAAATTGGAGTTCAAAGTCTACAGTAAATGCAATCAAACCTCAACCAGAAATTAGAAAATACAGCAATTTGCTGTCTTGAATGGTTTGTAACATTTTCTCTTTTGCCTTATGTATAAACAGCAATATTTAGTTCAGCAAATAGTCTTCATTGATCAAGTGCTAAAACCGTAACTGCCAAGCATTATATGATTAAGCTTCAGGCAGGCCTGCCTTGCAACCACAATATGCAAGAGAAAAAAAAATAACTAGCTAAGGAGCTTGCAATTTATCAAGGTCATGCTTAATGTTAGAATTATTACCCTTGTCTGTATAACCTACTTGCTGCTGTGAAGGTGGCAGTTGCATTGGAAGCTGTCACTTCTCTCTTCAAGTTCACATCCACTGCACCCCCTTGTTTTCAAACAGCATCAGTTGACAGTCATTATGTCATCATTTGGATCCGTTCAATCAGCGTCCTAGGTAGCTTGTAATATTTAACTATACCATTACATACAGAGCATGCTGGGTGTGTCCTGCAAGCAATGTCACATTTCTCATTAGCATTTTTATACAATTTTAACAATATGATCCTATAGCTTCATCATACATGGTTAGAAATTACTCTTGAATACCAGTGACTACAACCAGCCTATTTTATCTGAAAATGCACTGAACACTTGTTGTCAAATAAAAAGGTAATCAATTAATTACAACAGCCTACAGTATATTCTAATGCTGTCATGCTTGAAAGGAGAGATACGCCAGTTCAGTTGTCTGTACATTATTTGCTAAGGTTTACTGAAACAGTAGCTAGATAGCTTACTATATAGGAAAAGTTGAATACATATTACTGGTCTATGCACATTGAAGATTACAAAATGACCTGTATAATGTATAAATGCAAAGGAAACATGTTAAAAATGTCTGCCTGGATCAGCAAGTACAGTCAGCAAGAGCTCCCCCAGAACAGTAAAAAAAGTGTCTCAAATACTTAGTTTTCTAGCTATTTAGTGGTCCGAACCATAAACCAAAAACGATACGTGGGGAGTTTTCGTAACATTCTACTCCCAGCATTGCTGAGCAGTGAAGTCTCATATGGACTGTCTTTGAGCGTAATCTGTGCATTGCCTTAGCTCAGCACAGTATGGATGATTTGGATATGACTGAAGTTTAGAGGTTTTGGAGAATTACAAAGTAAAGCTAGACAGGAAAGTTTGGGGACAAACTTTAAGTTTGCTTCAAAAAACCTAATATGGCAGTAGCTAGTAGTTACCAGGGTTGCCAACATTGCTTAGGCCACAGCAAGATTTTCAATTTGAGAATGTTGCGTGCAGACACGCATGCTCATTTCATGCATAAGTCAAGATATTAGTTCATTCTGAGGTAGTTAGCTTGTTACTAAGGTAACTAGCATGCGAAGCACTCCAGACTACCTACCTACTACTACCTTGTTTGTCAGCTAACTATTTTGTTTAGCTAGTTACCTCACTAGCTAAGTCATGAGTTAGCTACTTAAAACCAGTGAGGTAACTAGCTAAACAAAATAGTTAGTTACCTCACTAGCTAAGTCACGAGTTAGATACTTAAAACCAGTGAATTATTTCTAGCTAGGTAGCTAGCTAATTTGGTAATGTGCTTGCTAACTGGAAAAATCTTGCTTGCCAATCCAGTTCTATTTTTAACAAAACTTTTGTGAACAGATCTGGTGTGAGATTTTGTCATGGTGCATGAGATTGAGGTGGAAAGTGTGAGACTCACGCCAGATGAGTGGAAGCTGACTCCTGAGTTATAAATTGTGCTCAAGACACTGTCACTCTGTAGTCCTATTGTGATGTCAGCTGCAAATGATAAAAATTTCAGATTCTGAACATTTTATCCAGGTTAGTCAATGGGAAATGTTTCAATGTAGCATTGTAAATATCTAAAAAAATACTTTAGGTGATGACAGATAAAGCACAAGTAACCCAATCCCATACTAGGTGAAGGAATTAGACAGGTTTCGTAAATGTAACTTAAAAGCTATAGGAGGTGTGTACAGAAATCAGATGGAAGAAGAAAAATAGGAGGAATAAGAGTAAATTGGCTTTTTCAAGCAAACTTAATAACTAAACCATATGCTGTACAAATAGAGTATTTACTTTAGAACTTTCAAACAAATTAAGGTGACATAGAACATACTTGTACTGAAATTTAAGAATCTCTTTTAAAAGCAATTCCATTGCTCATTGTATTTATGGACTATTTCCCTCCATAACCCTGTGATGATTTCAAACATACAGTGTATGGGCTCCTGAGCAGCATTCACTTTGAGTGCAAGCTAAGTCCTGTGGCCCAAGTTTTATCCCTGCTATGTCAACAACTGACAGTGAGAGCCCACAGACTTTGTACAAGTTCAAATTGAATTTTTCTTCCTGGGATACAGGTGGTTACATAGGCAGAGGTTGTTTGTCAAGATGTCCAGGATTACCTATTTTAGCTGCTTTATATATACGATATAGAAAATTTGCTATATCGTAAATATATAGGAAATAAGTATTAATATTAATGTGCGTGTCCTTGTGCCAGGGGAGATGGAAAGAACAATGAAAAATAACATGGGAATCCAGCTTGGCAAGGCATGCCTATTAGAAAGGCTTTGTGATGCATGTATGTACATTCATAAAAACCCAGGAACTGAGGGGGTTGCAATCACTATACTTATTGTGACAGCAAAAAAAAAAAAAAATCTGGAAAATACCATCTCAATTAAATTACATTTTCAATAGAAGATGATTTATAGTTGATTAACTAATTAAATTAAATACAAGTGGTTGAGAGTAAATCTATTTTTATCATCCCAGTAAATTAAAAGTTCCGCACCATAAAAAATCATGACCATCTTGAAAATGACTGCTCAAGCGCTTTTTATGGGCTCACAGAATTTATTGTCAATTAATGTATTGAACTGTATAGTCAGCATAACCTGTTTTAAAGAGAAAATATATCAGTATAACTACAGTATATACAGTATGTATGTGTTATGTATACATACAGTTATGTATACATACATATACAGTGGCATCCACATGTTTTCATATTGCTGGTTAAATAGAAAAAACACAACATAATATATTCAACAAAAATACTGAGTATTCACACCACCCCTGCAGCTGGTATTTTGTAAACCCTCTTCTGGAATGGATCACACTGACAAGATGCTTCTTTTAGTGATGTAGTGTTTTATGAAGTGCGGACACTTCTGAGGAGGGATTTTTGACTTCCTGCAGAAATACTCTAGTTCCTTCAGATCTTTATTTGTATACTGATTTCTTGAGGTCTAACCACAATTATGTTGAGATACTGTTTGCTTCCCCTTTATTTTTAAGATGCTGGTGTCTATGAATTAAGAAATGAAACATTCCTTCTACCTAAATGATATGTGTTTTCACACCATTCACTAAAAACCCACCTAGGACTGAGAGTGCCTGGTTCTGTGGAAGTCTGGGAAGGACTCATTAGGTTTGAAAAGGTACACATTAAATTAAATGCAGGTACTAACTCAATGTAAATTATAGCAAAAAATACTGCAACCAATTAAAGACAGGCAATTTATAAACTGGCAACAACGGCATGCCAGAGGGGTTAACAAAAAAACATGATGAGTCTATGGAGGGTTAACATTTTACACTCTCCTTTTATAAACCTTGCTGTAACTCAGTGCTAGACTGAGTGTAGCTAGCGAATTATCCTTACTATGTATGATAGATTGCATGTCTGCATTGTGTATGGGCCATACTTGTATAATGGCAATAAAGTGATTGTTTATGGTAGTTTAACTCAAACTATGTTCTGAGGTTGATCCTTTAAGTATTCAAAGTGGCAAACATACTAACAGTAACCAATGGCATTGCAGTGTTTAACTTGTTTATTAAAACTAACCTGTTTCAAAGAATTAGTTGTCAAGTGAGCTTTAGTTGATTGATAGGTCCAATCAATAGATTAATCATTGCAGCCCTAATCAATACATACACATATACACACACACACATTCATATATACATACACATTATCTTTTTTCCTTACTGGTTCATCACTTTACATATGTCTCTCACCCCATCACAATTAATGCATACATACTGCAGTCACTGCAGTCATGCTCATTTTACTCTGAAGCCATCTCCTTTTTTCACAAACGAAGATATTGTCTCATATTGGTCCTATACATAAACAACTCCATCAGTAGAACCTCATTTATCTGCTGAAAGTAATTTACAGACTATGCTAAAAAAGTGCAATGCATTGTACATTCATGATTAGATTATTGATCTTTGCCCAACTAATGAAATTCTCATTCAGGACTGATTATTCTCCTAATTCATTACAAAGAAATTAAGAACAATCTATTAAACAAGACACAATGCAATGCATTAAGGCTATTCTGTGCCCATTGTGCCACTCTTACCTACTATCCTCAGATTTTGCCAATGTTTCTGACACAATCCTGCCATGGCTTCAGTGGGATGCTTTGTAGCCATGAATAAAAACTGAAAAAGGAATAAAAACAAATATGCAGCACTGCAAAATGTAGTAGAATTAAGTAATGCTCACACAAAACAGGTTAGCATTCCTAACTTTAAACAAATTCAGTTTTGAATACAAACAGAATACAATGAGAGCTGGCATTTCATTGACTGCATTGCAGAGTTGCTTTTGACTTGGCTTACATTTATTTTTCACAAATACAGTGCACTGTGTAAAAGAAATACACTCTGCTTATAATGATCTTGTCATAAGAATCAGCTGCATATAATCATCAAAAACTGGGGAACAGAATCATTCTAATACTAATGCTATTTAAAACTCACAAACAACCCACTTTTAAGGATCCATTTGGGCTCACAGCGTGTAATATAGCACTCAATGAAATGAAATTGTCAGTGCAGACACCCTCTAGAATCTGAATGCAGTTTACCTTATCTTGTGCTACATACCAAAAACCTAAAACATAAAAGCACATATTGAGAGAAATGATGTGAAGTGCAGCTAATTGCTTGGATGCCAGTTGACATGGCACAAATAAGAAAGACACTTTCCACAGGTGAAAAATGCACGAAGAACTGAGGAGGCATCACATCATGAAAACAGACCCAAACAATACAATAATTAAGTGGCAATTATATTAAAAATATATAAAACTGTTATTTAAAGTGATGTAATTCACTGCATTAGGTGCAGCAGTGTAGCACAGTGGGAAGGGAAGGCCTCATAACCCTAAGGTTGTTGGTTAGATTCCCAGGCGGGCTACTGCTGTTGTACCCCTTGGCAAAGTATTTAACCTGAATTGCCTCAGTAAATATCCAGGTGCATATAAATGCATAACATGTAAAAAATGTAAGCTGTGTGAGTCGCTCTGAATGAAAGTGTCTGCCAGGCAAATGTAATGTATTAGAATTACAGTAGATATAGTGAGCATCATTTGTCATTTTGAAAAGTTTAATCTTTCTTTTGTAACTGTGTTTGATTTCATTAGCCCTAATAAAAATGTCATTTGAAACAGGTGCACATACTGTTTGTATTTTCTTGTGACTACTGTTTTGTGCTCCCATTGGAAGTATGCAGTAGTGGCTATTTAAGTACATTTACATTTTGTCATTTAGCAGGCACTTTTTAAGAGCAGCATGAGTAAGATGTAAGTACATTTAAAATTACATTTACATCTTGCAGGCGCTCTTGTCCAGAGTGGCTCCCAAAGTCAAACATAAATCAATACACAAACAAGAACACCACCATCTACACACGAACAAGCACACAAGGCAGAGGCCACAGCTGCACACTTGGTCCAACACCAAAGTGCAACACAATACACACATTATATAAGGTCTGTCCCATTCCAACACAATACCAACATATACCCTGAAGTAAAACCCCCAAATATAATGGATGGGAATAGATGCACATAATTAAATAACACTCACAATATGATATAGTGATGTGACAGGGCTTCCCACAGTCACCTACTTCAATAGACACCCTTAGGTAGACTCCCTTGTCTCTGTAGGACCAAGTCTTCATAAAACAAGGCTGAGAGCTTCCTCTGCTGCTTCTGCACAGACACACCCAATAAATTCCTACACTTAAGGAGCAGATGAGAAGCTAGCTGAGAGGGGAATACCTAAACTACTGACTGATTGGACGAGCAGTTAAAATGCACTCATGGAACTATCCAAGGCAAAAGGCAATGAACAATCACATGATTTGTGTACAATACTATGTGAATCCTTGCAATACTAAGCAACACACTGTTAAAATACAAAATGGTTTTATGGAATAATAAATTATTAAAGTGGTACTTAGTACTAGGTGAAAAATTGGCTGTTCTTGCTTTGAGCCATATCTCTTAATGGTCAATACTTATTAAACTAAAGATGAGAATCTTTAGTTGTTGGACCACTAATATGCAGTTAAATTAAGTTAAATTAAAATTATGTTAGTGAAACTGATTCAGATGATATCCCATGCATCCCCAATACCCACCGCACTGTACCATCCCATGTCATACTATGATCTGCTGTACTTGCTTTACCTTTTCATACCATATAAAACTAAACAACACCAAACAAAATACTTTTACAGAGATATTACTATTCAGTGTTAAGCCTGTAGTTTTTGGCAAAAACCTTTAGTAATTATATGTCATGGGTTATATTGTCATGTTTATAGCCATTTGGAAAATATGATAAGTGAATGAATGCATTTTGTACATTATGAGCATTATAAGAAATAATGGACAGCATAGACTGTCATTGCTACAGGGCTTTAAAAGTGAACGAGACATTCATAATTGTTAATGCTGAGGGCAAGGAACATCACATATTCAAAACCTTTTGGAAAAGTCCTGAAATTGTGATATGATCATAATCATATCAAAATATCTGTGTAAAACATCTGTGTGAAAACAATTTGTAATAGTAGAGGGTTTTCAGCTCAAATATTTAGAGCAGCCCACCACATATGAATATGGTCACTCTCATATGACAGGCCTGAGGCACCTGTGCATGCAAATCCATACAGTATATGACCCTCTCTGTAATAATGAATTAATTACTAATTACTACCTTATATTGCCAATTTTGTTCATGAGGTAATAACTTGAATTTGTTTCTTTTGTGACCTTTAAAAAAGCTTTCATTTATTACCACTTTTCAAAGTGTGACTACAAATAAAATCCCTCACATCCATAAACACATTATAGCTGAGTAAGGTTTAAACCAAGATAGCAAATTTTAGACAAGGCTTATTGACTAGGAAGCCAATACATGCCTCCCCCAGCTCATTGACTCATGAATTAAAATAATTTAACATCCAGTAGAAAATCTCATCAGTAAGCTGCATAATATAACGTAGGTAAATAGCTCTGGGGAATTCATTAAAATCATGGTTATTTGTATTCTTGCTAATTCAGCTTTATGCATTTCTTCAACAAGGTGGAGAAAAGTAGTGGTGGGTTTCTGAACACGTGGGTGGTTTTCATTTGAACAAGCAGAACACATGCAAAGACATAGTGTGTTAGAATCATACATTGTACCGCTAACAAATAATGCCATCTATACTTAACCAATCAGCTTTCTGGTCATCATTGTTGGCCAGTATATTGTATAAATGAACAAATCAATGAATGTTACATTTTAGTTCTTTTCACAGATTTTAAAATGTAGCTAATTACACATTTAGTGATTATGGGCAAAATATATTCATGTTGTCTTAATAAGATTGTATTTACTGGCTTAGCAGATATTATTATCAAAACACATTTACAGCACAAACAATATTTTTGCATATGCTACCTTCATACGTGATTTTATATTTATTTTTGGCTGAGCGTGGGCTGAGGGTACAGACATAGCAATCAGATTACATTGCACAGCAGAGTGTGTAAAAATCTAAAAACGTGTAGGTTTAGAAACACATAATGTAGTATTGTGATAAAGTGGAGAGCTGATGGTGGGAGCTTAGATCCACCACCAGATGGACTTAAACTTCCCACACAGGAAAACAAATGCAATTGAAAAGATACTTCCATTTAGTTTAAGGGTGCAAACAAGTTGCTTTAGCAATAAAAAGGCACTTCAGTCTTTCAAAGAACGCTTGTTTAATTAAAACCATTTCAAACTGAAAATTTGCTGACTGTCACATCCATCAAAGTGTGAGAATCCTAATTATGTGTGTTCATTAAAAGTTTATTACCCATCTATTAATGGCTCATGATTATTTTATGATTTTTGTCTCCACTCAGTCAGAAAAACACCTTATTCATTTTCAAGTTTATCATCTGCTTCACAAGAAATTAGGAGTGGATTTTATGCGACCATCATTCTTATACCAGGAAAAACCCCTGAAGACAGCTGCTGGCACTGTAAGTCAGATACCAAGTGTATTGAGTAAAAATGTAAAAAAATACTATTTAAGGCAAACATTTCTTTCATGATGAATACCTACCTACATACCTAAATTATCTAAATTATCCTGATTTTTCTTTTGTTCTGAGTTGATTATGTCTGATTGTTCCCTTGATTTATTTTGCAATGCAAAATATACACAGTAATCTCCTCAAATTAACAACTATGCTGGTGTCAGCCTTTGCAAGGTAGATTGAAGACCAACGTTAAAAACAGAACGTCAAATAGTTGTAATTGCAAATCATTTTGGCAATTGGCACACTCTGTTTCAACTTTTGATTTTATTCAAAATTTTCTCTTTCTTCCTTCCAAGGGCTTTTCATACCTCAGTGGTATCTCCTGTGTAAACTTAGTAAGTTGTTTTAGTGAGCTGTGAATGGGATGCGGGCAATGGAGCTGTTTTGGCAGTATTTTTTCTTTTTGGGTCATAACCTAACAATCAAGTTTTATTTTTGAGCAGGGAATTTAAATCTTTATAATTTTTTAAAATGTTTTTCACACAAACCTAACCAAAACAAAACTAAATCTTTCAGACAAAAAATATTCAAATGAGAGAAATGCTCTGACCCTTTAATATTAAAATAGCCACACAGAGCAAGCCAAGCATCAAAATACAGCACATTTCTCTTTGCTGAATAAGTGACAAAAGTTAAAAAGCAGTCATTTAGAGAACTTAAATGTACCACAGCATGATGGATGTGGCTTGGCAAGTCAAGAAAATGAGAAACATTAAAATCATATATTAGACTAGATCAATGCTCCATAGACCAGTGCATGTCAGCAAGTTTGCTGGAATATGAAGAGCTGTTAAGTCTGAAATTCAATTTAAGAAATAAATAAATTAAAAATAAGAGGTAATATGGTTAACCCTCTCAACAGTTGCATGCAAAATATTATTTAGCAAAAAGGTAAAATCAAATAGAAGGATATTCACATTTTTATTTATTTATTTATTTATTTTTAATTTGAGAATAAGTTTACCTATGGTAAATAAATCAGAGGTCCTCATTTCTTTGAAATTACAGTGCTAATCATTTCAAAGACAGAATAGGAAACTGTGTATTATCTGGTAGGAACTGTTTATAAATTACAACAAACTTTCAGTTTTAAAAGGTACAGATTTAATATTGTTTTCTCTTATTTTATTTATAGAAATACCTTGCTCACATTAAGAAGAGGTTACTATAACATCTTTGGCCTGGGGGTACTGGGATATATATATACTAAATATAGTAAACATTATAGCATTTCAGTGGAATCTGTCTACTTGCCATCATTTAATTTTGGGGAAACTATTTTGTTGTGCCTTGAGGAAAAAAAAATCAAAAAATCCCTCAGCCACAGACAAAGTGCAAGATAGCTAGGAACAAAGACTGATAGCCCAAAGGTTCAAGTCCAGAAAGCTGAAATCACATAGAGCGATCACCCACATCTTGCAGTTTTACAAGCCTTGTAATGCATGCAAGGACCCAAAGCTATTTCAATCATTTTTAGAGCTGAAACCACAGCACCATGTTTTATGAAATCCCATGGTATGCAGTAGGTGCTGTTGGAAATAATTACATTATTTCCAGCCCAGGAAAAAAGGTTCCCTTGAATAGGCTCCAGGAGCTGGGACAACATAAATACACAAAATGAGTCATTCCGGTCACATCGTGCTGAGGGTGAGTTCCATTGTTAAGGTGTGATGAATCTTCATGAATGTGGAGTGGTAGAGATAGAGAGAGAGAGAGAAGCAGCAGCCCCCTGTAATCTGAGTGAAGTGCTGAGATCAGCTGAACGCTGTTGATTGACAGCTCCGCCCCAGGCAGATGGCAGAGCTCAGTTGCTTGCTGCACTGGCTCACTGTAATACCAGTTGTGTAATGGATGAACTGATCAGACTTCTGCTGCTGTGTCCTGGTTAAAGCTGTTTATTCAAAACATGCTTTTATACACACCTTACACAGGGACATGACATGTCTTGTGGAATTCAGATTTCAGCTGTTGTAAGATCAACAATGTCAAATCCAAATGTAATACCTACATTCAATATATAGAAATTGATTACATTCTTATGAATGTATAGCATTTTAAAACCTTGAATTATATGCAAGGTACTTTACTTATCTGTGACACCTATTGATGTACTCATTTTTGTAAGTATAATTTTTCCAGCATTATGCAAAGTTGAATAAATCACTGCTAAACAGGTACATGCATGCAAATGATGTTTGATTTTAAATAGATAAATACATGTAAGACCCAATGAGGACTCCTGTTAGAAAATTGCATGCCAAATAATTATTACAGTCATTGCTGGAGTAATTTAATGGCCAGGATGAAATATCACCCATTACCGAATATGAGGAGAAAGAGGCAAAAACTATGACAAACACCAGTCAATTGCACAATTAAGTCTTAATTAGAGAGAAAAGAGTAGGCTCTGCTGAAATACATGGAGCAGGGTGGCAGATTTAGACTATCAATGCCTGCTGGTTTCCAGAAATGGACCTTAGTGTGACTATATGTTTGCAACATAACAGTGCATTCTGGTGAGGCACCTTTTTAATAAAAATGATTTTGAATTTTATTTTTTTATTGCCAGGACTGAAACTGGTTCATACTGCTGCTTAAAGAAACATTGCATTAGAATCGCTTTTCTGTAATAGGAAACAAAACAGATTACATTTCTGCATACTTCATCTCATGCAAGAACATGTAGCTTGTGTCAGAATGACTTAAAACTTGTGATGATACATATTACTCTTCCTGTGTCTTAGTGTATATTAATTCAGCTCATCTCTATATTAAAATGCAGAGGCTCTGATTCAAAATTGTAAATACTTGTTAAAAAGATTAAATCTGATCATTACAACGACGTTGGTGGACTGCATATTAGTCTAACTACAAGGTGGCAAAGGTTGCCTTATTTAAATACTTAAAGGTGCAAATGAAATGGTAATTTGTTGGATGCTGCAGAGTATTTTTCTAATGCTTGATCTTCCAAATACTTAACAAGATCCATTAATATTTATAAGACCTTGCACAAGTAAACGGGATGAAAATTCTTGAGGAAAAGGGCCTGACTGGATATCTGATCATCTTCCAAATAAGCTCTTATGTTAGAACCTTGAGCATCTATAATTTCCAAAGGGCCTACCTCATATTTTAATTAGTGCAAAAGCCTTTTTATTAGAAGGGAATATTGATACAGAGGCAGGTGTGAAACATTAGTGTAAAAGGGACCACTAATGTAGAGCTTTTGTCTTGAAGTCCAGCGGTGGATTGACCATTTTATCCTAAGTTTGTTGGTTTAATGTAATGCATAATATTATAAGGTGCATATTATACGCAGCATGTTATATTGACCATACCTTGATGGATCAATAGGATATCATGGCCATTTTAACTTGCTGCATTCCCCTTGTAGGGTATCTTGCTTTATCAGGTAAGCATTGAGTACTCACATTATCTGAAATAAAGAATAGAGAGCATCACTACAAAACAAATCTTACAAAAGTCTTACTCAATCAAGTCAGCCACAGACAATAAACTGCTGAGGCACTGCCAATCAATAATTAAAGTCTTCACCAAGGTGTTTATACCTAAGCAAAAGCTGTGAAGGGTTTTGTAAAAGCCATCCTCCCCTTTCCCATATGTCAAAGGCCTACACATTAAAAGTGGAGCGCAGACTCCCTTGAAGCCTGCTGGATCCGCATCAAAGCAGTACAGAGCTTGATTAAAGGCTTGCATATATTCACTAACACATTCTGTATCATCTCCCAGTGATCTGTTGTGTGATACAGAAATGCAGATGGCCTATCTCCCACATCTCGCTCACAAAGCTAAACTTTTTACATTCCAGGTGTTTGTAGATTAGAGTTCATGAGGAGTGTGGACTTTGACTGGCTTGTACAGAAATCCATGTAGAACAGCTTTTCCATACATAAAGATTTTGCAACAGTCAGCCCAAAACCAAGTGCTAACCATTTCCATGCACAGTTTGAAATTAAAGCAGGGAACCACTACAGAACACAATAAAGCAAATAATGTGTTTGTCTGCTTGATTTTATATGCAAAACATTTGTCCAGCCATAGAATTGAGATAAGCCAGATGGAAAAGTGCTTCTGAGCTATAGGCATTTGGTCAATTTAATTGTTGCTGAAACAATAATCCCAAGAACAGATCATCATGAACCAAGAGAAGACTGATACATAATAGTCATAAAAAATTAAAAACACAACAAAATAAGACACAGACATGCAAGCAGTTTTTTTAAGGTATGAAAACATGTTATCCTACATTGTGCATAATGTCCAATATCACAATCTAATTTTGATTCTGTATGATAAATTTTTATCATCAGTCTTGACTAGAAGTCATTTTTCAGACACTTCAAATAAAATAAATAAATAAATAAACTTGCAAGAAATCTCTTTCTAGACAAATGTTGCTAGCCCCACATGGTTCTTCTGTCAGTCAACTATTTACATACCAGCATGTCTAAATGCTGTCAGTGAACTGGCCTGCCAATATTGAAACACAAAAATCAAGAGAACAGTGGGGACAATATCAGCAAACCATTGGCATTAGCCTGCCTACTCTGGCCTGCTGCCAGCAACTGGAACAAGCAAATATGAGCAGCCCATGAGTGAACAAAGCTGACCATAACTGATTTTTGAGTTTTTTATGTAATAGTCTATTACCAAAAGTCAAGATTCACTGTGATACATGACAACATACTTGTTGTACTGCACCATAATTGATTGTGGTTAACTATGATAAATAAATTGTGGCTGTGTGGCTATAAGTATTTTGTTGTATTATAATACAACAAAATCAAACATGTCAGACCAGCAATACAAATGCAATGATTCATTTCATTTCATCTAGCAACAATACTTTGTACAGACATGAAGATATACTAAAGTATTTGTGAAGCAATGTTTATTTATATTTCAATGTTTTTATTCATGTACTGTGTATTTGTTTGAGCATTTGTTATCAATGTGCCAAGATACTTGGGATCTCAGAGAAGAGCTGTGTACAGGACACAACATTTTGTTTCAAAATTCAAATTTAAACCTCTCAAAGAGAAACTAAGATTAAAAAGATGTCATTTAACACGATAAAATAACTATATAATAAGTTCTCTCATTTTTGCTTCATGTTTGTCATTTCAAATGTTTTAATGATATCTCTGAGAATAAAATCAGCCTTTTCTGCTGTTGTGCTTTTTCTCTGGAGGTATACCATAGACTATGTGATCAAAAGGTTTTGCAGGCTGTTGATTGTAGCTCTAAAATCAGTATTGTACCTAAGTGATTTACTTTTAATACAAATCATTTACAGGTGTCTTGCATCAGTGTATGACCATACCAAAAAAAAAAAAAAAAAAATTTGGATATTAAAACAATATACAGCATCTACTAACTCTGAATGAATTGTATGTTTCAGGAAACATGCACAGAGAAGAATTCTACAATTTCAAGAAAAAAAAAACTGACAAGGTATAACAATATTTACGTAGTAACCAATACAACTACAAGTGCTCCCCCTTCCCCCTTCACCTCTTCCCAGTTCTAATTACAAAAATAATTCTTTAAAATGATGAGCGACCAAATGTTTGCACCAGGGCTTTACCTAATGTACTGGGGTGATACGTGAGGGTCAAAAATGGATACTGTGGTTGCACATTTTTTAAATGCAATAATATTTTGGTATTTTCATTCACATCACTGAAGATGTGGAAGATGGATAAGAAGTGTCAATCTAAAAATAACAGGGGGTGTTTAATCATCTCTGTGTGTTCTGCTCCATTCCCTTACACAATTCTCACTGTTTGACTAACTGTCTATATTTAACTTACATGAGACCAGTATATATAGCTCCTAAATTTTTACTCCTGGACAACCACATGCAGTAATTTTCATCAGTCTCCATGATGGACACTTAAAACGCTGGTCACATGGCAGACTGTTAGTAGCTAACAATAGCTAGTGCACCACACAAATGCACTGTGTCTAGTAACCTTGTTCCTTCCTGCACCTGGCATCCATATGGCCTCCACCCTTTTATCCACCCTTTAACTGCTGTGTAATTTTTCATTCAATCAGTGCACCTATAACCAGAAGTGAGGAAAACCATTACATTCAATAGGATTAAATCCTCACTTGTACAAAAAACATTCCACCATGTATGCTGTGGTACATAAACACAAGTAACTGAAATTAATTTGTATGATATTTACATGTTTTTCCCTAAACATATCAAATAGATACACAGCCTGTTAAGTAACAATGATAATTATTTAAAAGAAAGACATAATTAAAGGGTCATCAAAATCAATCCTGATATTCTTGATTGTATTCATATTCTTAATCTATGAGGAAGTAGCAACAACAGGGCAAAGAAGGACAGACCTTTTTTAACTGCACTTGTATCTTGTAGTGTATAGTGAATCTACATCATGCTGTATAATCTGCATTGATCTCCCTTTCGGCCAATGTGCTAGACATCTGTATTGTTTCACATAAATGATTTTAGCACTCCATCTCCTTTGTTGACACGCATAGCAAAGTCAGATTTTCCACACATTATGTGCAAAGGGGATGAAAATGCATTTGGATCATGTAATTTCATCTCTCTGCCAGATTTATTATCCATCTACTTTGATATTATTGCTGTGACCAATGAAATTAGAACAGACGTAGTCCTGTCCCCCAAGGCCCTTTTATACGAGGAGTTAGTGACCCAACACGTGTTCTAGCTCAGTGTGCGAAATATGAGGTAAACTTAAGACCTTGTCCTATTGTGACTCAGGGACAGACTGAGCTTTAGAAAGACTTACATTGCAAAAAACATTCTCAGCAAACCAGGACATGGTACATACAGTACTGCATTCTGTATGCCCAATATAACATCCCCTGCTTAAGAGCTTAAAAATGCCAAGAATGCTTAATTCCTTTTTCACTGGTACAATTTAACTGTTAACCCTCGTATATTTATACAGTTAAGTGACTGTTTGTCCTTGTATATTTACCAAATATATAACTAAAAGCATTAAATCAATGCAACTTGATCTCTTAGTTAGTGTGCATATACTTATATGCAGCTACCATGTGTGACTTGGTAACTTGGTGTTGTACACTGATGTTAGGTTTATTTTTCATCTAGATAACAAGCTAGAAAGCTAGCTGTGGAGATGTAATTTTAATTTTATATACTCTAAATTATGGGGCAGAATGAAACTATGCACATGAACTGATATACAAAAGAAATGCCATGATCTGTCCATAATCTTAATAATCTAAAAATAAAATTAACTAACTCATCTAAGCTAACCAGCAAAACAGCTAATAAAGAGAGCCACATAGCAAGCTAACTGGCTGCCAGTAGAATTACTTACCTAGCTAGCATGGTAGCTGGTCAGGAACAGCTAGATTGGATCATTCTGTGCTCTTATTCTGCAATGGGCCTACTGACTGGTTTAGACCGAATTGAAAGATACTTTCACTAGTTATGGGGGTGGAGTGTGCATACTGCATCCTTTTTGAAAAGTGTGTTTGTGTGTGTGTGTGTGTGTGTGTGTGTGTGTGTGTGTGTGTGTGTGTTTATGTGGAGGGGGATGTTTTAAGAAGTTATGAGGGGAGAATTTCCTAAAATTTTCTTTTTATTTGAATTGTTTCATGAATTGAAACCATGAATGTGTCATTGAGGTCTGGTCATTGAAACAATTAGTTGATAACTTCTATTGAGAGATCAGTTAACCATTTCTTTGTCCATTGGATGAATACTTTGGACCATTGTCTTGTTGGAATGCCCATTTTCAGCCAAGTTTCAGATTCTTGGCAGAGGGAAGTAGGTTTTCAGCCAAAATGTCTTGGTACATTTTGCAGTTCATAACACCCCCCATCTGAACAGGGCTTCCAGGACCCATAGATGCAAAATAACCCCAAAACATTGTAAAACTGCCATCACATTTCACAGTGGGCATAGATTCTTTCTCAGCCTAGCTGGAATCACAAAATCATAAGCAGAGAGTTTACTCTGTGTTTATATGGGAATAATTTTGTCCCCAGTATTTTTATATTGTATGCAATTGATTCTTAAATAAAAAATTCATGTAAAGAGTATGCACTAAATAAGTGTAGTTTGTCTTGCTAGTATGTCCTGTTAGCTGAAATTCCATAAAAGGTATATATCCATTTTTGGAAACTGTGTTTTAATGCCTGCAACTTGCATTTGGTTACTGATACTTGGGTGCTATTGAGTGAGGAAAGACCAATTGGGAAAAAAAGTAACAGAGGCTACTGGATAGTTTTAAGTGATGTAATGTAGCAGGAAAATTAACACAGACAAAAAGACCACAGAAGACAGAAGCACATATGCAAATTTCTGCAAATACCACAGGGTCATTGTGGTTATTTCTGTAGGAAACCATTGGCAATTGGCATATCTGCCATTTTGATGTGACTAAATTTATTATTTATGCCTAATATCTGAGTTAATAAGGTCTGTACAGTCAAATAAGTCCTTGCTTACACTGCTAACAGTCAAGCAGACCTTCAGAATTACTCTCAGTGTAGTGATTACAAGGGGTCCGGTTGAACATGTTTGGTTGAGCAGTTCCCATGTTAACTAGCATGGTGGAGGAGTGAATAGCATTATTTAATTGAAGATCTAAGGTCATGTGTTCACAGTCATGAAATTGTATTTTTTACATCAAATATTGAAAACCTGGCTCAGAAAATGTTTCAAATGGCTCAAAATGCTCAAATGTGCCAGATGCAATTTTAACTTCTGAGGTCATAAGCTAAATAAGAAGCTGTCCTTGCTAAATGCTTTCTTAGGAGAGCAACTTTAAGTGTTCTCACAGCATGTCTGGACTGCTTAAGAGTAAACCAAGGCTCACATCACCATTAAACATTATGGTCTCCTATGTGAAGTGGAAGAAGGTGTAAACCCCGAAAGTGGCGAAGCACACTCCCTGATGCGAACGTCTGACTAGATTTCTGCTGCCAGTTCATCCTTTGCCAGCTAATAAAGGCTCCTTCCAGATTCCTCTAAAGCTGGTCCACTGCTCTGGCGGAGCATTATTGCTGTGAATTACCTAATTATTTACTAAATTATAAAAGTCAAATCTGCAGCGCCAACTGTTCCCCAAACTGCCAGGATGTGCAGCGTTGCAAAACTAGTAGTAAAAATGTAAACAAAGCGGCACTATTAATGGGAGTGACAGTCTGTCCACACATGCTGTTCCCACTGGCCTCAATCAAGGGGAGCGCTTTGCAAATAAACGAAGCCGCTGCCGCTAATAAACTCCCGCTCTAATTACTGGCTGCAGATGCATCAACTGAGGCAAATGAGATGCAGGCAACCATTAATTATCTAATGAAGCCAGCAATGCTGCAGACAAGGTGGAGCTGATTAAATATTAAACAGGAGCATATGGGGAGTGCTGGGCTGCGGGAGGGAGAGAGAAGGAGAAGGAAGAGGATGGAAAAAATGCCAAGAGAAAATGTGAAGAACCCTTACATCAGTGACATGAAAGAGAGGAATCAGTGGGAAGTGATGGCTGTGACAAGAGAGTTCGCCACTTGGAGTAGCGAAGAAGGCAATTAGGGGGCAAAGGAGAATTAAACAAAGAAAACACACAGAAGAGACATAATGAAGCCTGACTTCTGAAGCTGTGTGCAGATGAAAGGTGCACTGCGGCTCTGTGACATGTTCAGCTAAGTTGGTGCTGTTGCTGAAAGAGGGTGTTTGTGGTATTGCCTCCATCAACAATACTTTTCATACAGTCCAGTGGCAGTTAGTGGTCACAGACACATACTGTACAGGATTGGACTAAATCTATCAACTCTTAAAAACTGTCATTGACTGCCTGTGTGCTAAAAGGTGTACATATTCATACCAATTCAAACAACATTGATCATAATTCTGACTCTATTAATTTCTGCAAGAATCTGTGAAGCAAGGTTTTCCTTTGGATATTTACACACTCGTTTCTTTTTTTCCCCTCATTTTTCCATTTTCTCCCCAATTTAGAATAGCCAATTCCCTGAATTTTTGGAATGCCCAATTTGTATATTCAGTCCCATTGCGCAACCCCCACTGTCAATCCGGGAGAGCGTGGACAAGCACGTGCCCTCCTCCAAGACACATGATGCCACTGCTTCTTTTCGCTCTGCGAACCACAAGCCAAGCTAGCACAGAGATATATAAGACATTTCATATGCAGCTTTGACACGTGGACCACAGGCACCCAATCGACCAGCAGGGGTTGCTGTTGCTAATGGGACCTAAGCCCCTGCTGACGTACCCACCCCTATCCCCGGTGGAACAAAGCCAATGTGTTCCACCTGTGAGTTCCCGGTTGGCTAGTGACACGGCCAGGATCGAACCCGGGCCGTTGCGTTCAGTCTACACTCGGAATGAGTGCTTTTACCAACTGAGCCACTCAGGAGCCTACATACTCATTTCTTACAGTCAGAGATGGTCCTTCAAAGAACAATTTCACAAGTAGAAAAATTGAGCAAAGCATTTGATGCGCATTTTGCAAGTCAGGAAAAATCTGCCTCATCAACATTATTTGTGCTTTAGTTTCCTGACATCTTGCTTGTGATTCATATCACAAACATATGTTGCATAATTACACCCAGTATGAAATGACCTGGCCCACAAATATCTTTTAGTGCTGTGTAACAGCAGAATTTAAAATGGGCTCGTAATCTATGTGCCAATAATTTCGTGACAATCTTTAAAAAAACATGCAGGATAATGAGTGAAAACAATTGATATGGCAAAACTTAAGGAAACATTTCAGCTGTTCTGTTTAATCAGGGGAAAAAAAACAATGGTCCTGCAATCTCATCATTGTCTGAGGAACCATCCCTTATTTTATCATGTGAAAAGAACAATAGATTGCAGTGAAACACAATGTACACTGCCTTCTCTTATACACACATACTGGAGGTACCAGTTACATATATATGCATGAAACGACACACAACAATTTTACTGTAGGGGAAGATGCAGTATCACAATTTTAGCAATTAATATAATAGTCTACAAAATGCCTAATGATATAAAGTATATTAGTCTGTAAGACTTTGTTTTGTGTGTCATTACTCCCATTAATGAGCAAGGTGCAATTAAGGTCACTCTGTCACAATTTGATAAATGTGAACCCCTGCAAATCTTTACTAATGCACTAAATCTTGCATGATGCTCTACTGATGCTCTATTAGATTTGGCTTATTGAAATTACACTGGAGATCTGTGTGCTTCTCACCCATTATGGGTACAACTTCAATCTTTATCATGACAATAATTCTACATGATTGCTTTGACTTATGCCTAATATTCTGTCGCTTGCTT
Organism: Megalops atlanticus; assembly: GCA_019176425.1. Lineage (NCBI taxonomy): Eukaryota > Metazoa > Chordata > Actinopteri > Elopiformes > Megalopidae > Megalops > Megalops atlanticus. The sequence goes on along the minus strand of CM032875.1, from coordinate 30,181,562 downwards.
TGATAACAAAATATCAACTGTTTTTATTAGTGCCATCTCAGTGTCTTCTGCATATGTAATCCATGCTGCGACCACAAAAATACATTTTCTTTATGATAATTGTGAGAATAAGGACACTGATGCTGCTACCTTTACGCAGGTACATGAATTCTGTACTCTAGCAAGTGATGCTCTGATGAGAGTTCACATTTAGATTTCCAAAAGGCACCCCAAACCAAATATCTATCGATGGCTTGATAATATGTGGTATAAACTCCCATGTGTACCATTCACCAACTGCCTGCCAATCCAGCACACAGAATCCATTTTCTAGTTTACTTTATTGTAAGCACACATCACAGGATACAGTTGCCTAGCTAGCTTGTTCAGTCATGAATAGCTAGCTAAAATTAGCTAGTTATCAATGAATGAACAAGCTCAGTAGCTATCTGGCAATAATTTAATGTTAACTAGGCAATGCTATTGTTGGTTAACTTGATTACATGCTTGGGCATCATCAGGTAGCATCACAAAGTGCACAAATTTGAAAGTAAACGGGCATAACTTAGCATTATTTCTCTCCAACAACCACGATTTATGTGGAGATCCCAAGTCATACTCACTGTTTGATTGAAAGCATGGTGTCACAGAACATTTCAATGAAGTGAAGAATAATGGGAAATATAATTGGCTTGACAAATCATACCATATTGTTGACTACCTATTTCATTTGCCCTTTTGTAAAATACAAGCATTCCTTGTCATGAGTCAAGCAATTGCTGTTGGTTTGAAGGAGGGGTCAATACGTTATAGTATGTTTATGGAAGTCACACAGGTATTGTTTACATAATCATAAGGTCATTGATTTTTAACAGCAGCCTTCATAAGGGACATTTCCCCCTGTCCCCCTCCCTATTTAGCTAGCTGTGTGGTTTAAAAATGTTGAACACGTACACATGGCTGAAGTTGGAGGTTAGATGCAGTATGAGGTAACACTATTAATATTATAGAATGTTTAGCATTTATATGCATTTATGTATATATCTTTTATATTTTAGAATTTATTTTTCATAATGTAATATTTTTAAAAATAATTTAATTTTTAATCATTTTTATTCATAATCTGTATTGCAATAGAAATGTAAGCAACATAAAACTGTAGATGAAAACATACTACTATATACTACTGCTGCTCTTCTCATTGGCACTAAAGGGTTGATGAATCACTTCTCAGAAAACAAACCAGCTGGAAGACTGACTGGTGCTTTCCCTTTGTGAGGTAGGGGCACTGAAGAGCTGGCAGCCATGTGAAAGCTTCCCTGGAGCAGTGCTTAGAGGCCTGGTGCCTAATCTCTGATGAAACGGGTCTATTATCAGTGCCTACCCAGGAGAAAGGGGAGCAGAACAGATCTGATTGAGAGGCGATTAGCTTCTGCACTGCTGCCCCCTGCTTTCCCTCAGTTTTACACCCGTTCATTTCTTATTATGTGTTGCTCTTAACACAAACCTCTCATCACAGCTGGGCAGTTTCTCTGAATCACAAGTGAGTGGTGGCAATAAATTCAAATAATTAAAACCTTCCTTTTCCCAACAATATATACCAAACGTGATAATGTGAATCTCTTTACTACACAACACCAGTGAAAAGTGTATATGTGTGTGTGTGTGTGTGTGTCTGTCTGCCTGTGTGTATGTGTGTCAATAAAGCTGTCAATACTGTTATCATCTATACTGATAAAATGTGGAGAGCCAGTAGGGCCAAGTGCAATCAAATTTACAATTATGGGGGAGTGCATGATACAAACTCATAAACTTTTAATGAATCAAAATCAACGACCTTAAAATCCATCTCACTGCACATTTATTTTACATAACTACAAAAACAAAGACACAATTAAAATAACATTCATTTGGTCACACATCTGGCTCCTGGCTACAAGGAAATTATTGCTCAATCCTTGCTCAGTCCCATTAAAACAAGGAAAGGGCAAGCACACCGTACAACTCAGACAACAAACCATGTAAATATAGGTATTTTTATGATTTAAAAATTTACTTAATTAATTTGAAATTGTCTGCAATTTTTAGCATCTTGTATTACAATATAGAAAAAATATACCTTCACAGACACTGACTTAACGATGACTGATATTGGGCATGTGTGAGCCTTCATCTGTCATATTACTGTACAGTTAAAGAATATGATGTAATTTGAGTTCAAAAATAATGTTTTTGGGAGGCAACCTGTAGTAAATAATTGACTCTATAGGCTAGTTGTTTAGGAGCATGTTTCAGAGGTCTCACACCAGCAAGTACAGGGAGACAGGATACATTACTACATTAGAGAGCCTCAAGAAGTGTTGTGATTGGACTGATGGTGAAGCACAACTTGTTGCATAACTTGTAGCCAGCTGATAGGTAATACATGTAACCTTGCTCATCAAACAAAGTAATGGATTTGAAATGCAATATTTTCACTAAATGAGGGTTTTAAGTGAATGAAGGTTTAAGTGAGCTTCAATGCCATGGACTCACACACAGGAGAAGAATAAATGGAAATAAGTGATACATCTATATGAATGAATTTCAGCCATCTTTTAAATATATTTATTCAATAAATAACGTAATGACGCTCTGGTGCAGTAGAAACTATGGACATGTGGCATTCTTTTTAAACATTGCTGAATTGTTTGGATATTTTAATTAGCTTACTTTGCAAGTTCTGCAGCTGGCTCTGTGATTAGTTACTAGAGCTATTCAGGCCTCTCATTCTGTCCATTCAGTAACTTTACCTTTCAGAAGCCATATAAATTTATAAGATACATCCCTGAGTTGGATGCCAAGTGAAAAAGTAGAAGAGAAGCAAGCATGAGGAAATGACAGCACACACAGACACAGCAATTGTGGGATAATCAATCATGCATTTATTAGTTAGCCCCACACAGCAAATCAACCTGAGGAAAGGGACCAAAATTACATGATGTAATGCTGTATCTAATATTGCAAAATTGATCAAATCATTCTTGACAGTCCACAGTACCCATAGGGAAGACACTTCTGCAAGGATTTTAAATGTATTATGGATGTGCAGAGGCACCAGGTTTTGCATTAAAAAAGCAACAAGGGAGGGGCTCCTGCCCAGGCCATGTTCCTCAGGAGCAGGCAAAAGAAACTGAGGAGAAAGCCACTTTGGAATTAATGGAATTAATAACCAATTTTAAATTATGTTTCTGACATGTGGACCTACCAGTGCATTAATTATTGATCACCCATTTCTGCAAAGACAAATTGCAATTACACAGTGGAATGCAACCTCTGTTACACAGTCAAACATTAAAATTGCAACTACTTTCTCTTTTCTTCCTCCATGGCTATATTTCTGTAAGTGCAAATACAAATTCAAACAGTGAGATGTGAACATGTGAACCACAATCATCTTCACAAATCTATCACAAAATTATTTCAGTTTTTTAATCAAATTTTTTACTCAAATTGATTTCATTTTAATATGTACATCTGTCACCTGGGCCTTTGTGTATGTAGGTTAGTTGAAATAGCAAGCAGTTGACGGGTAACATACAATGGGAAATAGGAAGTTCATGAAATATTATTGTAACATCCTTAATTACCACTAGAAAAAAATAAAATTACAAGACTATTTTATTTATAGAAGATAGTGTATTGTGTTCAATGTTTTCAGTTAGGAATCACCTTTTTTGAAAAATTAATTGTGCATTAGTCAAAACTGTCATCTGTACAATGATTAAAATAATATTTTTCATTATAAAAATATTTGTTTAAACTTAAATTACATTGAACCTAATCAATATTACCTCTACCTCACAGAACAAATATGCCAGATTAAACAGGGTGTGATTTTACTAAGGTTCCAATACTATCCAATGAAGCCACCAAAGAATGATGTTTGAACTTATTCACGTTTACAGACAAATGAAGAAAGCTAATGCACTTGTATTTTTAAATATCAGTGTCATACTTTACTATTCTGACAGTGTGATATAGCAGTTTTTTTGTTTAAATCCAATATTTTCAATCATGTAAAGATCAATTCATAAACCCCACTTTCATGCTTTTTGTATACCTCTTGGGCTGCTTAAGTTCCCATTTGGGAGACATATGTTTGGGACAGAGTGTTTTGATTGTCAGCAAGGTACATGCCTTCTGACTAGGGATGTGCAGAGAGCCCAGTATTTGTATTTGTATCTGTTGAGGCAGCAATATTATTTGTATTTGTATTCGAGTAAAAGTGGAAATAGGCGTAACAATCCTGTTTTTGTTTTTATTACACTTCTAATTTTAGGATATTAAAGTGTAAATATAAGTGTTCCTCAATAAACTATTATAATAATTATGAACACTTAAATGTAATATTGGTTTATGGTTTTCATACACCCAGCAATAAACATGTATAACCATAAACACCATTGAAATGGAGGTAACTTAACTAGTAGACAACGGAGCTAACAGTGGAGCTAACTATAGATCTTGCTGTCTGCAAAAAGGAGAGTAGCCTAACAGGCTATGCAAATATCTCCTTGTCAAGTGTAAATGCAATTAGAAACAATCACACAAAAGGTAGACTTACTTCTACATTGCCAACAATATAGGCTAAGTTACAGGGCTAACAGGTAGACGCTAGCAAAATCGCCGCCTGGTCAAACAACCTCTGCTGCGTCTGCATCTTCTAAGTTGAAATAGTGGCACAGGAACTTTGCTAGAATGGCTATAAATAGCGTTGTATTTCTCCAGTGTGATATCTGCAACCGTGTGACACACAGGTTGACTGAGCAGTGAGTACAGCGTATAGGTGAACTAGCTAGTAACTACACTGCCAGACCTAACGTAGGCTAATCTCGTCCTCCCGGTAAAACAAACTCTGCTTCACATATTGCAGGTCCAACAGGAAAACGAAAGACAAGTAACATTACAATAAACTACCTCAGCAAACCAGTTAAGTAAGTTTAAAAAAAGTAATCAAAACAAAATAGTGGTGTAGCAATGTACTACGTTTTGCCTATATTTTAATCAGGCTGCGCTGCTCCTTTTCAGTCTGTGCTCTCTCTCCCCTCCACTCTCCTATTGTCTTCCTTTCATGCCAGCACAAGCAGGCGGAGCACAAATACCCACCGCGCTCACAGTTATGAGGAACACCAGCTATTTGACATGCTTTTTTTTCTTCCCGAAAACAAATAATTAAAAAATATTTGTAGGAAATAAATATTCATAAAAACCCACTACTTGTGCTTTGCCGAATACCGTATTTGGATTCGGCTCCACCCCCACTTCTGACCTGACTTATTCCCTACAGTTTAAATGGTAACAAGCTAGCTTTGGTTCAGTACCATAAAAGCAATGATGCAGTTACTCCGGAGAAGCCAGAAAATGTCTTGGACCACTTTGCTAGCTAGCCCTGGACAGCGAAATACTACATCCTCCTCTCTGAGGCAAGGGCAAAAGATGTGAAGATGAGACACAGCTCACAGAGGGTGATGGTGAAACACAAGGAAATCCCCATTGCTTGCTTAGATGCTATGGAGTTGACGTTGACACACAGAATGTGTCCTGTGCTTTCGGGTGGACAAAGTGATGATTTATGGCAGGTTTTCTCAAAATATCTGGAATGCCAAATAAATCTGCCCATTTCAATGTGCGTTATGCTGGCAATAACCTGTGCATTTTCAGAATTGGGCACAGGTTTGATTCAAAAAGTGTCAAGGAGGTCACTAGCATCTCAGCAATCAGCAAACCTTCAACATGTTCCTGTGTGGAATGCTAAGGCTCACAGATGGCTACATACGATTCCTCAATGCTCAATTTTAAAATGATCATTTCATGTGAAAAATTCCAAAACACGTTAAGATATCCTAGTTCATATGATTGAACTGTGTGAACTATACTGTATACCCTATAACCAGGGTTCATTACAGAATACTTGCCCTAAAATGTAAGTTGTAATGTATTGTTAGATTACTCAAGGTAAGTAACATAATCTAGATACTTTGGATTACTTTCTGAATGTTCTTAAAGGTTTTTTTAAAGAATGTTCATCCGACTAAAGCTCTGAATGGTTATTTTTAGAATGTTCACTTAGCATTGTTGTGGCTAACATTTTGGCACCCCCCATGTTAAGTCTATGGGCGTTTCATCGCAGTTTCTTCAGAATTGTAAATGTTAAAATTCAAAAACTGTACATTACATGAAACATGAAAATTACATTACATGGAAACAAGAGTTAGGAAAGGCACAAACCACCCTAAATACATTGTGAGTGAGAAAGGAGTAGCTTAACAATTTAATGTATAATATGCGTAGTGTAAAATTGTTGGAGTAATCCCAGTTTTGAACATGTGAAATTTCACTTGTTTTCTCACTATCTACTTGTTAGCTAGTTAGTTTTAATACTATACCTACTAGCCTACTAGCTAGCTGAATAGCTAATCCAGTGCGGCCAAACTATGTAAGATAGCTAGCTAGCGATCAATATTAGTTTAAATAATGAAAAAGAGACCTTACTTCAAGATGCTTCTTCAGGTTAGAGATTGACTCTTTTGAAGCAGATAGAATATTGGTTGCTGGCAAACACAGCTTGCATTGTACTGTTATGTTGCGACCTTTACCAAATTTGAAAGTAAAGTGGTCCTGGTATTTCCATGACATAAACGCGTTGCGCTGGTTGCTTTCTGTCTCACTCTCCATTCTACTGTCTTGTGAGTCAGGCAGGCTGTGCACTTTTTCCCTTTTTTTTTTGTGGTGAGGGGCATATGGGAGATACACCCCGGAGTTGCCTATCATTGGATAGATTTTCCAACTGAATAAACATTATATGAAAAAAAAGAAATTAAATGAAAAAAAAAATATATCCAATGTTATCCCTTCAGTAATCTAAGTATTTTTAAAATGGAACTGTAATTTGATTACCATCAATTTGATTACCATCAATTTGATGACCATCAATTTAAATGGTAACTGTAACAGAATACAGTTACTCATATTTTGTATTTTAAATATGTAACGCTGTTACATGTATTCCCTTACTCCCCAACCCCGCCTATAACTAATGTCAGCAACACATTGAACCCTACAGTTTTTTTGTTTTTTTTTTTGGTTTTTTTTTTTACATTTTAAATTTTTACACATTGAACTACTGCTCATCTTGGTTGCACAACTACTGTAATTTCTTGGAAAAATCAGCTTTCATAATTCAAGTCACAAGTGTTCTGTGTCTTGGTTCTGCTGTGAATATGGGCAGCCACAATGGAACTCTGAGAATTTGGATCAGCCACCAGGCTCTTCTAAGGGAGGTGTAGTTTTCCAGAGTGAAATAAAGCATTTAAAGCATGCAGTTTTGCTCTTCCCATTGTTTTGCTCACTTGTGTGTGAGTTAAATCTGAATTCAAATAATTGAAAGTGAGTTGTGCAAAAAAACTTCTTAATATTATTTCAACCACTACCAGTATATCAGAATTTTCTAATTTCTCAACATTTCTTTAAAACATATTTGAAGTTGAAAAAAAAAATCCAGCAGCTGTATTGTCTTTATGTCCAGTTTTGAGTTGAAGCGTGATGAAAATTTCAAAAATGTTTCATTATTCCTTCAATTATGACAGCTGTAGAATGTATTAATAATACAACTAAAACCTTTTAGAGACAGGCAGTATAGTGGACCACCATTGATTATGGGCAGTGTAATTGTCAGAGAAAGAAGAAATGCCCCAGTTTGTCACCAAGAATAATAATCTTTTTAAAATGTAAGGGAACAACGTGACAGCTTGTGCAGATACCATGCTTCATGATTTCATTTCAGCTAAGATTTAGTAAAGTTTAGTCACGTCACTTTCATTTCCATTATATCAAAAAGAGGCTTTACTTATTTAAGCATCTTAATAATCTGCATTTATTTTACACATAATATTTTGTAGCAAAACAATATGATTCAATAAATCTCTTCCATCTCATTCATTAAAGTGAAGAAATTTAGTCAGTTTAGTCTTTTCCTGTTCTGAGACAGAATGACGTGATTGGTAAAGAAACAAAAATAACAAATTTGTAATGCCTTATCCTGTTGAGAAGCTGTGGAATTAGGCAGATGAAAAGATGGAAAGGATTGGTTTTTGATAGGCTAAAACAATAAAAAAAATTACTACTCAAGGTGCTAAATGTTTCATAACCTTGCAGGGCTCCACACACTTTTAGTGTCAACTCAGGTTAAGACACACAAAAGGAAACATTAACTGCAGGAAGAGGAGGGCAAAAAATGAAGGTCAGAGGGAAGGCTTTCTATTTTTCAGGCCACTTGATAAATTCCACAGGGCCCTTCCTTCTGTCTCTGAAATTAGAGCACATGGCTTTTTGGAAGGAAGTTTGATATGTGACTGGGAATTACATCATTGATCTTGGGCATCAGGTTCTTTAACTACAGTCAAGGCAAAATGTGACCTTCACATCTTTATCGAAATACAGGTATGGCATGGATGAAACACCAATAGTATTGACGTCCAGTCAGATAATCCATATCAATCACCGTAGTGTGAGACATTGGTTTGTTTCTGGGATAAATTGTGTAAAATGGTATCTTAACTCAAAATGATGAAAAAGCATACCATTATCAAACAGATTGATGTACACATTATCTTGGCGGTCTGAGCTCTTTGTTCCCTTGTTTGCTTCGTCAGCCTCTGATGCAGTTCTTTCATTCTTAGCATTGCATTTTAAAATGCCTCGCTGATTGCAGATGAATAGTGACCTTGCATGTGTGGTCAACAATTAATCTTGATGTTTGTCAAAATGTCAGCTGGATGTCATTTACAAATTAACCCATACATTTGTCACTGTGACTATCCCAAAACTAAAGAAAAATCTGCCTTTTTGATCCTTCTTAGTTGTGTCTCACCAGTTATGAAAGCTTACCTTCCCTTTCCACACATATTTAGAGCTGATCTAACTGATATTTACAGTTAGTTACAACTGAGTCACTTTATGAGAGAAATTGCATATGAACGGGTATAAATCTACTTTACAACTACTATATACTTATTACTGGGTTACTTTGTTATAAACTACTTCAAAGAAGGGCCATACTTTTACACAAAATGCCTTTAAAAAAGTTCAGCAATTTACATTTTGTGACCAAAGCCTATGAGTTATTATATCATTTTAGTTTGTTCCTCTCCACTGTAAACCTCCACTTGTATACTTCTATACTGTATGAAAGCATATTTAGGTACTACAATACACAAATTATTACTTAAAGCTATACAGCTGTGAGGATGGCAGAAGGTGTTGGAATATCAGTTCTACCCATTCCTGCTACCTAAGGACTTCAATCTTCCAGGACAGAAAAAAAAAAAAAATACGTTGGGTACTTAGATGCTATCACTCCTATCTGTTGCCTGTTATCAATTTGTTGTTACAGATATGATCATGCTTTTTATTATTAACTCATAGCAAGTAATATTTCAAGTAGGACCTAGTAATATAGTAAACTGACTTGGTGACATCACATCATTACTCATTCTATGTGCATTTACAAACTGAGAGGTAAGGTTACCACCATTATTTAATTATTGCTCATGTATTGGTCTTAAAATGGTAACCATTACAATCACAGCAAAACTGACTTCAGGCTAATAGAGCTTGTAGTAAAACGTCTCTCTGTAACATCATCCTCAGGTCAAAGTAAATGAGCTGGGCAGGTTTCTTTTCTTGTGTCTTAATGTTACTTTGCCTTGCCTAAACAAGAAATGACAGTTCCTCAGGTGACTACTATCTTTGTGGCAGCTTGAACACATGTTGTACTGATGGTGTGGTTACCTACTCACTGACCTCTGAGTCCACTTGGGTTGC